>CAJHQP010000153.1:0-265330 GCA_905132765.1 Moricandia arvensis
ATTCTTCGGCGTTGGTCCTTCGCTACCAAAAGTTGAATTTCTCCGCTGAGTCCTTACATGTCCAGCAGCCACAACCACTAAAGAGTATGTTATGTGTCGATGATCCATTAATCATGCATCTTTCTGGGTCAGACAAAGGTTATTGAGGTTGAATCTCCGTTATTAACTTCTATGGCTTACTCTTCGCCTCAAACCAAACATGGCATTCTGCTTCAGCACGTATGACAATTTCCAATGGGTCTATGTCCAGTTCGTTGAACAAATTGTCGTTTCGAGCCTTCCAAATATACCATATAATTCAAGAGTAAGGGTCTTTATCAAGCTCCAGATCTTCAATGTCATTCTTCCGCTAGAACAGATAGTCAATATTTGTGAAATGGCTTGCGCTGGAAAACACTGAAGGCGGAGATGGTGTTGCTGCTAATGCCCAGGTTCTTAATGCTGGAGGATATTCATATAAAGCATCATTGATCATATCATTTGAGCCCCACACCTAGGATAATAATTATCACATCGCATATGACGATGTTTTAAGCTATTTGTTACTGCTAATTATCCTGAGATTGTTTGCCATATGAGATGATGGATTTTCGGTGGAGCTTTAATCTTCTAAGCGAAGGCTTTTAGTTTGACAATACTCGGTTCCGATACTAACTCTAACTCTCTGTAGAGAACATTAGTTGCCACCGGTAGCCAAATTTGACCGTGTCTCTTCCACTGTTTGTATAGCTCCAAGAAAATTCATCTCTGTGATGTCTCTGACTTATGGCTAAAGACTGGATCAATGGGATATCTTATGAGCTGACATAGTTTTCCAGTAATTCCACGTTCCATTGTTTTGGGTTCCCAATCATGAGTTAGCTTACTGGCATCATCGGATGAACCACAGAGGCTATTGGTCTTGCTGGACAGGCAGGTACCGTTGGGATCCAAAGATATTCCCAAATTCTGATTTCATTCCCTGAGTGTACTTTTTGTAATCCCCATTATTATTAATGGTTTTGCAGCCACAATACTAGTCCATCCATATGAGGGATTATCAAAGTTATTTAGTCGCAAAGGCGAACTATATATGAAATATTTTACTCTCGAAACTCGTGCTAACAAAGAGTTAGGGAACTGTGTGAGTCTCCAAAGTTGTTTCCCTAGAAGAGCAAGATTGAACTCGTGGATCATTCTGAAACCAATTCCTCCCTCTTCTCTTGATTTGCATAGCTTTTCCTATCTTGTCCAGTGGATGCCTTTTTTTTGGGGGGGGGGAGGGGAGATTTAAACTCCACCAGAACTGTGCAATGTCACTAGCTAAATTTCACAAGTCTCTAAAGGTAGTAAGAGGGTCGACATTACGTAAGTAGGTAGCGCCATTAGGATATATTTTATTAAGACCTTTCCTCCTCTTGACATCCATCGTCCAATCCATCCATTAACTCGATCTTGTATTTTTTCCTTTAGAAAAGCAAATAGTTTTCGCTTAGAGCCACTAATGTCTTCCTGGATCCCAAGATAAGATCCCATCCCTCCCTCATGTGTTATCCATGTTGAAGGTTTGATTTCATTCATCACCGGAACCGGTACCTTCTTACCAAAGAGTAAGGCTGATTTCTCATAGTTTATGCATTGTCCTGAAGCTTTACCATATGTCCTATGTACTCTCATGAATTCATCACATTCACGTGGCTCCACCTTACAAACTATTATCAGCAAAGAGAAGGTGTGACACCGGGGGGCTTGCGCGTGAAACACACATACCCGTTATCTTCCCTTGATTCTCTGCATGATTAAGAAGGCTAACGACCGCTTCCGTGCATAAGATGAAGATAAAAGGAGACAAAGGATCTCCTTGACATAGTTCCCTATGGGGAACTATGTTTCCTCTCAGTTGACCATTGAAGAGGACATGCTACTTACGATGATACACACTGCATTATCCATTCAATCCACAAGTATGAAAAAACAATTTAATTCATGACTGCATTGATGAATTCCCATCCAATTGGTCTTACTTTTTATTTCCATTCACTTATTTTTTCCCCCAGGATTTGTCCACAGCGAGTGAAACATCTCTTGTGCTATTAGTATATTATCAATTATCTATCTTCCAACAACAAGGTTGTCTATGTCTCAGATATTGATCTGAATGAATAAAGAAGACAAAGAGATGAAGATATACTGGAAATAAGCCTAGTTGGTATAACCTTGATTCACAAGGTATTCCGTACAGCCTTGCCTTCCAAGAACCCAAGATGACCTAGAGTGACTTGGAAGGCAAGGCAATGCTGAGACTCAACAAATTTCATCCTCATAAGCAAATTTGAAGTTTAAATTAATATGTATACCGTTGGAGAGAGAGCAGAGGAAAGTGAAAATATTATATAATAAAAGTCTCATGCTTAGGTTAAGCTCCAAGCAGTTTGGGGGCTGTCCCTTTCTCTAGTTCAGACAAGTAATAGTTTATACTTATTCTTGTAGTCTTCTAGTCATATATTTTGCATTTAAAATAAGGTTGTAAGGTTCCTAAATCAAGCATGGAAATAAACTCCTTTTTATTATCTTATTCTCTCTTGACACAAACATCTTTCTCCTCTCTCTCTCTCCTTTCATTTCCGGATCAAATCTACACTCTCCCTCTTGTTCTTGAGTGTTCTTAACTCTGTTCTTGATAAAAATTATATGGTATCAGAGCTTCAGGCTCCTAAATCTCTTAATCTCTTCCACGAACTTACTCTACTCTCTTTACTCGTCATTTTCATCCGATTTATTTTGGTGTATCTTGAAGAACATCCTTTTATCCCATGGATATTATTCCTGTTCTTGCGAGTTCATCAACTCTTTTTACTTCTTTTTCTTGAGACAAAGTGGGTTAGCTTGTTCCTACTTGTTTTTCTCTGTAGTCCAGGGTTCAGAACCAAATATTTTCTCGGTTGTTCATCCCTCAAAACTCTTAAGAACACCTTTTTACCCATTGGACAATAGGACTTTGAAATGGAGCAAAGCAAGTCAGTGGTAATTCCGGTTACTCTAAAGGGAGTAAACTACCTTCTCTGGTCAAGATTGATCAAGAATTCCCTTGGTGGAAGAGGTCCATTGTCCCCTATCACTTCAGATGAGGTGCCAAGACAAACCAGCCAAGGAGAAGATGGAAAGGAGATTGTTGTGGTAGATGAAGGCAAAAGAAGTCAAGAGAACTGCATGGTGTTGTCTATCATCCAGAGCTCACTGGATGGTCCCATAATGGAGGCCTACTTTTACTTTGAAACTGCAAAGGAGTTGTGGGACACACTACAAAAGGTTTATGGAAACATATCCAACCTTAGTAGGGTCTTTGAAGTGAAGAAGCTATCAACTGCTTGAACCAGGAACATATGGACTTTAACCAAAACTTTGGTAAGTTCATAGCTCTCTTGGAAGAACTAAAGGAAGTCCAAGTCTACATTGTAGACTTTAACCAACACTTTGGTAAGTTCAGAGCTCTCTGGGAAGAACTGGAGGAAGCCCAAATGATGAAGGAAGAGCTCTGGTTTCTATCACGTATGCAGTTGGAGCCACATCTCAACCCACTTCTGATGATGCCTTCATCTGCAAGTCAGACATTGAAGCCCTTATTAAGGCTCTCAATGCAAAGTCTGGTAACATTAGTAATGTTTTAAATTCATCACTGAGTGCTAAACCATTGATTATTGATTATGGAGCATCTCACCATATGATCAGGGACCTAGTCTCATTAGCAATATCAAACCTGCCATAGCAAGTGTAGTAATTGTTAATAGTGATAGAATATCTATTAGAGGCATATGGAACTTGAAATTATTTGATAATGCGTCTAAGTCATTTTATATGCCTACATTTTCTTCAAACTTGCTTTCAGTTAAAAAGGCCACTTATGATCTAATTTTAAGGTTATCTTTAGTCCTAATGAAGTCCATTTTCAGGATATTGAGACTAGTAAGATGCTTGGAAAAGGTGTGAGCAAGGAAGGATTGTATTTGCTTGAAGACACCAAACTTAGTTCTGATTTTTCTTGTGATTTTAGTTCCACTCATGTTTTAGTTTCTAATGTATTATGACATGCTATATTAGGCCACCCTCATTCTCGTGCTTTAAGTCTAATGTTGCCTAATCTCTCCTTTAAAACTGATAACTTGGAAGCTTGTATCTTTGGCAAACATTGCAAGTCTGTTTTTACTAAATCGACCACTATTTATGATCATTGCTTTTACTTAGTTCATTCAGATGTTTGGACAGCTCCTTGTGTTTCTAGGGAAAACCAAAAGTACTTTGTCACCTTTATAGATAAAAAAATAAAATACACTTGATTGACCTTAATTCAATCTAAAGATAGGGTGTTAAAAGGTTTATTAACTTTCAAAACTATGTAACTAATCACTTCAGTGCCAAGATTAAAATCTGTAGGTCAGACAATAGTGGAGAATACACAAGTCATACTTTCAAAAACCATCTATCCAAATATGGAATCATTCACCAGATAAGCTGCCCATACACACCACAACAAAATGAAGTGACTGAGAGAAAGAACGACATCTTATGGAAGTTACACCAATGTTCCAAAGAGGTTTTGGGGTGATGTTGTGGTGTCAGCATGCTATTTGATCAACAGAATACCTACAAGAGTTCTCAATGATGTCTCTCCAAATGAGGTATTAAACAAAACTAAACCATCCATTGATCATTTACCTGTGTTTGAGTGTCTTTGCTTTGTCTTGATTCCATGAGAACAAAAAATGTAAACTTGAAGCCAAGAGTGTCAAAGCAATATTCATTGGTTATTCCACCAACCAGAAGGGATACAAGTGTTATGTATTAGAGACTAGGAGAGTGATGGTCTCAAGGGATGTCAAATTTGTGGAGTCTAAGGGGTATTATGAAGAGGAAAGATGGGAAAATCTGAAGGACCTCTCACATGCACCCTCAGATAGAGCAAACAACCTGAGAATCATCTTGCAAAGTCTTGGTATTAGCCAGCCTAAGGCAAGGGAGGTGGATAAGGAAATGCCTACTCAAGAGGCTAGGACAGCTGAAAATGAAACCCATATTGATCATGAGGGGGGAAACCAACAAGAACCAGAAGAGATAATCCATCATGAAGGTTATGAAGTTCATGATCAACATGGGTCTGAGGAGAACCAGGAACAAACTCAATCTCAAATCCATAAATATGAGGAGACTGAGGAAAATCAAATGCAACCATTAAGGAGAAGCACTAGAATCAGAAGAGCTCCATCCAATTAGGTAAACACAAGGGTGTATTACAATGCCAATGCAGTAGCTCATCCGATCCAAGTTGTATGCTCCCTAGCACATTATCCAAAGGGGCACCAAGTCTTCATGAGCAATTTGGATCAGGAATAATACCAAGATCTTATGAAGAAGCTATGGAGGATGAAGAATGGAAAAGAATTTTTTGGTCATGAAACAAAGGCAATGATTGACAATGATACTTGGTATGAAGCTGAGCTCCCAAAAGGTAAGAAGGCAGTGACAAGTAGATGGATCTTCACTATCAAGTACCTAGACAATGGAAAACCATAAAGGAAGAAGACAAGGCTGGTGGCAAGGGGATTTACTCAAACTTATGGAGAAAATTGCCTTGTTACCTTTTCACCAGTGGCAAAGCTTCACACCATCAGAATCTTCCTCTCACTTGCTGCTTACTTGGAATGGGATTTATAGAAAATGGATGTGAAGATTGTCTTTCTTCAAGGGGAACTAGAAGATGAAGTATATATGAGGCGTCCTCCTGGTTTAGAACACTTAGGTAAAGTAGGAAATGTGTTGAGAGTCAGAAGGCTATCTATGGACTAAAACAGTCACCCATAGCCTGCTATCATAAGTTCAACACCACCCTAAATGGAAAAGGGTTTAGACGATTTGAGGCAGACCATACTCTATTCACCTTCACCAGCCAACAAGGTATAGTAGTCATCCTTGTGTATGTTGATGATATCATCATCACAGGGAGTGACAAAGAAGGTATACAAACTACTAAAGCTTACTTAAAATCTGTATTTGAGATTAAAGATTTGGGTGAGCTATACTACTAAAGCTTACTTAAAATCTGTATTTGAGATTAGAGTTTGAGTCTATGTGTAATAGCTTCCTGGTAATCACAATGCATGGTGATTGGAGAACTGATCTCAATACCCAAGCCTTTGAGAAGTCCTTTGATCCAAGCCAACTCATTTGAGATTAAAGATTTGGATCAAAAGACTTCTTAAAGGCTTGGGTATTGAGATCACTTCTTCAGTCACCATGAATTGTGATTACCAGGAAGCTATTACACATAGCCTCAAACTCAGTGTTCCATGAGAGGACTAAGCACATTGAGGTCGACAGTCACAAAGTAAGACAAACGGTGATTCAATGAGTTATTTTGCCATGCTATACAAGAAGTGAAGATCAGTTAGCCGACATCTTCACTAATGCTGCAAGCACCAAAGTGTGTGAGTCCATCTATCCCAAGCTTGGACTCATTGACATCTCCCAGACATGTTTCTCTTAGCCATGGAGCTTCTACTATTTTTCCTTAGTATGTTTTTGTCCCAAAATGTATTTTGCATACTAAGGTTTTAATGAGGGAAGTCTTTAGGGTTTCCAAGCTTGACCATTGCATTAGGTCAAGCTTGAGGGGGAGTATTAATCTGAAGGAATAAAGATGAAAAGAAGATGAGATATACTGGAAATAAGCCTGGTCGGTGTAACCTTGACTCACAAGGTATTCTGTACAGCCTTGGTTTCCAAGCAACCTAAGATGACCTAAAGTGACTTGGAAGGGAAGGCAATTCTGAGACTCGAAAAGTTTCATCCTCATAAGCAAATTTGAAGTTTAAATTAAGCTGAAGACCGCTGGACAGAGAGCAGAGGCAAGTGGGAATATTATACATTAAAAGTCACATGTCTGGGTTAAGCTCCAAGCCGTTTGGGAGCTATCCCTTTCTCTGGTTCAGACCAGCAATAGCTTATACTTATTCTTGTTGTCTACTAGCCTTCTATTTCTCTTTTAAGATAAGGTTGTATGGTTCCTAAATCAAGCAAGGAAATAAACTTCTTTATTCTCTTATTCTCTTATTCTCTCTCGACACATATATCTTTCTCCTCTCTCTCTCCTTTCATTTTCGGATCAAACCTACACTGTCTCTCTTGTTCTTGAGTGTTCTTCACTCTGTTTTTGATAAAACTTACATCAATATTCGATTCGGCAGTATCTTTTTCAATCTTTAAGACCTTAGATATAATATTGTAGCTTACATTACAGAGGCTGATAGGTCGAAACTAGGACATTTCTGTAGGTTTTTCTCTCTTTGGGATTAGGAAAATATTTGCATCATTTAGGCCATCAGCCATAATTCCATCAAAAAGGAACTCATTCACCATACGAGTTAAATATGTCTTGACAGTGTCCCAAAAATTTTGATAGAACAATGCTTTAAGTCCATCAGGTCCTAGTGCTTTTTCTGGATGCATTGCAAAGAGAGCAAGCTTAACCTTCCATTATGTGACAGGAGCCGTGAAATTTGCATCCAGTAGATCAGAAATCGTCGTAGTCACATTTGCCAGTTTTTCATCAATAAGGTCAGGATTGGAAGTTTCAAATAGGTCTCTAAAATAACTAGTTTCAATGGCTACCAGTTTCTCCTCATCCTCTAGATTCCCAGCAGAACCATAAGCCCTGTAATTTTATTTCAGGCTCTCCTTTGTTTTGTAATAGCCTGAAAGAATTTAGTGTTCAAATCAACCTCTATGAGCCATAAGATTATGCTCTTTTGTTTCCAAAATTGTTCCTCACCCTTAAAAGCCTCAATTAGTTCTTTTAATGCTCCCTCGATTTCTTTTGTTGTGGCATTATCATCTGAGTAGAGGTTATCTACCTTTGCTTTAAGATCTTCCACTAGTTTCTCCGCATTTTTATCTTTTTCTCTTTTCCATTTTTTCAATGCTTTCCGACAACTTGAGATGTGATCCATAATATTTTCATTAGGTGACAAGTTTGTCGAGTTCCATCCATCAATAATGACTTGGCGAATATCTTCACTATCCAGCCATCGTTTATCAAACTTGAAGCTCCTCTTTTTCCTGGTTGGTTTGGATAGTATTTCTGCTAGTATCAAACGATGATCCAATCCCCACATACGAAGGTATTGACTTTAGAGTGTGGGAAATTATCATGCCAGTCCTCATTTCTCAAAGCTCGGTCCATACGGCATCGAACATTGCCTCGTTTTCTTTTTCGTGACAATGATAGTTGATTCGTTGTACATGGAAACTCAACCATACCACAATCGGTTATCATTTGGTTAAAAGAGAGATTTAATGTATCAGGTCGTTTTTACGTCCTTTTGTTTCATGGTGACCTGTTATTTCATTAAAATCCCCTATCATGAACCATGTTCCATCTCTTGTTGTTGCGAAACACACAAGACGTTCCCAAACTTTGTCTCTTCTGTTCTTAACAGGATCCCCATAAACGAAAGTCATATTGACTTTTATTCCATTAATGACTGCTTGTACATCAATCATCTGATTATTCAAAAATAAAACATCAACTTGAGATTCATCCATAAAAATAAAGCTAGCCCACCGCTCTGACCAAGAGGTTCAACGGTAAACAATTTATTAAAATTTAAGTCAACATGAATGTTTTGCAACAACAGCTTCCTATTCTTAGTCTCAGAAAGGAGCAAGAGTCCTGGGCGATGCTTTTGACACATCTCCGTTAGGCGTCGAACTGTGAGGTTGTTCCCTATCCCTTGACAATTTTAACTGGAGAAGTGATCTCAATACCTCGCTTTTGATTACCCGCATTTGTTATTGCCTTCCTCGAACTTTTTCCCCTTCTGCCCGGGCTACAATCTCAGACTGTACCACTGGCTTTGCGTTGATACGTTGTGAGGCTCGGTGTGGACCTGTCTACGAGCTTGTAAACAATGAATAAGCCACACTCCTCGTAATTGCTTTCTGATCAGGATCTTCATCAGTACCCGAGTTCTTGTTGGCCTCAATCATAAGAACCGATCCATCTTTTACTCCTCCCAAGACGTGAACCTGAAGTTTCATTATCATTCTTTTCCGGCGACTTCATGGTCGCCAGATCATCCTCCAGTAGATCATCTTCCTCCATTACCATTAACTCGTTACCCATAATAGTATCTTCCATATCCGCATCAGCTGAGTTTCCCTCCTCATTCTCATTATCATCATCAAGGGCATCTATTTTCAGTGAATCATATGGGGGGATAAGGTCCTCTACTGTAACCATATCAACAGAGTTGATAGTTCTTGTTGCAGGGATTGTTCGGAAGGTGACATTTTCATCATTGCAAGGCTGTTTGGTAGCTGCAGGAGCCATAACCGTTGAGCCTGATCCCATTTCCTTAGTCGAAATCTTTAGTGGTCGTTGTTGTTTATCCTTCCATACTCATTCCTTAGTTGCTTCGGAATGTTTCGCTACAGGTGCTTGATTTCGAACATAAGAGTAAGGGTTGTACCATGAACCTCTAGGATTTGTTGCTCTACTAGTATGGCTTCAGTGAGATGAGCACTGCACTCGTGTTCCAGAGCTTGAGTTGTCCTTGTACGACCTATATGAAGCCTCTTCTCTTGCACGTTGATTGCCATTCATGCCTCATACAGCATCTTTCGAATCACCTCTAGCAGCAGTGGAGCGTACACGGTTAAAGACAGTCTCACGTACAACAGTTTGAGCTCTCAGAGAGGTAACCTTTTCAAGAAGTCTTGACTCTCATATGACATAATACCACACTTCTTGCAATGCTTGAAGATTTTTTCGTAATGAATCTTGATGGTGATGTCTTTTTTTTGTTTCTTGTTTGCAGTTTTCTTGTGAACATCAATGGTTTAAATTAGTCAATATCGACCTTGATCTTCCCCTCTGATGCATCAATCGTGTCCACTTTTCTTAGCCTATCGCCAATGGCTTGAAGATTCTGATCAATGCATAGGTGGAGTGTGATACCCTGGAGATGGATCCAGAATGGTATCATCAACGGATAGCCTTCCGCTACCACTGGTTCCCAGCTAACCAACACAAACATACAGAAGTTGTGGTGGAAGATACGTTGATTAAGGACAGACAAAATGTCTTCCTCATTATCGAAATTGAATAGAAATCTTCCATTGCCCAGATCACAAGCAATGATTTTTTTCTGATATCCTTCATTGCTTCGGCATAGCCACAATGAGTCTCTCCACATTCAGCTTTTTGGGATTTAGGATCTTGTCAATAAGAGACAAGCTGTATTCTCTAGTGAGATGTTCATCAGCCTGATCTGGCAATTGGATGGACTCGCCATCATCTTCTTCGAAAAGGATACCTTTTCCTTTGCTTGAAGCCATTGTTGTACCCTCTATCGTAAAAAGATATGTTAGGATGCAAGATCAATCTGTTATCGCAAACAGGGATTGTGACATCGGCGGCGCTTGATCTGTGTGTCAATGGAGAACCAGAGATGATTAGGTTAACTCAGATAACAAGACCTTATAAACACTAATAGCTAAGGCATTTTACATATAACTAATGAACCTACGTAAATCTAATCATAACAAAGCTTTTTGTACTAAAATGAAACTGTTATAATATTTGAATGGTATTTTTATCTAATAGTAAAATAATGTAAACTACAAAATAACTCATATAAAAATGTAAGCTTATCAATAAAATAAATTTAATAATTTGAAGTTAGTCATTACAAAAAAAACTATATATATGCAACATAAATGTTCAAAGAAGAGTTATTGCAGGAACCATGGCATTGCATAGTTTATACTGTTATCAAATTTAGGAGATGCTGATTTTCATTCGGACTATACAACTAGTAACGTATCGACTGAAGATTTTAATTCATATGCAGACGAAGAACATATTAATACTCATACACACTATATGGAAGGCATTCAAGGTCAAATTTTTGCATCTATATGAGATTCACGATTGTTTTATTTTGAATTTCCACTTTTATTTTAAAATACATTTATGTGTGTTTTTATAATAATATTTTATATTTATTTTCTGAATAAAAATTTTACTATTAATAATAATATTTATTTATTAATTTTAAAAGCAAAAGCCAATTCTAAAAACTAGAATCTAAAACTATCATTCATGTTTTTCAAAAATCTAAAATCTACTACAAAAAAAAACCCAAAACCATGATTGTTTGTAGTTTTAAGGATAGTTTTTGCTTTTTGTTTTTCCAAAAACTCTTGTTTTGCCAATCAAGATTGTAGAAAATTGATTCCCTATAATTTAGAGAAAGTGGTTTTTAAAATAACTACCTCTTTCCAAACAAAAAAAAACCTAAGCTTGAAGTAAACAATATAGGTTTTTGGGTCAACAATAGTATATACGTAAGCATCAATTTTATACATGTACTAATCAAAATTAAGATTAATTATACTAAATAATAAAAATGAGAATGATATTTTATTTTAATAAGAAATATGTATTCGTATTTTTTTCTTTAATATAATGAACTACAAGATAACTCATATAGAAAATTAAGCTTGTCAATAAAATAAATTTAATTATTACAAAATATGTATATATTGCTGTTGACATTTTTTGGTACTATTTACAAAAATAATTTATATTAAAAACATTTTGAAACTTTTCACTAAAATTAAACTAATTATTAATTTAGTTTTATGTAAAGTTTACATGGCTTGTTAATAATCTATTGATATTATTTATCAAAACTTTTTAAGATATTCTTTTTAGTAATACAAAATATTTATTTTGAAATATTTGAATGAGAAATACCCTAAGATAGATCAAAAAAATATTTTTGTCACCAAATAGCCTTTAAGGAGAAAATTGACCAAAATAGACTTTATCAAAGAGAGTAAATATATATTTATATCACTTGGGTTAACTAATCTAAACTTAGGGCTTAGAGTTATGGGATGAAGTTTTGGAAATGAGGCTTAAAATTAAAAAAAAAAATACAAAGGTCTTGTAAAGCCCCGATCGCCCACGTCTAATGGGCCACCCGCACCTGCTCTCTCGGCCCGTGAGCCCCATCCCGTCTGACGGCCGTGCGTTAATTTTTTCAAGGCTCGAAATCATTGTTTACTGACCCTGCAATCACCACCCGACCTTTCCCCGTGCTTTGGACTTACTCGCACGCTCCTTCCACTACTCCAGCTTAAGCACGCTTAGCTCTAGAGTTCTTTCAGGATGTGCTCTGGAAAAGGTAAGTCAATGTTGGTGACATAGGTAGCCAAATCAATTCTCTTAAGCCCTTTTCATATATCACAATTCGGGATGTTACAATTTACTCCCTCTCAAACAACGCAACGTCCTCGTTGCGCCCCACGACAAGTCTCAAAACGCCTCTCGGGTTAGAACCGAGATGGCTAACCAGCTCTGATACCACTTGTAACGCCCAGACCGCCTACGGCTAATGGGCCACCCACGCCCACTCTCTCAGGTCGTGGGCCCCATCCCGTCTGACGGCCGTACGTTGATTTTTCCAAGGCTCGAAATCATTTTTACTAACTCTGCAATCACCACCTGACCTTTCCCCGTGCTTTATCCTCACTCGCACGCTATCATGAATCACTTCCCGATAGGTCACCCATCCTTCCACTACTTCAGCTCAAGCACGCTTAACTCTGAATTTCTTTTAGGATGTGCTCCGGAAAAGGTAAGTTAACTTTGGTGACATAGGTAGCCAAATCAAATCTCTTAAGTCTTTTCCACATATCACAACTCGGGATGTTACAATTCACCCTCTCTCAAAGAACGCAACGTCCTCGTTATGACCTGCGACAAGTCTCAAGACGCCTCTCGGGTCAGAACCGAGATGGCTAACCTAGCTCTGATACCACTTGTAACCCCCCAACCGCCCACAACTAATGGGCTATCCACACCCGCTCTCTCGGCCCGTGGTCCCCATCTCGTCTGACGGCCGTGCGTTAATTTTTCTAAAACTCAAAATCATTGTTTACTGACCTTGCAATCACCACCCGACCTTTCCCCGTGCTTTGGCCTTACTCGCATGCTATCGCGAATCACTTCCCGATAGGTCACCCATCCTTCCACTACTCCAACTCAAGCGCGCTTAACTCTAGCACTACAAGAAAATATGACCATAACGACCACAAATGTGAAGTCATAAATTTACGTCGCTATTACGACTAACGTACGACTAAAAACATTTCAACGTCATCTGGTTGTAACTTTACTACTAAAATGTTTAGTCTTAAAGTAGACGTCACTTTACATCTGCTTTACGACCAAATATTTATTTAATCGTAAGCTAGTCGTAACATTACGACTAACTTACATCTACTATCTGGCATCCAATTGACAACTAAATTACGACTGTTGTAGTTGTACATTGGTAGTTTTGTTATGACAAAACGTAAAATCGTTGTAATCTAGTTAATTACCAAAATCGAAAATTTTCCTATAAATATGATCTTCTCCCTCATTCTTAAGATGCACCAAAAAAATGAAAAACAGTGAAAAAATATCGGGAAATATCTATGAGCTTCGGAGTTGGATGTATGCGCATAAAGATTCAGCGGGAAGAGTAACAAACGAATTTCTCAACAGAGCAAAGATATTCATGTACCAGGCCAAACAGACGCCTCTCACACGGGAAACAGGTAAAATGTTTTGTCCCTGTCGTAAATGCAACAATACGAAGTTTGCTGTTAGTGAAACGGTATGGAAACATAGTAAATAGAGGATTTACTCCACATTACTATATTTAGTTTAACCACGGAGATAGTGATAATATGAACGAAGCTAGTAGTAGTAATCAGGTTGTAAATGTTCGTAACAGAGAACCACGTGTGCCTTCTGAAAGTTACCATCATGAGGATAATATGGTAGATCATGATAGGATGCATGATATAGTTACAGACGCATTTCGTGAAACAACATCAGTAATAGAGGAGGTAGAAAATGTAGAGGGGCCTAACTTGGGTGCAAAAAGATTTTATGAAATGCTAGCAGCAACTAACGAGCCTATTTATGAAGGTTGTAGAGAAGGTCTTTCTAAATTATCATTGGCAGCTAGGATGATGAATATAAAAATTGATCATAACTTACCTAGAGTTTGTATGGATGCATGAGCTGAGTTATTTAAAGAGTATTTGTCTGAAGAAAATTTGTGTGCTGAATCTTATTATGAGATTCAAAAATTGTGTGCTGAATCTTATTATGATTCAAAAACTGGTTCATAGTCTTGGCTTACCTTTGGAGATGATTGATGTGTGTATAGACAACTATATGATATATTGGAGAGCTAATGCAGAATTGTTAGAGTGTAAATTTTGCAAGAAGCCACGATATAAACCACAAGGACGTGGATGGAATAGGGTGTCGTACCAGCGGATGTGGTACTTACCTGTTAAGGATAGATTGAAGAGATTATATCAATCTGAGAATACGGCAGCATCAATGAGATGGCATGCGGAACATACTCAGAAGAAAGGCGAGATCAATCATCCCTCTGATGCAAAAGCGTGGAAACACTTGAATTCGGTGTACCATGATTTTGCAAGCAACCCCCGCAATGTTTATCTTGGGATTTGCACAGATGGATTTAGTCTATTTGGAATGTCGGGAAGACAATACTCGCTTTGGCTAGTCTTCTTGACACCATACAACCTTCCACCAGAGATATGTATGGAAAAGGAAATGCTTTTCATGAGTATATTGATGCCTGGTCCTAAGCATCCAAAGAGGTCCCTCGATGTCTTTCTACAGCCTTTGATAGAAGAACTGAAAGAATTATGGTCAACAGGCGTGCAGACATATGATTGTTCAACAAGAACAAACTTTACAATGCGAGCAGTTCTTTTGTGGACCATTAGTGACTTTCTTGCATACGAGATGTTGTCAGGTTGGACGACGCATGGGAGGCTAGCTTGTCCTTACTGTATGGGAGCACAGACGTATTTCAGCTGAAGAATGGTAGGAAGACGTCATGGTTTGATTGTCATCGGAGATTTCTTCCCATTAACCATTCGTACCGAAGGAACTAGAAATTGTTTCGGGCAAAAAGGGTTGTACGGGACACTGTTCCACCATATTTATCTGGAGAAGAAATCGAGAATGATATTGGTTACTATGGTGGACTATACACAGTCACGAAAGGGGGTAATTGGCATACTCTTGCAAATATGCATGATGGTTACATGACACAGCATAATTGGCACAAGAAAAGTATATTTTGAGAACTTCCATATTGGAAAAATCTACTTCTGCGCCACAATCTTGATGTGATGCATATAGAGAAGAATTTCTTTCACAACATCATCAATACTTTGTTGAACGTCCCCGGGAAGACAAAAGATAACAAGATCTCTAGGTTGGATTTGCCTGCATTATGTTCTAGGATTGAGCTGCATATTAAAAACAATGGGAAAATTCCAATTCCCATATTCAGATTGTTAGAAGCAGCAAAAGCGGCTTTGTTCAAGTGGGTGGTTTCTGATGTGAAGTTTTCTGATGGCTATGTTTCAAATCTATCTAGATGTGTTGATCAGCAGGGACAAAAGTTTACAGGGATTAAGAGTCATGACTATCATGTGTTTATGCAACAACTTCTTCCATTTACATTTGCAGAGTCGCTTCCAAAAAATGTTCATGAAGCACTAGCAGGTACGTTAAAAATATATAATTGAAGTTATATATTACTTATTGTTGTGAAAAAGCTTTTACGTTGCCTTGCATGTATATTATTAATTTGTAGGCATCGGAGCTTTTTCAGAGATCTTAGCGCATACACCTTAATTGTAGACGTCATCAGACAACTTGATGAGAATATCACGATCTTGATGTGCAATTTAGAGAAAATATTCCTCCTAGCTTTTTTGACATAATGGAGCATCTAGTTATCCACCTTTCATATGGGGCACTACTTCGTGAACCTGTTCATAATGGATGTATCCTTACGAGCGAGCTATGAAACATTTGAAAGGGAAAGCAAAAAATCTGGCAACGGTGGAGGGTTCAATAGTTGCTGGGAGTTTGAATGCGGAAACATCTCACTTCACCTCCTACTACTTTGGGTCTCAAGTTCGGACACATAAAAGGACTACGAGCAGATTTGATGATGGTGGTGTTATGCCGACATATGTTGGTTAAGATGTTCCAGACATATTCTGTCAAGTTGGACGTCTAGATGGAGAAGTGAAAGAAGTATGGTGGTCGAGTTCAGAAGACGCTCACAGTGCCCACACATACATACTCCTTAACTGCGAGGAGCTTGAGTTATTTGAAGAAGACTTCGTCGCCCAAGTCAAAGAAGCTATACCAGGGATATCAACCAATGATCTCAACAAAAGGAAAGACCAACACTTTGTCAAGTGGTTAGAAACACAGGTATACATGATTACTATATATATTAAAAGCGCATGTATACAAAAGAAAAGACCAACGCTTATATGTTTATATATAATTATGTTGATGAACCAGGTAGCTTACGGTAGCTTACGATGACCCATGTTATCCTCAGTGGTTACACGAACTAATACAAGGTCCGGTCGCTAAGGTCACCACAACATCTATGTATTTCACACGAGGTTACACTTTTCATACTTACGAATATGGAAATAGTCGAGCAACAATGAACTATGGAGTATGTGTGAAAGGTGAAACATATTTCTATGGAATCTTACAAGAGATCATCGAAGTGTAGTTCCCCAGCATGAAGCTGAAATGCGTTCTCTTCAAATGTGATTGGTTTGACCCCACGCTCATTAGAGGTGTTCGGTATAGAAAGTTTGGGGTGGTGGATATAAATTCTACATGGAGGTACACCAAATTTGAACCCTACATATTGGCTTCGCAAGCAGACCAAGTTTGTTTTATTCCATACCCGAGGATCAGACAATCGGGTATCTCTTGGTTAGCCGCTATAAAAGTTACACCTCGGGCTGAGTATTAATATCTGATGAACTACCGTCTTTACAAGAAGATGTCGTAAATGAAGTAGCCGTTCCTGAGCAAGCTACTGATCATATTTTACTTGTTGATCCGCAAAATCCAGGATATGAAGAACTTCTAGACGATGCAATTACGGACAAAGCCAACGAAGATGAATTTGAAGAAAATGATGTTGTGGATGATGTTTCTGATGATGAGTGATCAAGTTTGTTTATGTACTGTTTAATTCTGTTGTTAAACTCATTGTATTCCAATAAAAATTTTAATCAATAATTATGTTTGCAAAATTATGAACTTATTTGAAATCGTTGTAGTTTTGGGGTTAAGGAGAGTATGTAACTTTAGATGTTTGGGGTTTGAGGTTTGGGGTTTCGATTTTAGGGTATGAAGACATTTTGGAGGCTAATTGGTCATAAGACTACTACTACAATACGACCACATAACAATTTGGAAGCTAATTGGTCGTAGAGGTACTACTACATTACGACTAAATGGTATGACAATGGATCCAAATTGGTCGTAATTATTTTTGAATTTCTTATAAATAGAGGTCATTTGGGTCCACAAATTAAAAAAAAAAACAAATTAAGAATTTTGTTTTATATATAGATTATTTTCAACAAAAATCTATCAGACGCCTGAGGGTTCCTCCTAAGAAACGATAATTTCGTTTCTTAGGATGAATCCTCAGCATCTGATAGATTTTTCACGAGATAAAATTGTATCAATCGAAATATTTGAACGGTTAAAGCGAGGTTTATCAAAAGGTTTGATAAACCTCTTTAAACTTTTCGTATTAAATTGGTGGTCCCTATGTGGTCGTAACGCTTTGTGTCCCTCTTTCAGGATATGCTCCATAAAGGTAAGTCAACTTTGATAATAGAGGTAGCCAAATCAATTCTCTTAAGCCTTTTTCATATATCACAATTCGGGATGTTATAGGTCTATTTGGTCATTTTGTTCTTTGAGGTCTATTTTGTGATAAAAACTTAGAAAAGCTCTATTTGAGAGATTTTACCTATTTGAATTGCATAAATTTTGCTCTGTTTACCATATTTTTAATATATGAATATTTTTTTTTAAAAGCTTAACTATTAATTGTGTATTTTTGGATATAAGAAATTAAACTTATTTAAAGTGTAGCTACTATTTTTGGTTTTACAATATTTTTAAAAATGAATTTTTAATAAAAACATTTAGTGGTAATAATAAATTTTGTAATTTATGGTTTTAAAATAAATATTTTATTATTAATAAATTATTTTAGTTTGAAATTTTAAAAAAATTAATTTCACCTTATATACATAATAACATTCATGCGCAATATATATGAAAGGCATTCGAGATCAAGTGTCTGCATTTTTATAGGATTCACAGTAGTTTTATTTTATACTTGCAGTTTTTATTTAAAATAACTTTTAAATAAGTGTATGTGTGATTTGATGATAGTGTTTTATTTTAAATTTTTAAAATAAACATTTTATTATTAATGATGTTTTTCATTTATTAATTCTTAACTTAAAATCCAAAAACTAAAATGAAAATCTAAAACAATCAATCATGTTTCTCAAAAAACTTAAAATCTACTACAACAACAAATACTAAAAATTGAAAATCAAATCATCTTTAAAACATAAAACTAGAAAAGCTTGGAGTTTGACTTTTGCTTAGAAATAGGTAGTTATTTTAAAAACTAGTTTCCCTAAATTTTAGGAAATCTATTTCTCAAAAATCTTGATTGGGTCAAAATGGTTTTAGAAAATCAAAAGAGAAATACCTTAGGTTAGAACTATTTTTTGTCACAAAAATAGATAAGAAAATGACCAAAATAGTCTTTATTAAATGGTGTAAATATGCATACCCCTTGGGCTAACTAATCTACACTTAGGATTTAGAGTTATGAGATAGAGTTTTGGATGTGAAGTTTATTATTTAAAAAAATAAAAATAAATATTATTTTTTTTAAAAAGTCTATTTTGTTCATTTTTATGGCTATTTTGTTGGAAAAAAAAACTTTAAAACTCTATTTGAGATATTTTCCCAAATCAAAATCCAAAAACTATTTTAAAAATTACTAACAATCATCCTCTAAATAAATGAATTGCATATTTACCCTCATTAATAAATCTTAATATATCTTCATTGTTTCTCTACGAGAATATTTACTTCTTTCATTTCATTTTCTTCCATTTTCTGTAAACAATGTTCTCTCTTCTTCTTTTTCTAATCAGTTTTTTTAATTATATTCTTTATTTTTTGCAACATTGTTCTTCATTCTTCTATAACTGCTCTTCTCTTTTCTTTATTTTCTTCTTTTCAGTTCTAAAAATTTGAAAAAGAAGTTGCGGCAGCTTTGCCTGAGACTGAGACGACAGTAACCAACTCCAACCCTCATTAAGAAATCGCAGTGGTTCGGAGATGGAAGTGAAAATTTCTGCTGTAAATGATACTGCCTCCGTTTCAAATTAGTTGTCATTGTAGAGTAAACTTTTTGTTTTAAAATAAGTGTCATTTTATAATTTCAATGCAAAATTTAATGATTTTACATAACATTCTATTTTTCTATTGGTTGAAATGTGGTTAGGTGTATAGGTAATGGTGTTTTTATTTTGAGAATATGTAAAACTAATTGTTTTCTTAATCTGTGTGCAAAAACCTAAAACGACAAGTAAAATGAAACGGAGGGAGTAGTTACCAACTCCAAATCTAAGGGTGAAATTGTGGTACTTGAAGAAGAAATGCCAAATTATGGGTTTCATTTGATTTGGAGTTCTTGTTCTGTTTTTTTATCGATTCCAAGACAAGTAAATTCAATAGATTATGTTGTGTGATTTTAAAGAACCAGAGAGTTTTATGGTAAGAACATGAAGAACAAGAGAGAGAAGAGAGAGATTTCGAAAATGAGAGAGAGAGTAAGAGGAAATTTGTTTCCTTGCTTAATGTGGTTTATGAGTACAAGTCTATTAATAGACAAACAAACCAAAAGAACCAATAAACAATTAAGACAAGTTGAGCAGAGAAAAGATTAAACAAATGGGTCTCAGCAGTCTGAAGAATGGCAGGGGCTCGTCCAGCCTTGTTGGAAAGTGACAGATGACTAATGGTCCCCCCTCTCTCCATTTGAATTCTTCAGCATGTGACTTATCCCCCAACGTCTCTTTGCTTCTTGTCAACATCCTCCTTTGGTTCTGAATAGATTAAGCTTCCTTTCTTATCAAGTTAAACCTACCCTTTTCTTGCAAGCCACGTTAGGTCACTCCTTGACTTAACTGTACGGACAAGTGATTAGTTTATACTTGATCATTCTGGATGCTCCTCTTGCTTTGATCTCTTCTACTCTGCTATTCATGTCTTCTTGTCAACAACTTCTCCTTGTCATTTATTTCTTCATGTCAACACTCCCCCTCAAGCTTGACCATAGGGACTGGTCAAGCTTGGAAGCCATGAAGTATTCCCCCATTAAAACCTCAGCTAGGTAAAACCACTTGGGAGAAAACCCAAGCCAAGGAAAAAGAGTAGAACACTTCATGGAGGGGAGATCAGTGACATGTGAGGTCTATGAGTCCAAGCTTTGGATGAATGAACTCACAAACTTTAGTACTTACAGCCTTTGTGAAGATATCAGCTAACTGGTCTTCATTTTTTGTATAGCATGGTAGGATGATCCTTTGCTCCACAGCGTGCCTGACCTTATGACAATCCACCTCAATGTGTTTGGTTCTCTCATGAAACATATTGTTGGATGCTATGTATATTGCAGCTTGATTATCACAATGCATTGTGATTGGCGATGGTGTCTCTATACCCAAATCCTTGAGCAGGTTCCTGATCCAAATGAGCTCACTAGTAAGCTTCCTCATTGCTCTATATTCTGCTTCTGCACTTGAACATGATACTACCTTCTGCTTCTTGCTCTTCCAAGTTACTAAGTTGCCTCCAATGAAGGTACAATAGCCAGTTGTAGACCTTGTCCACCCTGTCTCCAGCCCAATCAGCATCACAATACCCAACTATCTCTGTACTCTTGTTGCAACCCATCCAAACTCCTTGTCCTGGTGCTTCTCTTAAGTACCTCAGAATCCTCTCC
This sequence comes from Moricandia arvensis, assembly GCA_905132765.1. Taxonomy (NCBI): domain Eukaryota; kingdom Viridiplantae; phylum Streptophyta; class Magnoliopsida; order Brassicales; family Brassicaceae; genus Moricandia; species Moricandia arvensis. The sequence continues at coordinate 21,024 of CAJHQP010000153.1, forward strand.
ACCATGTTCCAATGGTGTATCTTGGGAGCTTGCATATGCTGACTGACTTGGTTGACTGCAAAACACACATTAGGTCTAGTGATGGTGAGGTAAATGAGCTTCCCAACCATTCTTCTATAATGCTTAATGTTTTCATAAGGCTTATCTTCAATCTCACCCTCACGCAACACCTTGTAACCATCTTCTAATGGAGTCTTGGCTGCTCTTCCTCTTAGATCGCCTGCCTCATTCAACAAATAAAGTGTGTACTTCCTTTGGGATAGAAACAACCCTTCTTTAGATCGGCATATCTCAATCCCTGGAAATACTTTAACTCACCAAAGTCTTTGATATCAAATGATGATTTAAGAAAAGCTTTAGTTAAGAGAATGCCCTCCTTATCACTTCTAGTGATGATGATATCCTCCACATACACTAGAATCACCACAATCCCTTGTTGACTGGTGAGAGTGAAGAGTGTGTGGTCTGCTTCTGATTTGACAAACCCTCTTCCATTGAGAGTGGTGCTAAGCTTGTGATATCAGCCCCTTGGTGATTGCTTTAACCCATAGATGGCTTTCTTCAATCTGAGAACATTTCTAGGCTTGACAAGATGTTCTAGACCAGGAGGTGGTCTCATATAGACTTCATCTTCAAGCTCTCCTTGTATGAAGGCATTCTTCACATCAATTTGCCATAGATCCCACTCCAAGTTGACTGCCAAAGCTAGAATGATCCTTATTGTGTGTAGTTTGGCTGCTGGTGCAAATGTATCAAGGTAGTCTTTCCCATATGTCTGAGTGAATCCCCTTGCTACTAGCCTTGTCTTGCGCTTCTCTACAGTTCCATCAGCATTGTACTTGATGGTGAAGATCCACATGCTTGTTACTGCCTTCTTTCCTTTTGGAAGTTCCACTTCATACCAAGTGTCATTGATTGTCATGGCATTGGTTTCATTTCCAACCGAGTCTCTCCATTCCTTGTGTTCCATAGCTTCTTCATAAGACCTTGGAATGTACTCCTGGTCCAATTCTCCAATGAACACTACATGTTCCTTAGGATACTGAGTTAGAGAACACACAACTTGTATAGGATGGGTGACTGCTTGAGAGTTGAAGTAGACCCTTGTGTTGATCCAGTTTGAAGTCGGTTTTCTGATCCTAGTACTTCTTCTTGGTGGTGGCTGTGTTTCTTCATGTGGTACTTCCTCATCAGCAGAAGACTGAGTTTCATTTAACACTGAACCCTCTTGTTCTTGTTGCTCAGCTTGATCATGCGTTGGTGTTGAATTCTCATACTGTGTCTCAGCTTGATTTTGATTTCCCCCCTCATGGTCAAGGTGAGGAACCTCAATGACATCAGTATTTGTTTCAACCTCAGTAGAATCACATCTAGGTTCCTCATGCTCAGGCTCAACCCTTTCTTCAGGCATACTGATCCCAAGACTCTCCATTACTCTTCTAAGGTTGCTTGCTTTATCTGAGGCTGATTGGGATGGATTCTTCAACTCATCCCAACTCTTTTCATCATAGTAGCCCTTAGCCTCCACAAACTTCATCTCTCTTGATATTGACAGCTTTCTTGCCACTGGATCATAGCACTTATAACCCTTTTGTGTTGGAGAATAGCCAATGAACATAGCCTTTGAGCTCCTGGCATCTAGCTTGCTCCTATGTTCCCCTGGTATCAATACAAAGCAGAGGCACCCAAATACTCTCAAATGGTCAGAATATGGCTTATTGCTGTTTAGTACTTCAAATGGAGACAAGTCATTGAGGATCTTAGTGGGAATTCCGTTGATGAGCTAACAATCAGCCATCACAGCATCACTCCAAAATCTCTTTGGAACATTAGTATGGAGCATCATTGATCTTGCTACTTCCTTTAAGTGCCTATTTTTCCTCTCAGCCACCCCATTTTGCTGAGGAGTATAAGGACAGCTTGTCTAATGTACGATCCCATGCTGAGCAAGGTATTGCTTGAATGCTTGGCTTGTGTACTCTCCACCATTATCATACCTAAGGATCTTGATTTTGGCATTGAAATGATTGGAGACATGGGTCTGAAAATTCTTGAAGGCTTCCAGGACTCTGTCCTTAGATTGAATCAATGTCAGCCAAGTGTACTTAGACTTCTCATCAATGAAGGTCACAAAGTATTTGTGATTTTCTCTGGATAGACAAGGAGCAGTCCACACATCAGAGTGAACAAGGTCAAACCACTTCTCATAGATGGTGCTGGACCTTGGAAAAACTGTTCTGCAATGCTTCCCAAGTATACACGCTTCACACACATCATTCTCAAACACCACACCATGAAGCATCAGATTTAGAGCTTTAGCATGGGGATGTCCCAATCTAGCATGCCATGTGTTGCCATGAACCCCAGTAAATGTACTGACCATGCAGATAGAAGGCTCTATTCTTTAGAGGTGATAAAGTTCATCATAGCTGTGTCCTCTTCCAATCAACCGCCCTGTCTTTAAATCTTGAAACTCAACCTCATCAGGTCTGAAAACAACTTGACAACTCAAGTCGACAGTGGCCTTCCTTACTGACAACTAGTTAGATGTAAACTGAGGCATATATAAGGCAGATGATTCTCTATCAAACAGCCTAAGATTCCCTATCCCTTCTATCTTAACTTTATCGCCATTTGCTATAATTAGATTCCCTGAGGCAGGCTTGACATCACTAATCAAACTCCTATCACTAATCATGTGATGGCTATCTCCTGAATCTATAATGATATGTTTAGAGTCAAGAGAGTGTGTACCAGCATTTTTGGGTGAGATAAGGGCCTTAGCAGCTTTGATGAAGGAGATTAGGTCGCTCCTGGTCACTGGTCCATCAATACTCGTCACACCAGCTTCATTTTTCCATGTTAATCTTTCATTCATGTCACTAATGATAGCTGAACACATGGTCTTCCCTTCTATTGTTTGATGCTCAATCTTCTGAATACATGGTCTTCCCTTCTATTGTTTGATGCTCAATCTTCTTGAGCAAGTTCCTGGCCAACTTGATCTCCAACTTTTGTGGCTTCAGGTTCCTTTTTCTGTGATGTTTCTTGATCTTCTTATACTCAGGAACCTCTACACTTGTCGACTTCTTTGTAACATGAGCAGGCTGTTTGTCCTTCTTAAATAATGTGTGGTTGGCTTGTTCTCTTTGTATGAGAGCACACACACCTTCCACACTTGGGAGTTTGCCTTCCCTCAGGACATACTTTATCAGCTGGTTGTATGAAAGTTTTAGGGTCAGTAAAAGGCTAAAGACTACATCTTGCTCTTGTCTTTCTTTTAAGACTTCCAGATCGCAAAAACTTGGCCTCAGCATGTTGAGCTCAGACCAGAGACTTCTAAACTTTCCAAGATGTTGGTTGAACTCTCCTTCATCTTGTTTCAGGTTGTTGATAGCTTGCTTCACTTCAAACACCCTTTTTAGATTAGATTAGATTGGAAGAGAATAGGTCTCAAGAGCATAAATGCTCTGATACCATGTGATTTTAGAGAACCAGAGAGATTTTTATGGTAAGAACATGAAGAACAAGAGAGAGAGAAGAGAGAGATTTCAAAAATGTGAGAGAGAGTAAGAGGAAATATGTTTTCTTGCTTAATGTGGTTTCTGAGTACAAGTCTATTAATAGACAAACAAAACAAAAGAACCAATAAACAATTCAGACAAGTTAAGCAGAGAAAAGATTAAATAAATGGGTCTGAGCAGTCTGCAGAATGGCAGGGGCTCATCCAGCCTTGTTGGAAAGTGACAGGTGACTAATGGTCCCCCTCTCTCCATTTGAATTCTTCAGCATGTGACTTATCCCCAACGTCTCTTTGCTTCTTGTCAACATCCTCCTTTGGTTCTGAATAGATTAAGCTTCCTTTCTTATCAAGTTAAACCTACCCTTGTCTTGCAAGCCACGTTAGGTCACTCCTTGACTTAACTGTACGGACAAGTGATTAGTTTATACTTGATCATTCTGGATGCTCCTCTTGTCTTGATCTCTTCTACTCTGCTATTCATGTCTTCTTGTCAACAACTTCTCCTTGTCATTTATTCTTCATGTCAACATGGAGGTCAGCTATGGTTTCTTCAGACATTCATAGTAAGTGAGGATGTTACTGGCATGTCGATCTACTTTGGTGTTTCCATTCAGTAGATCTTGAAGTCAGTAACTCATAGAATGGTGCTAGAGAGTGGTTATGCGGTTAGTTACAAAAAAAAAGTTTATGATCCCCAACTGGCTATATTTTGACTCGATAAAATGACTCGCTGACACTCAAACAGAACACAACACTAGTAAATCCTCCCCCAGACTTAAATAACATTGTCCTAAGTATTATTCGGCCCGAAAATGGCAAAAGGAAACAAATTAAACCGAAATAAATGTAAGGCAGAAAACGAGTGTCGTACATGTGAAGGAGTGTCAATCGACAAAGTTAAGTGTCGATCGATACTTTGCATGATGATGCAAGGTGTCGACTGGCACCTTGTGAGTGTCGATAGACTGTGGTGGTCGACTTGTCTTCCTCGTGTTTTTTAGTCTGAGAAAAAACGAAAGAGTAGTGGTTTGTTTCACACTCAATGCTTATTTATAGTCTTTAGCTTGACGTTTAGGGTTCAGGATCAGGCTTGAGGGGAATGAGATATTTTTGAAAACAAGTCTCAACATCTTCTTCAGTTATTTCAAACCAACAGCCTACAAAGCTCCTTATAGCATCTTCACCTGTTGTTCTTGCCTTCTCACAGTAGCAGCAAGCTGATCCATCCGAGTCAGCGTCCTCACATGAGTGCTCATATACTCTGTCATGATATTCAGTCAAATGTACACATCATCCAACTTCCCACAATCTTCTCTTGGTTCTTTAATAGAAAGTCCAACGTAGCCTATATCTTATTTTCTCGAGCTACTGCTGTTGAAGTTTGATAATAAGAGGCACTGTAGTTTCTTGTAGCATTGCTGTTTTTCTCAAAAGGTCTGTCAAACAGAGCTTGTCTCTGAAATGTAGAAGGTTGGTTCGCAGATCTGTTAAAGTAGAATAGGCCATGTGTCTTTTGATACGTATTTTCCACACTCTCAGCTACAGGGAATACATCATGAATTGCAGCCTCATGTGCATTGATAAGTTATCCTTTTATGTTGTGAGCGCGACCCTCAGAATCTCTAAGGATCCACTCTCATCAGCTGTCAAGATTAACATTATGATCGTTGTAAAATGCCAAGAACCACTATCACCGCTAACGCTGCGTTTTTGGGTGAAGGTGGTAAACCAGTCAAGCTCTTAAGAGACTCACTGGTCTAAATTCCGAGTTTGCGGATGCGGATGACTGTGCATTTATGCGTTTTTAAGTGATTTATTTGATTGTTACAACTATTAAAAATTTGTATGTTTGCAGAGTACTTATAACATATTGATTACCATATGCATAAGCAATTTAATAATAAATTAACAATATGTACACTTTATATAGGTATAAAATATTAAACATCATAATATATATATATATATACATATATATATATAATTAATAAAAATGTAGTAGTAAGCATTTAAAAATTATTTTTGGGTTTCCATATGCACATATATATATATATATGTGTCTAAATAATTATAGTAAATATTTTCAATTTTAATGTTTTTTAGTATAAATTAAAATAAATGTACATATATATTAGTTTTTATATTATCTCAATTAAAAATTTCAGCTGATTTTTTATTTAATATTCGTTTTTAAAAATATATTGATGTAACCTTACGCAACCGCAAATATTAATTGAAACAAACTTTTTTGGAATGATGTAAAATAATTTATGGTGTTGCACACGTGGATAGGTTAGAAGCTCATTTCCAACTGCTTTTATATATTGGGAATTACTTTTTGATTATATTTGTTGCTTGATATTTTTATTAGCTTACAAATTATATCTAATATAATGTTAACGAGTTATTTTTTATATGAGGTTTACTAATTGGCACAAATTATAAAAAAAAGAATAATAACTTACTTGATTTATGTTGGATGAACGGCAAAAATACATTTACGTAAGAAGTCTTGATGTTGTGACTTTCATGAGGACAATCGAGTGGCATATGTTTAGTCACTTTGTGACTGAAGGTAACGTTCACGGAACATAAGTTCGTTTCTTGACAGATATGCGCTTCCTGGCAGCAGATGTGGTCACGATTTTAGTTAGTTTTTCTTACTATGTTAGTGTAGTTAGGTTAGGTTTATAGAAACGTGTGCTTTATTTGTTGCGGTCTGATTGTAATAGGGGAAGGAGTCAAGGAGACAATGGCTTGCATTAGGTGTATTATTTGTTTAAAACTTATTTAAAGGCAATTATTTTAAATAATTTATTTTAAGTTTTTGTCATAAAATAATTTTAAAAAATAATCAAAATAGTTTTTTTTTAAATTTTAATATTTATTTTAAAAAAAATTAAACCCCCTGCAAATATTTCACCTCAAAGCTCTGAATCTCTAGTCTAAATTAGTTAACTATATGATTATAATTATATATATATATATATATACATTTTTAACAACTTATTTTGGTCATTTTTTTCCTAAAAACTATTTTGTGACAAAAACTTTTAAGGATATCCTAGGGTATTTCTCTTTATTATTACCCCATCATATTTTTTGTTTTGGTATTTTGTTATCTAATATGTAAAGACATATAATATATGAAATAAGAATATATATATATATATATATATAATATGTAATATGTAGGGATTTCAACTTCATTCCGGGTTTGTCAACTTGGTGACGGTGGACACAGTTGAAGCGAGTGGGGGACTAGCTCTATATTATAACAATGATTTTAAGGTATAGATTTTATACACAAGCAACATGATGATCGATATAGAGGCTGGGATTATGGGGAAGCAGGTTTTCTTAACTTTTGTATATGGGGATCTGGTACCAAAATTAAGAGAACATTTGTGGAAAAGACTAACCAGATATGGACTAGTAAGGACAGTTCCCTAGTTTGTCATTGGAGATCTTAATAAAGTTTGCGGAAACCACGAGAAACAAGGACGCTCTTTGAGGAAAGCGGAAACATTTGTTGGATTCAATAATATGATCGCGAATTGTGGTTTGATTGAGTTTCCGGCCCGGAGAAACTAAATGTCGTGGCAAGGAAGATGAGGCAAAGAAATGGTTCGATGTAGACTGGATAGAGCCTTAGCGAACGAAGATTGGCATACTCTATTTCCATGTTCCTTTACAGAATATTTGGGAATGATAGGATCTGACCATAGACCAGGAGTAGCCTTTCTTGATGATAAGGTGGTCAGGCGAAATGGTCAGTTTCGGTTTGACAAAAGATGGATTGGACAGGAAGGATTATTGGATTCTATCGGTCGAGGATGGGATTGCTCGGGAGTAGAGGGAGACCCTGATTTTCTATCGAAAAATTACCAATTGCCGTCACGAGATAGCCAGATGGAGGAAAAACAATCCACTGTATGGAAATGAGAGGATAAATGAACTTCAACGGGATTTGGAGGAAGTTCAAAATGATGATACAAGGACATAAGAGGATATTATGGACGCACAAGGAAACTACAAGAAGCATACAAGGATGAGGAAGACTATTGGAAGCAGAAAAGTCGTAACATTTGGCATACATCAGAAGATTTAAACACAAAGTTATACCATGCTTTAACTAAACAACACCGAGCTAGGAATAGGATAGTGGGTCTTCATGACGAAGGGGGCCAATGGATAACAGAGGAAAAAGATGTGGAAAAGGTGGCAGTGACATATTTTAAACCTCGTCACATTCACTTCACCTTCTGAGTTTGATCGGTTTTTAGAGGAGATCTCTCCCACTATCACCCCTCAAATGAATCGGAGGTTGTTAAGAGTGGCGACAGAGTAAGAAAGTTAAGAAGGCACTGTTTATGATGCATCCTGAAAAAGCACCAGAACCAGATGGAATGACAACTTTATTCTTCCAGCACTCTTGGAATATCGTCAAGAAGGACATTATCAATATGGTAAACAATTTTATGATTGGATTCTAGGATGAACATCACAAATATCTGTTCGATACCAAAAACGGAAAGGCCCACAAGGATGACAGAGCTGAGACCAATTAGCCTTTCTAATTTAGGTTATAAGATCATATCAAAGGTCTTATGTCAAAGGTTAAAATGTTGTCTCCCTACCCTCATCTCGGAGACACAATCAGCTTTGTAGCAGAAATATTAATCTCGGATAACATACTTATAGCTCAAGAAATGTTCCACGGGTTTCGTGCAAATAAGGCGTGCCAAGAGAAATTTATGGCTATTAAAACAGACATGAGCAAGGCTTATGACATGGTGGAGTGGAAAGAAGTACTACATAAAATGAGATTCGATTTGAGATGGATTCAGCTGATGATGGAGTGAATTTCCTCAGTAGAGTATAGAGTGTTATTGAATGGTCAACCAAGATGACATATAGTTCCCGGGAGAGGGTTGAGGCATGACCATCTATCACCATATCTTTTCATCATGTGTATGGAGGCATTAATAGCAAACATTAAAAAAGATGAACGGGAGAAGCAGCTGACAGGTATGAAAGTAGCAAGGGCATGTCCATGCATATCTCATTTTTTTTTTTGCGGATGACAGTCTTTTTTTTTGAAAGGCGAATAAAAAGGAAAAAGCCGAACTATTTTGAGGATCTTGAAAGAGTATGAGGTAGTTTTGGGGCAGCTGATAAATTTTCAGAAATCTTTTATCCAATTTGGGTACAAGAATGAGGAGTCTGCTAGACAAGAAATCCAGGATGTCATAAGAATTCAAAATTTAGGCGGAATGGGATCTTACTTGGGAATTCCAGAGAGTTTTGGCGGCTCCAAAGTCCAGATCTTTCGTTTTATCTAGGAGAGACTTAATAAAAAAGGTTAGTGGATGGAGGTTCAAATTTTTTTTAAGGGTGTAAAGGAGGTAATCATCAAATTAGTGGTTACTGCATTGCCAAACAATGTAATGGCATGTTATCTCCAAAAGCGGCAACCAAGAAGCTAACGAGTGCGGTGGCACAATTCTAGTGGAGTTCAAGTGGCAACACTAGAGGTATGCATTGGAAATTATGGGATAAACTTTATCTACCAAAGGAAGATGGAGGTGGGTTTTAAAGACCTCATATATTTTAACACGGCCTTGCTTGCGAAACAATTCTGGAGATGAATTGAGAAACCTCACTCTCTATTTTTTCGTGTATTCAAGGGACGGTATTTCAGAAATACTACACCCCTAGAACCGATGCGATCGTATTTCACCATCTTATGGATGGCAGAGTATGGTACCAGCTAGATCTCTAGTTAGCAAAGGACTAATCAAAAGGGTGGGAACATGTTCATCAATCTCCGTATGGAATTATCCTTGGCTCCCAACCACTCACCCGAGACCAGCAAAAAAAAATCACCATAACGCATTCCCTGATCTCATAGTGAATGCACTCATTAATATTTCCTCACGAACATGGAACTCTACGGTAATTAGAGTTCTAATTGATCCGGAAGATGCAAAGCTGATTGAAAGCATTCCTTTGAGTAGGACCCAGATGACGAATCATGACAAATGGCATTTTACAAGTAATGGGAAATATATGGTTCAAGCTGGCTATCAATTGGAGAGAGTATACAGAGATATCGACACCCTGATAGCTGCATATGGGCCAAACATCACACCTTTAAAAGCATACTCTTGGAAATTTCGGTGTCCGCCAAAGATCAAGCACTTTCTTTGGCAGATAGCTTCAGGATGTCTATGGTTAAGAAAAAAATTGAATGCTAGAGGATTTAAAGGAGATATACAATGTTCTCGATATGGTGCGGACGAGGAAAAAATAAATCATGTCTTCTTTGAATGCCCCCATAAATTCAAACTTGGGCCCTATATAATATCCCATCACCTCCGAGTGTTTTTCCTGCGTCATCAGTCTACACAAACATGGATTATTTGTACTGGAGGATTGATCACCCAGAGGACAATCATCAGTTCGCGTGGATAATGTAGTATATTTGGAAGGCGCAAAAGCAATATGGATATCGATCCCAAAGATACCCTCACACTGACAAAAAACAAAATCAACACTCTAGAATGAGGCTCAGCAAACAGCGATACAAAGAGTTATAACCCAGGATTCATCGTTACCTGACATTCCAGGACGATGGTGCTTTATAGATGGTTCATGGAAGGAGGGGGAGTCTACTTCAGGACAAGGTTGGTACAATAATCTAGAAGGCTTTGACAGATTGATGGGAGAAAGGAATACAAGATCAACACTCTCACCCCTTCATTTAGAGTTTGAATCACTCATATGGGCAATGGAATGCATGAGGAATTTACATCAGTTTCATGTAACTTTCGCAACAGATTGTTCTCTATTGGTGAAGATGGTTTCAACACCAGCAGAATGATATGTCTTTGCATCATATTTGGAGGATATAAAGCAGCTCAAGGAGAGTTTCAACTACTCAGAGCTTATACATGTACCAAGAACACGAAACACTTAGGCGTACAGTCTAGCACGTTCAGCTCGGCAACAACCGCTTTTTGTTGTTCACATGGACTCAGAGCTCCCAGCTTGGTTTACAGAGTCTTCATAGAGTTTGTTTACTTTGATGTCAAAAAAAGAATATATATATATATATATATATATAATTTTTTCTCTTTATTTTGATATCCATTTAGTTATATTTTTATATTTTATAACATTGAATTTTTAATTTAATAAATAATTTTTTAAGGACATAAAAAGTGTGAATATTGGTTTTGTTGAGTAGAGAAATTTTGGTAGGAGAGTTTTCCATAAGCTTAAACTAGAGATAGAGAATTGGCTCGTGGATATGGTGCAAGCTCCCCAAGCTTCGGCAGCAGACATCAACATTACTGCGATATGATATTCTTAATGTTAAAGACACTTTTGTTCTTGTTTGATGTTGCAGGAGAATTTGGTACTCAAGTTTTGGGCATTCAAAACTATGTAACAATTGCTTCTGCAGCCTCGTCTAGAAGGTGGAACTTATGGCGATGTCGGAGTAATCACCTACGGGGGATGATTACTCGCATCATTTTTGTCCCACCACCAGTAGATGATGCAGCAAATGACCGTAAGATATGGCGTCATGGAGAAAATGACTACAAGTCATGGTTCTCATTTAAGAATCACTACAAGAAATGTGAATATTAATAGCGGCTATTAAATGCTGTGAGTTTGATATATAGCGTTTTTTAAAACGCTCTATCTAACAGCGCCCGTTACAGTAGGTTCGTCACTTGTGATAGTGTATCTTTAGTATGCTATAGTTAAATAAACAACGATATCCTTAATTTTTATGAAATTGTTAATATTTATAATAACATGATATAAATATTATTAAAACTCATTAATTTGATTTTACCTATAGCAGTTTGTTATGCAAAGATACCAAATGTTTCGTGTTGTTAATTTATTTTTTAATTATCTGAAAATTTATAAAAATAATTACAAATTGATTTTTTTTTAAATGTAATATTTATTTCGAATAATTTTAATAAGATAATTAATGATATTATAAAAACTAAAATATATTTAAATGTTTAAAAACCATAAAACATTTCCTTGTTTACGCAGACCATCACCACCTATCAAACATACTATCAATCTACCACTAATAACCCTTCACAATCATCCCTAACATAAACACTATCATCATCAGAAGCTTCACCACCCAAATAATCGACTTCTTGGACATGAAAAGGTGCACCACCTAATTTCTCTTATGTTTCCAACTCAAGATAGCCTTTCGGTGGTGCTCTCATAACAACATATCAATTTGAATTATCATCTTCCCTAGAGTAGAAAACTTTTTTTGCTTGAGAAAGTAGAATGAATGGATCTTTCAAATAAGCTGATTGGTTCATATGAAGGCTAAAAAGAGTGAAGCCAACTTCTTCCTTTACACCATTCCTGCGTTGGTCCAATTGCATCTAAATAGCGGTACTTTGAACATGTGATAACCCATAAGTAAAATCTCCTTTATCACTCCATAATATGTAAGCATATCAGCCACTTGTCTCATATCTTGAGCACTTGATCTACTCATAATAAATGCTTCATAAGTTACTCCAATGTTTTGTGTCTTCTGCACCGCATATGTATGAAATCGTTGCCCATTAATGATAAATCATTTATGTGCTAAAGCAATTTCCTGGTTCAAATGTCAACCACCTTATCTCATTAGAATGACTATTTGTTAAGTCTGAATGAATATGCCGCAAGAAATCAGAACATGATCATCAAGCTAGAGTACTAAAATGATAATCACAAAAACCAGTCATCAAACTAAAGTACTAAAATCATAATCAAAACATGATCATGAAGCTAACAATTTGTACCAAGAAAACCAGTCATCAAGCTATAAGCTAACTAGCCATCAAGCTATAAGCTAACTAGCCATCAAGCTATAAGCTAACTAGCCATCAAGCTATAAGCTAACCAGTCATCAAAATAATAAAATCTGGACATGTGCATCAATCTAACAAGTTGTATAAAGTAATAATCAAGAAAACAAGTTGGAGTTGGAAACCTTTTTTAACCCAATGTTCAAACTGCTCAGTACGAATTTTCCACAACAAAATTTCAGTTCTAGCACATCAAGCATCACAAGCTTGTAATTCTTCCTGATTATACATTAAACAACATTTTTGAAAATGAAATTATAATTATAAGTAGATGAAACAGAAAGGGTAACCTCTTACTCAACATTGGGTTCTATAGATGCCATGTTCATTAGAACATAGAGATGTGCAATGTCTCTGTCTTTATCTGAAACGGTAACCTTTATACCCTTCTGCAGAGGTCGTCCTTCGATCATGATTCTATCAGCCTCAATATCTTCATTACAATTAACTGTTTCTTGACCTGGTACTGAATCTTGAAAGAATTCTAAACAAAATGCAACTCATTCTCTAACTAAATACCCCTCAGCCATACATGCCTCTGCCAATGCATGATTCTTAAGAAAAACCTTTAGTGTTTTCATGTACCTATAATTCAGTCAAGAAATATGAATATTAGTCAAACATCATTGAAGGAAATACATATATTGAAGCAAATGAGTACATCAAACCTTTTTAAGAGATACATCCAGCGGAACTCCTAAACATACCTCTTTTTATAGATGATTGGAAGGTGGAACATGATATCAAAAAGGGATGGAGGGAAGAAGCGCTATAGTTGACACATTGTTTTCACAAACTCTGTCTCCATTGATATAAGTTTCTCTAGGTTAGTGATGTGCTGACACAACCTGTTGAAGTAACTACATAATCTGTTTATGGAAATCTTAAGACCCCTATGTAACAACCCTCTTAATGAAGCTGGTAACAAGTTATGTACTAGCACATGATGATCATGCGACTTTAAACTACCTATATTTGGAGGGTTACCCAAACACTGTTCTCAGTATTACCACAATAACCATCAGGACCTTTAAACTTAGATAACAATATGTTGTAACAATGGCTATGCTCTTACGAGAATTCGAAATAAAGATCAAACTTTTCTTAATTCATTTTTTATCCTTTCATATTTTATGTGTTTATTCGATTACTTCTCGTTGGTTGTTGCAGATAATCTGGACCTCAAGGAAAGTAGGGTTTTCTTTGCTTTTCTCCATTTGGTAGTGTGAATTTCGGTTCTCACAATGGAACATATTAATATGGTCAGTAATTAACATAAGACCATTAGAACATATGGTTAGATGGTATTAGTAAAACAAATTACACTTTTACTGCAAAACTATGTTCATTTACTACCATATCACCTTTTACTTCTTACACCTACAAAGGACTTAACAAAAGTATGGCAGTTTGATTTTACAGAGATACCTATAGCAGTTTGTTATACAAAGATATGAAATGTTTCATGTTCTTAATTTATATTTTAGTATTTACGAACTGATCTTTTTAAAATGTAATATTTATTTCAAATATTTGTAACGAAACAACTAATGATATTATAAAACAAAATATATTTAAAATGTCTAAAAACCATAAAGCATTTCCTTGTTTACGCAGACCATCACCACCTATCAAACATACTATCAATCTACCACTAATAACAACACTTCACAATCATCCCTAACATAAACATTATCATCATCAAAAGGTTCACCACCCAAATCATTGACTTCTTGGACATGCAAAGGCGAATCAACTAAATCCTCTTATGTATCCTACTTATGATAGCCTCTAGGTGGTGCTCTCATAACAACATATCAATTTGAATTATCATCTTCCCTAGAGTATAAAACTTGTTTTGTTTGAGAAAGTAGAATGAATGGATCTTTCAAATAAACTGATTGGTTCATATGAAGGTTAACAAGAGTGAAGCCATCTTCTTCCTTCACACCATTCCTGCGTTGATCCAATTGCATCTAAACATTGGTACTTTGAACATGTGATAGTCCATAAGTAAAATCTCCTTTATCACTCCGTAATATGTAAGCATATCAGCCACTTGTCTCATATCTCGAGCACTTGATCTACACATGCTAAATGCTTTATAAGTTACTCCAATGTTTTGTGTCTTCCGCTTAACCGCATATGTATGAAATGGTTCCCCATTAATGATAAATCATTTATGTGCTAAAGCAACATTTCCTGGTCCAAATGTCAACCACTTTATCTCATTAGAATGACTATTTGTTGAGTCTGAATGAATCTGCCGCAGGAAATCAGAACATGATCATCAAGCTAAAGTACTAAAATGATAATCAAAACATGATCATGAAGCTAACAATCTGTACCAAGAAAACCAGTCATAAAGATACAAGCTAACCAGTCATCGAAATACTAAAATCTGGACAAGTTCATCAATCTAACGAGCTGTATAAATTAATAATTAAGAAAACAATTAGGAGTTGGAAACCTTTTCTTAACCCATTGTGCAAACTTCTCAGTATGTCTTTTCACCACAACAAAGTTTCATTTCTAGCACATCAAGCATCATTAGCTTGTAATTTTTCCTGATTTTACATTAACAATAGTTTTGAAAATGAAACTATAATTATAAGTAGATGAAACAAAAAGGGTAACCTCCTACTCAACATAGGGATCCATAGATGGGATTCACACAATTTTAAGACTTAGTATCATCACCTCTATAATGTTGCAAGCCACATCAAATAAATCCTAACTTCAGAGGTACTTTTTATACCCTATCCTAACTTAGCAATCCAGCCAGCAACTTAGCAAATCCTGTCTGATTATCCCTCTACTAACATCATTTCTTACATATATAAAAGTGTAGGCTTTACCTTAGGAGTATCGATCAAAAGACATATGGACTCTTACTCATGCAAGTTTCTGAACACACATGTAGTCTTCTCTGATCCCTTTCTTCCCTCTTTCTCTCTTCTCTGAATCCTTACAGTTTCAATTCCAATGAACGTTGGTGCTAATGTAGTCATCTTTTTCATCTTATTGACTTATCTACTTCTGTAGCTCTATTTTTGACAAAGTTTAGCGAGTAATGGGGTCACATGAGACACTCTTACCCCTCGTTTCCACAATGTGTGATCATTCCTTTCTAAATTACAATAATGGGATCATAGGAGACACTCCTACCCCTCTGCATCTTCTAGGAAATCATCTCAATCTTATATTTTTAAAGATGCCTAAGAGATAGAGATAAGGGAACCAGAAACACACAGACTTTTACCTTCCAGACCTGCAGAAACTTTGTTTGAAGTATGTGGGAAATTGTACATCCCAAGGCATAAAACTGTGTTGTTACTGGAACTCAATGAGTTCACCACTGTGGGTTTCAGACCGTGATGAAAGCGACGGTGGAAACTAGTGGATAGTTTGCCATCACGTGTATGTTGGACGTCTATCTGTTATGTTTGTAGTGGTGTCGTTGGAAACCGTAGAGCTTTCCAAGACATTATTGTGATTGAGTAAATGGGAACTAGGTGAGTTCGCCATTACGGGTTTGTGAACTGAGAAGGACAAAGAGTCCGGAAAGGAAGCTCTGTAAAGGATCAAGTGTAGGATCTAGAAAAGAATATCTGTAAGGATCAAGAGAGTGATCGGGAAGGAAAAATCTGTAAGGATCAAGATTGATCAGTAAGAGTCAAAGAAGATCAATAAGGGTCTTAGAAAGTTTGTGACGATCATAAGTGATCGGAAATCTGGTTAGAATCAGAGAGAGATCCGTGGAAACAATTGTAAGGATCAAGGTGAGAGATCCGTGAGTTCTGTAAATGATCAAGTGTCCTAGCATTCAGAGTTGGTCCATGCTAAGGAAAGACCAGAGTATGCAAATAAAACAGTCTAGCCAGAGAATGGACTAATACTGGTTTGGACTGAATCCTGAAAGAAATAAGATAAAGTCAGAAAACTGATTATGATCAATAAGAAAAGAAGACTCGAAAAACTTAACTAAGGTAGTGAGTTAAAACTCTGGGAATTGAGGTAAACCGATCAACATTGTTGGGAGTCAAGTGTTCTCGCCAAAGTGTGTTTCCGATCACCAATATATTGCTCAGAAATAATAACTACTATGCTTAGTGAGTTACAGAATGATATGCCTTGTTATTTACCAATTTTAGACCATCATTTCGACCCTATTTAGAGTCTATATGTGTGTTTGGACTGTCTTTTAAAGTCTTTACAAGTCCAGTACGTTTTGGAGCAGTATGGAGATCATGGAGCTTGATAGAATATCCAGAAGTGATATATAGTAGCTTTTTACATTCAGCTAAGTACGAGTCGAAGTCATGTGGCAGCGTGCAGGTTAAGGTTTATTTTAATGCAGGGAATCTATCAAATTAACCCTATGAACTACTCTTGCCAATAGATGTCAAATTGCAGTACTTAGGGATCAGATTCACAAAGAGCGAGGGCACACAATAGATTTCTATAATTATATGGTTAATTTAGGCAAGCTATAAATAGAGGGTTTACTGTCAGATTATCATAAAAGAAAATAGTGTAAAATACCAAAGTTGATTCAAATATGGAAAGCGAGAGATCTAGCGTTTGAGGTAAGTTAATTATAATTGATAGGATTCATATAATTGTTAATATGCAAGGATAATAAGGTTAACTAGTCTGACCCCCTCCTGTCCCAACTCTCGTATGCGGACAGAGGAGTAGACCGTCATTCGACGGCTAAGGCCGAGTGTCGATCGACGCTAATCAGACATGAAGTTTGTTCGCTATGTTAATTAGACCAGCTCTCGCATGTATCTAACAACCAAGCTCAATGGAATCAATTCTGGAACAGAACCTACTCTCATAGTTTTCCATGTCCTAAGTTCAGGTTTCTAGTTAGCTACTCTATAACTCAAGCATTAAACACATTTCCAAAGATTGATATTACTTCATCCTACAATCCTATTTTGGGGCTAATTCATCAATACCATTATGAACCCTAAATCTATAGGTGAATTACTCAGACATGATCATAGAAAACATGATTAACTGAATAATATAATGCATAGAATAATAAACGAGGTTTCAATACAAATCTCTGAAGGAGTTCAGATCTTCTCTCCTAAACTACTAAAAACTTAATGCAAAAAAAACTAAAAGCTGTAAAGCAATACATGTGCGTGGTTTTCTGCCTAAACAATGGTAGAACCCTTATAAACGAGGTCAAAACTCGTGTAGGGGCATTCTTGTAATTCGTCTTGACTTCGGCTTGAAGTCGGCCAAAACTCTGCGAGTGGGCCATTGATCAACAGAGCATGTCGATCGAAAGTAAGGATGCTATGTCGATCGAAGGTCATGCTTGAGTTCGACTCATACTTAGATGAATGTTAACAACTACTAGATATCTCCTTTGAATCCTCTAACAAGTTCCATTATCTCCATAATGCTCCAAGACGTACCTGGACCTATGATGATTCTAAAACAAAGTCCAGACACACATAGTTGACTCCAAATAGGGTCCAAATGATGGTCTAAAACTAGTAAATAACAAGGTATATCATCTCCCCCATACTTAACATTTTGCTTGTCCTCAAACAAAACAAAGGTAGCCTATGAAAGAGGTTTGAAAAGCGGGGACTCACATAATGTATAAATATAACTATCACCCCTACTACATTGCTACCATATCAAATAATGATAATCAAAGAGAAACTCTATATGCCATATCCTATTATAGCAAACAAATTCATTCTATCAGTAACTAAAAAAGACTAATTTGACTCAACCCTCTACTAATCTTATTTCTTTGCATAAAAGTAAATTGCAGGCTTTACCTTGGGAGTATCGATCAAAGGACACATGGACTCGACTCCTGCAAAACTGCATACATAGGTACAAAGTCTTTCATGATCCCTTTCTTCCCTCTTCTCTCTTTGAATCTTTTTAGATCTCAAACTCAATGGACAATGATGCTGATACAGTCCATCTTGCCATCTCATTTTTTATTTTTATTTTTTTGGACAAAGTTGTAGGCGAATAGTGGGGTCATCGGTAATGTACCTACTCCTCTCTTCCAACAAAGTGTGATCATTTCTTTGAATTAGAATAGTGGGGTCATCGGTAATGTACCTACCCCTATGCATCTCAGGAAATCATCTCAATCTTTTCTTTTATAGATCCTAAAAAGAGAGAGAGAGAGAAGGGAAATCAGAAATACACAAACTAGTACCTTACAAACTTGCAGAAGGAATCCGATCCGATGTATGCCAAGCCCCAAAGAAAGCAAAATAGTCAGTGCTAAGTTGGAGATCAGCTTTGGTTCCTTCAAACTTTCTAAGTAAGTGGAATATAATGGCAAGATGATCCACTTGGGCATCTTTAATAATATCTGCAATTAACTCGTCTAAGAATGGTGATGTAGTGAGGTTAGTCAATAAATAATTTCTGATCATAATCCCCTTCTTGACTCAATAGAAAAACAATTTTAAAAACTCAGGTAGATATAAACTTAAAATAAATAAAGGCATCCTCAAACCTCGCCCAGAAAAAAATAACAATGTCCCCAGTGATATCTCGTCGGGTTCAGTTAAGGAAAACTTAATTATAAGTAAAACGTAGAGAGAAAGTCAAGGTTACCAAACTTCGTAAGGAGTGTTGACCGATGGTAAGTGATAAATGTCGACCAATGGTAAACCATCCAAGCCGTCGACCGATGGTGAGGTGTTGGTGTTGACCGATGGTGGTTTCAAACTTTTGTACTCCTTTGAAAAGCTAAAGTAGTTAAATAAAATGTAATTAATAACTAAATAAAGAAAAAAACAAATTAAAACTTACTACACAGTGGGTTGCCTCCCACTCAGCGGTTGGTTATAGTATTAAGCTCGACATTTGGAATTCTAGACTAGTAAGGTGGTTCATCAAACCAACGTGGAAAACATGTATCCACATACTCTCTTCCATCTCAAACCATGCACTGATGAAGCTTCTCACAACTTATTATGCTCTGGTTCTCTGGTTGTCCATCCTTCTTTGAGAAATCTCCTTTCTACTCATCCTTTCTTTGAGTGTTTGAATGCATCCCATAAACATGTTAAGCTTGCATCTGTTGGCTCTTAAATATTCTCCAATTTCTGGTATATACTATCCTTCATCAAGTCTTGAGAAAGGTAAACTCCATCAAGCTTGTCTTACAATAACTTCTATGTTACCAGCCTTTTCCGAAATGCTGCTACGATCGATGGCTAATTGTTGCAGTCGGTCGATGCTGAACTGACTGCCCCAATCGATTGATGTTGTGTGAAGAGATTTCCTGACCATTGGCCATTGCGAGTATGTCTGTTGTATCCTCCTTGGATATATTGAGAAGTCTTCCATCCAGTGCTCGTGCATATCCATCTGGTCCCTCATAATTCCAAAGTCATATGGTCTGAGATAACCATAATCCTCATTGTATCCTACCAATTTTTGCCGATCGATGGTATTGAGTCACCGTCGATCGATGGTATTGAGTCACCGTCGATCGATGTTGCATTTCAGGTTCCATAGGATCCTCTGGAATTTCCAGCCTCCTCTAGTGCAAGGCACGGTACTCGTTTTCTTCTTCTCAAAATAGGAAGCATTGTAATCTTGGTTAGTGTTCTCTAGTGCCATCTCACGGTATTGTCGTCCAATGTAGACTATGTCTTCTGGACTGTCTTCTTTGTTCTGATTTATGGCATGACTGTCGACCGATTGTTGAACATGAGTATCGATCGATGCTGAAGGGTGGGTTTCATGCAGGTTTTGGTTGTAATCGCCATCAACCAATACCAAGGGTTGGGTATCAATCAATTATATGTCCGCAGATTCCTCATTTTGATCGTAATCGTAGAAGCATGTAGCAATTAAGCATGGATCATCATCCAATTCTATGAGAGTAGCCTTGTTCTTTACTTTATCAGGTTCATAAAAGTTATTTGAATCAATCAAGGATAAATACAACCTGTTTGTCTTCATGTCGCAGATAGCTCACACTGTGGCCATGATGCTCTTCCAAGGAGTACGGAAGAGTTCCAGTCAATCTTTATATCTATCACATGGAAGTCTACTGGGAATAAGGTGATGCAAGTCTGCACTTGAACATCTCTGGCTATCCCTCCTTAATTCACCTTGGAGCAATCCACAAAAGTGAGTGAATTACTGGAAGGCTCCACTTTCAGGCTCAGCTTCTCTGCCATAGTTCTAGGCATGATGCTGACTACTGATCCACTATCGCAGATAGCATTGGGATACTTGTGGCCTTTGACAAAACATGGAATCACAAACTTCCCAGTGTCCCTTTTCTTCTTGAGAGTGATCCTCTGCTTTAGCTTCTCTTGAAGGCCAATGAAGATGAACTATATGTCATCTTATGTCTCCTTGGATTCCTTGAAAAACATCCTCAATCTATAAGTATAGTAGACTTCATCAAATTGAGTATCTAAAGGACTTTTAAAAACTCTTTTGGTAAAGCTATCCATTTCTTTGTCAGTTGCTTCTTTGCGAAGATGTTTAGGAATCTCCTGCTTTCTTCTAGCGTGTCTTTATGTTGCCTTATCAACTATCATCGGCTCAGGTGTATCAGTGTTCTGTTCTTGAGTCTCCATATTTGGAGGTCTGACAAACAAGTTTGCATACAGACTTGGTAGATGAACTGATTATGTTGTTGAAGACCGTCAATCGATGTTGACGTCTCTACGTCGAGTCAATGTTCTAAGACTCACACGAAGCTACAGACTCTGAGGGTTCCGTCAATCAATGATCAGAAACAGGTGTCGATCGTCACCAGTGCGAATTGCCAAAAGACAGAACTTTCCACCCAGAAATCTCTCTCTTAGAGTTGTTCTCTCTTCACCTCTTGCCCAAAATCATCACCTATTCTTGTACTGACGTGGTGCTTCTGACTGACTTCTCCTTTCTCCTTAATAAGGGTCTCATGTCTTTGAATGGCCTCACATGTCTAGACACTTGATTTTTAAACTTCTTGACAGTGCTAAGGGTCTCAAACTTTGTGTTGAGATTGATGTATAGAGCATCAATCTTTCCATTGAAATTCACTGTCATATGTTGCTGCTGCTGCTCCAATACTCTGTAAATCATAGCTTCTAACTTGCTCTGTGAATTCTGGTTGTAGTTGCTCATGTTGCCACCATAGGAGTTTCTGTTGTAGCTCTGATTTCCCCATCTCTAGAAACTGTTTCACCAACAAAATTCACATATTCTTCTTACATGGCTTTCACTTCTTGCTTCCTGAGAAACTTCTGAACACTGTCCAACTTTGCTTTGACTTCATCTATCTATTATTTGCTTAAAGATGGAGCTGATTTCTTTCTCTCATAGTCAGTGTTCTTGGTGTTGTTGCTAGACACCAAGTTCTTAATAAGCCTTGTTGCTTCTTCTGGACTCCATTGCTGAAATTCCCTTCACAAGTTGTGTCTAAATTCATCGGGTACTGCAGATCAATACCTCTGAAGAAGATGCTGAGTAGCTGCACCTCGTTAAAATCTTAACCAAGAGCTTCTGAATGATTATCCAGGTTCTTGTGTGAAGATAGCGATTCTACTTCTCAAGTTCTCTGCTCGCGCATCATCAAAGAAATTGCGCATGAACGCATTCTTAATGTTTGTCCAGGATGTCAGAGATCATGATGGTAGCTGCTTAAGCCAATGTGAAGCCTCTCCAGCAAGTGAGTACTTAAAGAGCTTACAAAGTAGTTAGTCCTTAAGGAGTCCATTGGATTTAATAGCAGATACTAGATCCTCAAACCGCTCCAGATGATCCATCGGGTGCTCATGTCTCGATCCATGGTATGATGTATGCGCAACAAGTGCGAAGAAGGACGGCTTGATCTCAAAGTCGTTCTTCTTGAAAGCTGGAGGGCGAATATCAGATCTGTTAGCATAGAACTGGTCCAGACGATTGTAATCTGCCAGTGTTCGTTGAACAGCTTGGGCATTAGCTTCATGTCGAGCTACTGCAGCGCCTGCTTCTACTTCTAGTTCAGAGATTACAGCCCTTTTATCATCAATTCTCTGACCTGTAGCATTACGCAGAAGACCTTCAAGGTCATACAGGTCTCCCCCCCTCATCTCGGACCACAACTAAATTTGCAACCATTTGAACCCGTGAATTACCGTCGATAGATGTCGTGTTGGTGCTTTCAATCGATGTTGGTCGTGAAGACGCATCGATCAGTGGTTGAGTGCTATTCTCGGTCGATGCTTGTTGTATTTATTTGCGGATTGAGCGTTCGATTACAACTGGATCTACAAAGAGTAATTCATGGTTCTTATTGCTTCTGATATTGTTGGGCCTGCACCTGAAAAACAAAAAAAATTATCAGTAACTTGCAGTAAATAAAAAGCCTAGACTAAACCTACAAAATAATTTTAATGGCCATCTCTTCTCCCCTGCAACAGCGCAAATTTGGCATCATGCGGGTTAAGATTTATTTTAATGCACGCAATCTATCAAATTAACCCTACGAACTACTCTTGCCAAGAGAGGTCAAATTGCAGTACTTAGGGATCGAATCCACATAGAGAGAGGGAACACAATAGATTTCTATAAATCTATGGTTAAGCTAGGCAAGCTATAGATAGAGGGTTTATTGTAAGTTTATCAAAAAAGGAAATTGTCTAAAATACTAAAATTGATTTAAAAATGGAAAACGATAGATCTAGGGTTTTAGGTAAGTGAATTATAATGGATAGTATGCAGGGAATTGTTAATATGCGAGGACAATAATGTTAACTAGTCTAACCACCTCTTGTCCCAACTCTCATATGCAGACAGAGGAGTAGACCATCAATCGTCGGCTAAGGCCGAGTGTCGATCAACGCTAATCACACAGAAGTTCGTCTGCTACGCAACCTGGACCAGCTCTCGCATGTATCAAATAACCAAGCTCAATGGAATCAATTCTGGAACAGAAGCTACTCTCGTAGTTTTCCATGTCCTAAGTTCAGGTTTCTAGTTAGATACTCTAGAACGCAAGCATTAAACACAATTCCAATAATTGATACTACTATATCCGAGCAATCCTATTTTGGGGCTAATTCATCAATACCATTATGAACCTTAAATATAAGAGGTGAATTACACAGATATGATCATAAAAAACATGATGAGCCAAAAAATATAATGCATAGAGTAATAAACGAGGTTCCAATACAAATCTCTGAAGGAGTTCAGATCTTCTCCCCTTAACTACTAAAAACTTAATGCAAGAAAACTAAAAGTTGTAAAGTAATATCGGTACATAGTTTTCTGCCTAAACAATGGCAGAACCCTAATAAACTAAGTCAAAACTCGTCCTAGGTAATTCTCGTAATTCGTCTTGACTTGGGCTTGAAGCTGGCCAATACTTTGCGAGTGGGCCATCGATCGACAGCAAGGATGCTTCGTCGATCAATGGTCATGCTTGACTTCGACTCGTACTTAGCTGAATGTGAACAACTACTAGAAAGCTCGTGTTAATCCTCTAACAAGAACCATTATCTCCATAATGCTTTGAAATGTACGTGAACCTGTAAAGGCTCTAAAGCACAGTCCAAACACACATAGTAGACTCCAAATAAGGTCCAAATGATGGTCTAAAACTGGTAAATGTCAAGGTATATCATCAAGCATGACCATCGGTCAATAGAGCATCCTTGCTGTCGATCGAAGGCCCACTCCCAAAGTATTGGCCGACTTCAATACAAGTCAAGACAAATTACCAGAATACTCATGGATGACCTAAAACCCTATTTATGTGTTTTCTAAGCCATTGTTGATGGCAAGAATCTTTATTCCATTCATTGTTCTTAGTTAGGAGAGAAGAGAGGAACTTCTTCAGAGTCCTCTTGGAACTTCTTTGGTTGTTATATCTATTCTATTGTATTCATCTACGGTTTTCTATGACAACTATCATGCTTGAATATATCCACATGTTAGATTATGGGTTCATAATGGTACTGATGAATTAGCCCCAAAATAGAATTGCTAAGATGAAGTAGAATCAATCTTTGGAATTGTGGTTAATGCTTGCGTTCTAGAGTAGCTAACTAGAAGCCTGAACTTAGGACATGGAATACTATGAGAGTAGGCTCTGCGCCAGGATTGATTTCATTGAGATAGGTTGTTAAATTCATGCGAGAGCTGGTCTAATTAGCATATTGGAAAAATTCATGTCTGATTAGCGTCGATCGACATCAGGCCTTAGCCGTCGATCGACGATGTACTTCTCTTTGCGCATACGATTGTCGGGAGAAGAGGGGATCGGACTAGTTAACATTTATTGTTCTCACATATTAATAATTCCATGCATCTTATCCATTATAACTCACTTGCATGAAACCCTAGATCTACCGCTTTTGATATTTGCATTCGCTTAGTATTTTAGATAATTTCCTACTCCTAATAGACTTACAATCAAAACCACTATTTGTAGCTTGCCTAGATTAATCATTAGAGTTATAGAAATCTATTTTGTGCCCTCGCTCTCTGTGGATTTAATCCCTAAGTACTGCAATTTGACATGTTTTGGCAAGAGTAGTTCGTAGGGTTAATTTGATAGGTTGCATTATTAAGAACATAAACCTAACCCGCACACTGTCAAATTTGGCGTTGTTACTGGGGAGCAAGGATCACCATAAGATTTATTTTCTATGTTTAGTCTTGGCTTTTTCATTACTTTAATTTAATAAGAATTTATTTTTTCTTGTCTTTCAGGTACATACATCTTAGTACCAGAGAGCAATGAGAAGAGGTTTTTTGGGTTCTTCAAAGAAGGAGCCTGCTGATTCATGCACGATTCGTAAGTATACGAGGGAAGTATCGATCGACACTCTCCAAGCAGGAGCGATCTACAACGTGAACCAAGCATCAATCGACACCGACTCCTCGTTATCGATCGAGACCACTTGCGAGAAGACAGAGGAGATTGAAGTGCTTATACTTGATGCTGATGAGAATGGCATCTTACGAGATGAAGAAGGTCGTCCTCGCAACAGTATAGGACAATTGATTATTGCACAAGGTGTTGTGATCCCTAATGTTATTGATGTTGCTGAGATGAATGACTTCAAGATGAGCATGAATGGTTTGATTAGGTAGCTCAGGACCCCTTTAGGGGACTTTCTCACGAAGATCCTAGAGACCACATCAAAGAACTTGAGAAACTAGTCTCAGAGAGCGAGCAACATGAAATAGTTGAAGATGACATACTCTGTAAGATATTCCACTCTCTCTCTGGGAACACATTTAGCTTGTTCAATCGACTGCAGCCATGATCTCTAAAATGTTGGGAGAACATTAAAAGCACATTCCTCTAAAATTTCTCACTTATCACTACAGGAAATAAGGGTTTAAATAGCACCCCTAAAGCGCTATCATACATGAACATAACGTTGTAGAAAGTGCTCCATTATCGCCCAAGATAATAGGTATATGGTACATTGCATAGCGGTTTTGTTATGTGCTATTGATATTTAATTAGTAATAGCGATTTGTGTTATGCAATTGTAATCTTTTATTATAGCGTCACGAAAATGATATTATAACTTTTAAACTATAGCTGTTTTTTAATTTTACTATAGCAATTTTTAATTACTATTGTAGTCTTCTATCAATAGCAATATTTGAATATTTCATTGCATTTTTATATGTAATTGTTTCATTTCGTTTATGACAAATTTAATTAATATTTTTATTTTTAGAATAACACAGAATCAATAAATTGTCAAATAAAATTTTATTCAAATTAATATTTTAATAAAATCAAAATATTCAAAAAAACCAAAAAATACTCAATTCTCAACTAATTTTTCATGCAAACAAGTATCTACAAAATTAATCCGCAACGATAATTCCATCACAATCATCCCTAATACAAAAACTTTAATCATCAGACAATTTCGCTGCATCATCAAATTCCTATGCGGGTAATGGTGTTCCGACAACGTCCTCCTCTGTCTCGAGTTCATGATATTCTCTCGGTGGTGCTCTCATAACAACATACCAAGTTGAATCTTCATCTTCTCTAGAGTAAAATATATGTTTCGCTTGTGATGGTAGAGTGTATGGATCTTGTAAATATGGCATTTGGTTGACATGAAGATTGACAAGGGTGAAACCATCTTGTTCCTTAACACCGTAGCCTCTGTTCGCCCAATTACACATGAATAAAGGAACGCTGAACATGTGGTAGTCGAGGAGAATGATCTCTGTTATCACTCCATAATATGTGAACATATCGGTTGTATGTCTTGGATCTCTTGCAAAAGATCTACAAATGCTGAAAGCTTCGTAGGTGACTTCACTATTCTGAGTCTTTCGCTTGACGGATTATGTGTGAAATCGGTTCCCGTTAATGATAAAACATTTATGGGTTTGAGCAGTAAATATTGGTCCAAAGGCCAACCACCTCAGCTTCGTAGAATGATCCTTTGAGTTAGAAGGTATCTAATAAGGTAGTAACTGTGCGAGCTATGTGAAAAGAAAAGTAAGCAAATAGTGAAGTTGTACAAACCTTATTCTTCACCCATTCAGCGAATTGTTGGGTGTGATATTTCCATAACAAAGTTTCATTTGTTGCGCATCAAACATCATTATCTTGCAGGTCTTGTAAATGCATCCTGATTTTACAAAGTAGAGAGTTATCAGAATGATAAAAAAGAATTTGTATCTGAGAGGGACAGTAAAACTTACTCAACATAGGGATCCATAGTTTCCATATTCATCAAAACATATCGATGTGCTATGTCTCTAGCTTTCTCTGAAAGAACAAACTCTGTTCCCTTTTTCAGTGGTCGACCTTCAAGAACCATTCCATCAAGCTGAAGATCTTCATTACGGTTAAGTACTTCTTCAACTGGTACAAAATTCTTTAGAAACTCCAAAAAAGGCTATGCATTCTCCAGCTAAGTACCCCTCATCCATAAATGCTTCTGGCCTAGCAATATTATTTACATATGCCTTGAGTGTTTTCATGTATCTACAACTCAAACAATACAGAAATATTCTTTACAAACCTCAGTTGATCGGAAAAACCAGTTGAGGAATTAAACATTTTATATTATGAACAAAATGAAAACAAACCTCTCAAATGGATACATCCAACGAAAGTGCATGGGACCTCCCAAGCGTACCTCTCTTGCAAGGTGTATAGGAAGTGGAACATGATATCGAAGAGCGATGGAGGAAAGAACCGCTCGAGTTGGCACATTGTCTCCACAAACTCATTTTACAAAGTTATCTGCTTCTCCGCGTCAATAGCACTCTGACAGAATCTGTTGAAGTAGTTACATACTCGAGTTACGGAAATTCTTGGTCCTTTAGGAAGCAACCCTCGTAATGCAGCAGGTAACAGATTTTGGATTAGTACATGATGATCAAGGTACTTAAGAATCCCAATCAAAGGAGGGTTAATTATAACACTGTTTGCAATATTTTGAACGCAGACAACCTTTGACAAAATATATTTTTCTCTTCCTTACTGAGCCAATAAATAAGATAATGGAGGCAAGTAGAAACTCTTTCCCCGTACCTGTGTGTGCAAGTTTTTCAAGATTCCAATATCTTCTAAGTCATGTCTCGCTTTGAGGCCATATTTTAACTTAGCACTATGTATCAGTGTTGACAATAATGCATCACACAAGTTCTTTTCCACGTGCATCACATCGATGTTCTGACGCACCGGCATAGCCTAACACATTGAAAACAGTATGATCAGGATAAACATAATATGACAATCGTATCTCAGTCTAACAATATCTTGTAATACCTTCCAGTACAGTAAATCGAAGAATATTGATCGCTTCTTCCACCTCCATTGATCACTTGTTTCGTCATTCTCTTCGTCTTCTTTTTTAAAGGTCTTCCAAATTTATTCATGAAGTCCTTTAGTGTTCCAAATATTTCTGCACTGGTTTGAATCATGTTTGTAGTCCCGTTCTCTACTGTATTATCAAACCATCCTTTCATGCGCCTGTAGTGATGTCCAGGGCTTAGTCGCTTCCTATTCCCCAAATACACATACTTGCGACTAAAGTTGAGCCACCTATTTGGTGTATCCTTTCCACAAACATTGCATGTTTGTTTCCATTTAACTTTACAACCTGCCAAAGTCCCTAGAGCCGGATAGTCGCTAATAGTCCATAACAACATAGCTTTTAGTGTAAACTTCTCTTTCAGGAATGAGTCGTATACCTGAATCCCCTCACTCCACAATTCTTTTAATTCATCTATCAGTGGTTCTAGATAAACATCAATGTTGTTGCTCGGAGCTGCTGGTCCAGGGATCAACATAGTCAACATGATGTCCTCAGCCTTCATACACAGAGTTGGTGGCAAGTTGTAGTTGACTAACAACACTGGCCATGTACTATACTTTGTATTCTGGATAGATAAAGGATTCATCCCATCTGTTGAAAGACCAAGCCGAAGGTTTCTTGCTTCACTAGCAAATTCTGGCCACTTATTATTCACTTGAGCCCAAGATAACGAGTCAACAGGATGTCGCATTATACCATCTTCAGTGGAATTGTTGGCATGCCAACGCAAATACTCAGCCATTCTTGCTGATTTAAACATCCTCTTGAATCTGTCCTTAATCGGAAAATACCTTATGACCTTCGCTGGAATTCCTTTTTTTCTTCATTACTGTCCTTATCAATTTCCCATCTAGAAGCACTACATCTTGGGAAGTTTTCCATTTTATCATATATAGAGAATACAATCGTTATTGCACGCATGAATCATATCGTAGCCAAACCCAAAAATCTTCAAGAACTTCTTAATCAAATCGGTCGACTTTGGTAGTACATTTCCTTCCGGTAGCATTTCATGTAATGTCAACAGTAGCTGATCAAAGTAAATCTCTGACATTCCACTCTTTACTTTAATGCGGTAAAGGGCCATGATCTCTGAAACTTTGGTGTGCTACATGTCAAGTACAATGGAGTTTCAGCATCTCTCAACTTCTTCCTAAACTCAGAGTCTTCATTAGGTTCACAATGTACAGGTTCTCCTCCAATGTGATCAGATGACGGTTCAATGTCTTCACTATCAAAATAAGCCGTCCTTAGCAAACCATAAGCCTCAGTTTCTGAATGAGGGACACTATCATTCATATCAGACCTTCTTTCACCATGAAAACTCAAACAAGAACTCCTCATTTACTTCTTATCCATACCCCTAATCACAATATGCTCTGTTACTTTGTCTAAAACTTCATGGGAAAGGTTTCTGCAATGAGTACAGGGACATAATATTTCTGTCGGATCTCCTAACCTCCTCGCTGATGCAGTAACAAAACGTATTGCTCCTTCCAACTATTCGAGGCTAGCACTATATATTTAATCCGAAAATTTATCAGAATCAAAACTAAACTTTTGAACATAAGAAGAACTCCTCATGAACTAAAATTTTGAACAAAAGAAGAGATTACTACCTTGGAAGCCAAACCCATGCTTTTTCCATATCAGAACAATATAACTTTAAGGGATATCGATTGAAACCTTTGATTTTTGAAGGATATCGATTGGAACTAAACCCTAGATTTGAGATTCATATCGCAGAAGGAGATTGAACTAAGATTTTTGATGGAGATGGAAAGAAGAAGATTGAAAGATAATTAAAAAAAATCAGATCCAATGGCTTGTATGAAGGCAAAACATCTATCCGCGTCCTTTCTTATTATTGGTTGAATGAAATTCAATATATTAATTCAATTATAATCAGATTGGGGGGGGGTTATTTTTAAATTACGAAAATATGTTATAAACACTATTTAAAATTTTATACTTAATTATAATTAATTGCAACTTTTAATAAATTTTAGTGTTAATATTTTTATAAAATATTATTGTATGCATTATATAATATACATTGAGAGAACGAAATGGTCGACGACACGGGGAGACTCCAACCCACAAAGTTTCCTGATCCGAACAATCGACAAGGGCGTACGGAATAGAGTTTCATCTTTACAAGCTATGGGTGATAGAAGATCCGACACTTGCAGGGAGAAATGGTTTGAGAGTAGATGATGATTACGTAGAGTTAATGATTTTCTTTTCACAAAAGCCTTAAAACAAAACGTTAGCACACAGTTGTACAAAACGATTTTCAATAATTTTACATATTTTTAAATATATATATATACATTGAGTTGAATCCTTAAACCCTAAACCCTATATAAACCCCAAATCCTAAATTCGTTACAATATGGTTGAATCCCTAAATAAACCATAAACTCTAAATTTGTTACAATAGGGTATAAATTTTATAGACCACTTATTTTATACAATTTGGATATTCATTTGTAAACCATTAAAAATCATAAAAAAATATGATCATAAATATGTCAAGCCTACACTATCTTATCATAAATATGTCTTAACAACCAAAAAAATATGTGAAGCATACACGATAAATATGTCTTAACAACTAAAAGAGTACAATCAAACATATACTTTGTTTTCAAAGATACACAATCTTATCATTTGGCCACGCCACTGTGCTGCCCACAGCATCTGATATGTCTTTGAGAAAATAATTTGGTCTCCATAGAGCTGCCTCTTCAATCAAGGCCATTTCAACCCACACCCGACTTGCATTGGGACCTAACGGGACGTGATGGACAACACTTAATGGATCAGTACAACTTACTCTGCCTTCTGCGACTATTCGTCCTGAGTTGTTCTGGTCCAACAAGATGCACTTCTGTCTTAGACCTGATATGGTGGAACTAGTGCTGCCACTTGGACTCTACAAGCACAACAAATAAAATGTTGTAACATAATTTACAAAAGAGAATAAGATTGTAAATTTACCAATGAAGGCCTTCTGACAGTAGTTTCGACTTGATCTTCAGGAACTTTAATTATTGATTCATTATGGAGCGGCCATGCGATCTTTTCATTCACAACATCACTCATTGTTGTCATGTCAGTTGTTGGCCTCCATAGAAAAGCTTTCCCATTAATCACCTTAGCAATTCTCATAACTACAACATTCTGTCCCAAAGGAAGATTGTTGACCATCTCATATGGGTCAGTCGAACCCATAAAACCTTCAGCGACTACCTCGACGCTCTTAACCCAATCGTAGATTTTGCACCTTTCAAGATCATCTACAGTAGTACGCTAAATTGATAATGCATATGGTTAGTGATCATGTTGAATTTTAAAATACAAACCTAAGTATACCTGTTAATGGAATTACCTTTGATCTTAACACATCCGAGGAAATTGGATGGTTGTTCGATGCACTATCTAGTATCAGTTTATCAACTGGCCATAGAGTATTGCTTCCCACTGCTTCCTGAAGATTACTCACATTCATAGTTGGCCTCCAAACAGATGCCTTCAGGTTTGATATCGACTTTACAACAACCGCCGCCTCATTGGGACCAATCGGAATACGATCAATCTTGTATGTAGGTTCAACATAACAGAATTCTCCTTCAGCGACGACAACATCTTTTGACTCACACCAATCAAGTATTTGAACACTAGTTCCTTCTTTGTATTCATAACTAGCCTTAGATGGAGAA
The DNA here is from genome assembly GCA_905132765.1 of Moricandia arvensis. NCBI lineage: Eukaryota > Viridiplantae > Streptophyta > Magnoliopsida > Brassicales > Brassicaceae > Moricandia > Moricandia arvensis. Next base: position 52,996 of record CAJHQP010000153.1, read on the forward strand.
ACACAATCATCATTTTTTCTGTCAAGAAATAAAATGAATCAACGATTTTATATCACTTAAGAAAATTCTACATATTATAAGTAGTAAAAGACTTAAGAAAATTCACCTTATTTCCAGCTAAGTCACGGACCAGATTCTTCAAGTTTGGAGTCTCTAGCTGACAAGAATGCTAGCTTCGTAGCAGTAATCCCTCTTCTCAACCCTCTGACTAATCCAGGTTTGTCTACTCCCAACACTTGACTAACAACATCCTCTTTTATATTAACAGTGGATGTGGAGTCCATTTGACTATCAAGTGAAATTATTTTTTCCTGAGACAAAACACAATATAAGTTATAGTCCTTTTCAATACCAAAAATAGTAACTTAACTAATCAGATATTGAAATCTTACAATGGTTTCAACAAACTCAGGTCTACCATCGGCATGAGTGTATCGTGCTATCCAGACCTTGCTTCGACTAATCTTCTTAGGGTCTGCACTCTTTTTTTCTACAAGTGATATATTGTTGTAGTTATCAGTTTGTTCTATCATTAGATCTAATATAATTACATTTTGTTACTTACCATTTCACAAGCTAGACGATTCATTCCTCTACGACTAGTGGTGTGACGAATCTGAGCCCTCCTAAGTGCTCTGTACTTGTCACTCTTTGCCTAGAATATCATTAAATTAAATTTCATCAATCATATCTCCAAATTAAACACTTCAAAACCAAATGCTATGTATATTTCACCTTGAATCCTGAGGAAGTTCTACTCTTAACCCAAGAGCTCCAAACTTGAATAGATCGAATGTTGTTTGGTTTCAGAGCTACTCTCTATGTGTTACTTTTTGCATCTCGTAGTTGTGATACATGCCTTGACTTTCCAGATCTCCACAAATAACCCATCTGTTTGAAGACTGAATCTTTTTGCCACTCTTCTTTCAAATCAGATCTCGTCTGCAGTAATGTATGCAAACGTCACACATTATAATCCTTACAAAGACATATATACAATAGACTTAAGTGCATATATATATATACCTGAATTTCCTCCCATAGTCAAGGAACGATGACTGTCACTGATCCAGGACCTACATGTTCGCCAAGTTCAGTGAATGACACAGAAAACTTCTCTTGAGGATCTTTGGCCACTTTACGCATCTTTGTGGGTTCTCTTTTCTTCTTTTGTTTTCCATCATATGGCGGTGCTTCTGCTCCTTCATTTACAGCTCCTGAAATGCTATTCTCATCTTCCATGTCAGCTTCTGTCGGCTGAGAAGGTTCTTGAGTAACTCCATTCTCAGCTCTTGTAGGCTGAGAATGTTCTTCAGCAATGCCATTCTCCGCTTCTGTAGGATGAGAAGGTCTTCAGCAATGCCATTCTCAGCTTCTTTAAAATGAGGAAGAGTTTCATCCTCTTCAATTCTACCTCTGGAATTTAATCACCAACATCTTTTCCCACTGAAAATTCATCACCATCCTCCTCATGAAATTAAGGAACTTCTTTCTGAATAACATCTTGAGACGTTGCCTTCTCAGCCTGATTAGCCTTATCTTCTTCGACAACACCACCATCTTCCGATGTTACATCTTCTACCTTTTCATTTATGGGTGAAACATCTTCTATCTCATCAACTACTGGTGTTACATTTTCTACCTCATCATCTTGAGCAGCCACTTTCTTGATTCTACTACTTCTTCTCGTTTGTATTAGAACTAAATTCTTTTTTGGGGAAGCCATTTTCTTTCCTTGTGTTTTCTTCACTTTCAATGTTGTTGCAGAAGCAACGTTCGGAGTTAGATCGTACCTCCAAGCCTTGATTACATCTACTCCGACCAGAACCAGCTCGTCCTCGTCCACTTGTCTTTACCATTTCCGAAACTGATAAACAAATAACAGATTCAATCAAAGTAAAAAAAACTCAAAATCAAAATCAAAATCAAAACCGAACATCACAAACTTGGACATGCATGTTCACACAAAATAAGAATAGAAACCCAAAATCAAAATCAGCAAATTCACAAGCTTTCACATGAATCAAAATTGGCTAAATTCTTTAATTTTTCCTACGATTACAAACATAGTGTTTTAATTTTCATAAGCAATCGAAATTTTCATGATGCATGCAAGTTAAAGAGAAAGATAAATGGAAGATCGAGACAGAGATCGAAGAACAGGAGATTCATAGAAGACTATTCGAGGGTTAACAGAAGACGAACCTGAGATTGAAAGAGGACGATTCCAAAATTGATGATTCCGAAAGGGATGAACGAAGAACACCCAAATATTTTTGGGAGAGAAAAATGCAGAGATGGGTTATTTTGTTTTAAAGAAAAATTAATTTAGGGGTCAATTCTTTTGTTTGTTCAAAGATATTTTCTTTCCCAAAATTTTTCATTTCGCGGGTTAATAAAAAATAAGCGGTCCAGGATACGATAACGTTTATTATTTCTCAGTGCTATAATACAAAGATAAAAATCCCAAAAATAGGCGCTTGCAAATTTCATTTTGCCGCTCCAGATATAGTAGTGTTTTAGTTAGAGAAACGCTATTATATTTTGAGTCACCAACATACAATAGCACAAACTTCTTCTACGCTATCTTACATTGCTATTAAAACCCTTATTTCATGTAGTGTATGTTGAAGCAGCTCTACAATGGAAGATTGATGATATGCTAGACATGATGGTTAAAGGCCGGGAGAAGGAGCTCATGTTTAAGTTTAGTCATATGTTGGGTGTGGTCTATAGCGAGAAAGATGGAGAATGCGAAATGGATGGAGAATGTGAACCACTGAACACTCACGCTAAGAAGCCAGATATTCAGGTTCAACAGACATATAAGGTTACATATAAAAGTGATGAAAATCATAGATCTGGCCAAGCAGAGAAGAAGAAGCTGATATTAGTTATCTTACTCCAGTGTCGATCGACACTAAGACCTCAGTGTCGATCGACACCACGACCTCAACATCGACCAACCCCACCACCTCAGCATCGATCGACACAGAATCCTATTGCCGATCGACATCTATCGAAACCCCTGAAAGATCGAGTTGTCCTCAGGACATTGCAGACTCGAAACTGAAGAGCACTAATTTTTCAAGCTGTGATCATGTCTCAGTTATAGACAGAGAAATCACCATGGAAGATTTCTTGGAGCTAGAGGAGTTCTTGGAATTAGAGGAGGGAGAAAAGCTTGAATATATGGATGATGATAGGGAAGTCACTATGGAAGAACTTTTAGAGCTGGAGGAATGGCTTGACTTGGAGCAGAAGCTTGGAGACTTCGCTAGAGGCTAGCATTGATCAACAGCATCCACCCAGCGTCGACCGTCACCCACCTGACGATAACGATCGACACCCACCTGATGATAATGATCGACACCCACCTGATGATAACGATCGACACTCATGGTTGGACGACCTACCACGATACACAGCTGAGCTGGTACCGACTGAGGAAAGAGTGCACAAGTCTGAGACCTCACATCTTGTTGTCCCTGAACATTCGAGACCACCTATCTGCATAGAAGAAGCTGATGGGTTTCACAAAAGAGTGAAGAGGATACATGGTCATGTGAATATTGTGGTTCCATGCGTTGTATTTGAAGCTGAATCTTCTATCCCACCAGATAGAAGTGTGCATCTAGATTCCTACAATGGCGTATTTGATGATCATCAACATGCAACAGATTCTCAACGAGGGTTGAGATTTTCAAGCAAAGTCGACAAAGGCCGCACAAAAGCAGTATCAAACGACATCAACAAGCTGGCATCGATCGACAGTACCACTTCACCATCGATCGACAGTACCACTTCACCATCGATCGACACCCATCGCGTATTAGAGAAAAATGAGTTTGAAGTGTGTCAAAATCTTTTTGATGAAGGCAAGCACACGAGATCAGACGACTCTGGCGGAAGAAGAGGACGAATTGGAAGAAGAGAAAAAGGATCAAGAATGGTCTTCAGTTATTATTGATTCCTCACTTCTCAGATGGTGTCAGAAAATTCAGAGTGCACAGAAGATGCTTCTCACAGCCATTTACAAAATTTCAAGCACTTCTTATTACTGAGATGATAGACAAAGGAGAAGAGTCTATGGATGCTTTCACAAAAAAGTGTGATGAAGTTGAAGATATTGGACACTGGGAATTTTTTTGGAGCAAGTTCCCAATCTCATTCGACTAACTCAGAGTTCCAAACGTCGAGCGTAAGACTATAACCAAGCGCTGAGTGGGAGGCAACCCACTGTGTAGTAAGTTCAATTTGTTTTTTCATTATTTAGTTATTAATTACGATTTTTTATTTAATTACTTTAGGTTTTCAAAGAAGGAGTAGAAAAGTTTGAAACCACCATTGGTCGACATCAACATTTCACCATCGGTCGAAGGCTTGGATGGTTTACCATCGGTCGACAATCATCACCCACCATCGGTCGACACTCCTTACGGAGTTTAGTAACCTCAACTTTCTCTCTACCTTTTATGTATAATTTAGTTTTACCTTAACTGAACCGAATGGGATAACACTAGAGACAATGTTATTTAAGTCAGAGGGAGGTTTGATGATGCTTTTATTTGTTTTGAGCTTTTATTTGTTAAGTTTTTCAAAAGGTTTTTATTGAGTTAAGAAGAGGATTATGATCAGACTTTATTTATTGACAAACTACACTATAGCACCGTTCTTAGACATGTTGATTTCAGAGATTACTAGAGATGCCAAGGTGGATCATCCTGCCATTAGATCGCACTTACTAAGAAAGTTTGAAGGAACCAAAGTTGATCTCCAACCTAATACTGACTATTTTGCTTTCTTTGGGGTTTGGCATACATCAGATCGGATTCCTTCTGCAATTTATTAAGGTACTAGTCTGTGTATTTATGATTCCTTCTCTCTCTCTCTCTCTCTCTCTCTCTCTCTCTTCAGCATCTATAAAAATAAAGCATAGGAGTAGGTACATTACCGATGATCCCACTATTCGCAAAAAACTTTGCCCAAAAGAAAAACAAAAAAAAGAAAGAAGAAATAAAAAATAAGATGGCAAGATGGACTATATCAGCATCATTGTCCAATGAGTTTGAGATCTTAAAAGATTCGGAGAAGAAGGAAAACAGGGAAGAAAGGGATCAGGAAACACTTTATACTTGTGTATGCAGATTTACAAGAGTTGAGTCCATGTGTCCTTCGATACTCCCAAAGTAAAGCATGCACTTTATTTTTATGCTAAGAAATGAGATCAATAGAGGGGTGAGTCAAATTAGTATTTGTTGAGTTGCTGACAGAATGAATTTGGTTGCTGACAGAATGGATTTGGTTGCTATACTAGGATATGGCATATAGAGTTTCTCTTTGATTAGCATTATTTGATGTGGTTGAAATATAGTAGGGGTGATATTTATACTTATACATTATGTGAGTCCCTGCTTTTCATACCTCTTTCACAGGCTACCTTTGTTTTGCTTGAGGACAAGCAAAATGTTAAGTCTAGGGGAGTTGATATAGCTTGTTATTTACCAGTTTTATACCATCATTTGGAACCTATTTGGAGCCTATTATGTGTGTCTGAATTGAGTCTTTAGAGGTCCAGGTACGTTTTGGAGCATTATGGAGATCATGGAGATTGTTAGAGTATTCAGAAGAGATATCCAGTAGATATTCACATTTTGCTGAGTCCGAGTTGAAGTCAAGCATGACCATCGATTGAGGGAGTATACATCATGTTGATCCATGACCCACTCGCAGAGTATTGGCCAACTTCAAGTCCAAGTCAAAACAAATTACCAGAATACTCGTGGACGACCTAAAACCATATTTATGTGTTTTCTAAGCCATTGTTGACGACAAACATCTTTATTCTATTTATTATTTTTAGTTAGGAGAGAAGAGAGGAACTCCTTCAAAGTCCTCTTGGAACTCCTTTGGTTTTTATATTTATTCTATTGAAATTTCATTTGTTCATTTATGATTTTCTGTGACAACTATCATGCTTGAATAGATCCTTCTGTTAGATTTCAGATTCATAATAGTATTGATAAATTAGCCTCAAAATAAGATTAATAGGATGAAGTAATATCAATCTTTGGAATTGTGTTTAATGCTTGAGTTATATAGTAACTAACTAGAAACCTGAACTTATGACATGGACAACTAAGAGAGTAGGTTATGTTCGAGAATTGATTCCATTGAAGTTGGTTGTTAGATGCATGCAAGAGCTGGTCTAATTAGCATAGTGGACGAACTTCATGTCTGATAAGCGTTGATCGACATCAAGCCTTAGCCGTCGATCGACGATGTACCTCTCTGCCCGCATACAAAAGTTGGGACAAGAGGGAGTCAGGCTAGTTAAAATTTATTGTTCTCGCATATTAACAATTTCCATTATCTTATCCATTATAATTCACTTGCCTGAAACCCAAGATCTACCGCTTTTCATATTTGCATTCGCTTAGTATTTTAGATAATATCCTATTCCTAATACACTTACAATCAAAACCACTATTTATAGCTTGCCTAGCTTAACCATTAGAGTTATATAAATCTATTGTGTGCCCTCACTCTCTGTGGATTCGATCCCTAAGTATTGCTATTTGACCTCTCTTGGCAAGAGTAGATCGTAGGGTTAATTTGATAGATTGCATTATTAAAAATATAAACCTTAGCCCGCACGCTGTCACTGAACTGAACTGAGTCTGTGAGACTAATTGACTGGTAAAGAGACCAGATCGAGAAAGTCGGTAGCCAAGATCAAATCCAAGTGTGGTTTCGATCAAGTGTTCATTAGCACGGAAATCTGAAAACGCCAAAGGCCGAGTGGCCGGAAGTCTGTAAACTGAGATAAGGCAATTGAGTGTCGGAGGTCTGAAATGATCTGAAGAGATAGTAGAAGGTTCTACTATTTGCTGAATTCGAGGACAAATTCATTCCATGTGGGGGAGACTTGTAACACCTGTGTTCCACAATCTGAGCTGGATCAGTCCAATGACGGGTCAGCTATACCGATCAGACAACTTAGTCATGATTAGTTATGTCGTCTAGGACAGTGTTGGTCGGTTTAAGACAATATTGTCGGGCCCAAACATTACAGTTGAGCTTGTCGAACTAAGCTGGTCAGATCTCAAACAAAGCAGTTGGACTTGTCATCCGTGATCAGCTAGTTAGAGTATGGACTGACTGATAAATGTTTTGGTGGGAACGATTATTGAGTCAAACGTGTACTGTTAAGTCAAGGAGAATGGCGGGAAGAATTATCTGGCGGTTACTGCATCGGTTACTAGAGCGGTTACCGATTAGTTACTAAGCAGTCCAGGAGAAGTTACGGAACTGCCACTAAGCGGTTAAGGAGCAGTTCTAGAACGGTTGCTGACTAGGAAGTTATTGGATCCTAGAACTCCCAAGGCAGTTATAAGGTAGTTACTTAAATGCTGGAGCAGTTTGGGAATAGTTACTAGATTGAGTAACCGTAGCTGGACGGTTATAAGCGGTTAAAGAGGATAGTTCTGGATCGGTTCTTAGCAGTTGGTATACTGTCACATGGCAGTTGGCCGAGAGAAAGAAAAGTGTCGGATCAGTTATTGCTTATACTAGGCGCGTGGACCAGTTAGGGGGCGTTTATGGACGATTTTCCAGATAGAATACCGCCAAAACTCTAGTTTAAGAGGGAATTTTGTGGACAAGAACAGGGGCACCTTTTCCCACCCGAGTTTCGGGAAACTCAAAGGAGGAAAGATGGAGAGAACAACCGATGGAGACATGGGCTAATCAGAAATAGAAAAGTAATGGCCAGAGGGCCGTTCTAGGTCTGTTGGTGGTCGCGGGTCTGTCTGGTTTAACGGCGAGTGGTACTGATCTGTGTCCTGCCCAGTCTGATAGATCGCATGATAAACTTCATTGGAGGCAGTTACAGTCAATGGAAACCGATCGTACGGTTTGGAAAGGATTTTCGACTAGGTTTGTGTCCAACCGGAATGTCTGTCTGTGGATACTTGATGGATATCCATCGAGAAGACAAGGACTGGCGGTTATACTTCACGCGGATCTGAGTTTGATCGCAAGACAGTCTGGATCGTTATTGGGTGCTATCGTGAGTGTTTTCTGCTACAGTCAATGGGGTCAGGGAAGGTTTGCGATCAAGTCTGTGCGAACTGGATGTTTTCTGGATGCTGAGACGAATCGAGCATGAGGGTCAAGATGATCGGCATTTAGGGCCGGATATACTGAAACGAGTCAAGGAAAGGTGCATCAATCGAGTCTAGGCGCGATAGCTTATGTATCAATCTGATCCGATGAACTGAGGTATTTTCGTGATGCATACCTTAGATCGTGGATACTGGGCTTTGGGATAATCCGAACCAATGGATGTTGCTTTAATGATGAAAGCCGTTTGATCGACTGGGATAAAGGGAATTGATGGTGGAGCCGAGGATTCAGTTTGAGATTACTATTTGAGAGATGAAGACTAAGTGACTGTCTGGTCAGTGTTTTGGATGGGATATCGGATGAAAAACACAGAAGATCTGTTTGCTAAGCCGAGGAAGATTGAGTCTAAGTCTCCTGGTATGACTCATGGTTGGGCTGAGAGTAAGCTGGTTCAGTAGGATCGACATAGGGATGACTGTTGAGCAGTATAAATGGTCTGTCTGATCAGTCCGGATCAGAGTCTGATTATGGGTGTTAGTATGGTTAAGATACTGGCCGTACTGGATGGTCTGATGGGCTTATTGGACGAGTGTAGATGTTCTGGTGACTTGTTGGAGTCATGTTATGTTTGAGGGTTGTAGGGTCGAGTGGTATACTGGCTGATCTTAAGAAGATCAATGACTGACTGTGGAGTGTTAGTGTGATTGCATTCCGACTGGTACTGGATGGCTCTAATTGGGACTGAGCCGTCTCTTCTTCCTACTTGGTCATGTGGGGATGGTTTGTTGAGTCACTAAAGAACAAGGGGATTTGGTTAAGTGACTTATCAGGCTATAAGCTGGAAAAGGGAGCATGGTGTCAGAAAGGATGGATCATATGGACGAACTAGTATCAATTCATCACCAAGGCAGTATACAAAAAATGGTTGTATACTATATCAATCTGACGGAAATTTGGAGACCGTCAACCGGGTGAAAGGACGCAACCATCCGAAGAGTTTTCCAACCATAACTTTCAAAATACGGTCAAGTCTTTGGTCTTTGATCAAGTCCAACATATTTATCTAGTTTATATTTCCTAGATAAATATGTTGGACTTTCAAAACATGGTCGTATAATATAACAGTCTGACGGCAATTTGGAGACCGTCGACCAGGTGAAAGGACGCAACCAGCCGAAGAGTTTTCTAACCACAATTTTCAAAATTCGGTCAAGTCTTTGGTATTTGGTCAAGTCCAAGATATTTATCTAGTTTGTATTTCATAGAATAAGTTTAGACATTTTGTTTAACCCACAAATTATTATATAAAGGCTTGCTATTGTTTTATTCATTCAACTTTTTAATAAAAACTATCCTTTAACTTGTTGAATCATTTGTTCTTCATTGAACATCTTATCTTTTGAGTCGTCAGAGTGTGTCATATCTTCGGGCTTAGAAGTTGGTAGTATCAAGAGATTCTGCACCTCTTGTGTCACCTTTCGATCCACATCCCTTGATCGTTTGTGCTTACTAGCTCATTCGGTGCAAGGCTTATCCAATCCACCAACCTTAGAGTGATCCACCAATTCAGGGCGTATCAACAAGATTCTTGAAGAAACACCTTTCGGAGACCATCCGGAACATACTCCGGTCGTTGTTGCTCCAACCGAGGCAGGCTTCATGACCACTGTCATGGCATGCCTCGCCCAACAAGAGGAGGTACAGAAAGTGACAAACGATCAGCTCGCCACCCTACGCTATCCTAGCTGCAACGGCCGGACACGTCGATAACCCTCCAACGATCCGGCGACAGCTCTTCAGTACTGACCAACTGGCAGGTACTAAAACCAAACAACTGGTATCGTGCACTAGGCCCCTGTCAAAACTGTGCATTTGCCGACCGGTCTAGACCCAAAGACCTCTCGCGAGATTTCTGAGCTCAAACTCTCGTGCAGAACATCACCTCCCAAATCCACCATGTCACGAGCCCGGCCCCATAGATAGGTCGCGTCCTCGCGGAAACCCTAAAAACCCTGTTTTCCAGGCTCATAAGCGACGTAATGCTCCGATCCCGCTGACCATGTCATCGCCTTCAATGTAGCAATGGGACAATCGTACTTTCCCGACGAGTAAATAGAAGTCGGCTTCAACTCTTCGTCAAAAGCATTGTGGCCCAGCCTTAAATTGGTTCTCTCTCCTGGCCGAGAACTCCATCGACAAATTTGATGACCTACGCTATACATTCCACAAACACTACATAATGGTCACTCGGCATGGAGCCACAGCCTCCGACTTGTGGAAGATGTCCCACGTCTCTGGTCAAAGTCTCCGAGACCTCATGAAGAAGAAGCCATGGTCTCGAAGGTGAACGTCTCCGTTAATATGGTAGTGGATGGCCTCTAGAATGCGCTCTATGTACACTCGTCATTCCGCGCCGACCAGTACCGCAGCCTAGCCACTTCGGTTTAGGACGCCATTGCTCGATCAAAAATTTTCATTTGCATTGAAGAATACACGCCCACAATATTTACCCAGCAGAACAACGTTAAACAAGCTGTCGCCAAGACACCAGATATTCGCTAAGAGCCCAGTCAGCTCTCTTCCCACGACAAGACCGAATGAAAAAGGGGTTCATCTACATTGTTGACCGCTACGACTTGCCAGCCTCTATTTCGGTCGTCCGCGTCAAGGGTTGGAACCACTACCATGGCGAAGAAGACAAAGAAAATCCCCCGACCACCGTGTAACCCCAAGTAATGTCAACCCGGACTAATACTGCACATTTTCACAAGGTCAAGGGTCACGACATGATGGAATGCAAGCAGATCCAGAAGGCTCCACTCGACGCTTTCACCAGTGGCAACGTGAACCCGTTGCCGCCTAAGCCAAGCCGGAGGAACATCAAGATCTGGAGAAAGAAAAAAAAAGACAAGAAGGCTGAGAAAGCCCAAGACAAGGCCAAGCAGGAAGAACCTCGGGCAAAGGGCGAATGATCAGCTCACCGTGACCGCCAAGAGGCACCTCCCGACGAGGAACAGCCCAAAAATTGCAAACGGGTCCAGGTGATCTTAGCTTGAAACGAGACATCTTCCGACAAGGGTCATCACCCAAAGGTATGCGCACATTTCTAAGCTGTAAATCAGAAAACCCGAGTAACAAAACGAGAAACGACGCAGACCTTCACACCCAAATCAATAACTTGAATGCCATAAATCTAAGCCACATAAATTTCGACCACGAAAAAATTATCTCCACATCCAATGGCAATGACATCCTGAATCTCTAAGACATACTCAATTCCAGAGTCGATGATCTCCGAGCGAAGCTTAACCGGTCAAGGACATCGGACCTCTGACAAACACTCAGTCAAGCAAAGCCCACCAACGACCAAGGGTCTCATCGAATGAACACAAAGGATTTACGAGTCCTTCTTCAGACAAAAGACACCAACCAAACAACCCAGCTGAACATCAACATGGGAGGCTCCCCGCCATCCGGAGACTCGGTCCGATCAGTAAAACATCACCATCGACAAGCTAGAACCTCACAGAAATGGTCTTACAAACCCAAGAATGATCCACTAATCACTTTCTCAGCTCTCGACGCTATAGGTGTGCATATTCCACACAACGACCCCCTCCTCGTCAAAGTCGGGATCGGGGACTGCAAAGTCACCAAAGTTTTAATCGACACTGGTAGTTCGGTCGACCTCATCTTCCAGAATAAACTCAAGAAGATGGGAATCGATCTGCACAGCATGAAACCCTTGACTGCCTTGCTCACCGGTTTCAACAGAGCATCGGAGGAAATGATCGACACAATCAGATTGCAGGTATATGCATGCGGGGTTACGTGGAAAATCAAATTCTCAGTTATCAGCACCAACGGCCCCCTCAACGTGATACTCGGGACTACGACCACAATTGGGAAAGCACATGAATGAAATATAGAAGAGCGGAGAGAAACAAATAGAGGTAAATCTACAGATCAAACCTTCAATGGCGTCACGGGGAGTCTGGAAACCCAAACCAATGTTCTTCCAGAAACGGTTTCCACCTTTAACATGCATCTTTCCTTCCCATATTTCTTCTAGCTGAAACACACACATAATCATCATCATAAGAACCAATTCGTAAGCAAAATTATAAAGATTCATTCTTTTTCCTTCTTCTTAACTTAGGAAAACATTGGGTTGCTTAAGAAAAGATTTCTCGGACTGCAAGAGAGAGAAGAGGATGAAAATATTTGTAAGAAGTATATAAACAAAGAGACAAAGAAAGAAAAAATAGAACCTGTTCAGCCATGGCTTCAGGTTGTCTCTGTTGCATCTGTTCTCCTTTATCAAATCAGAGTAGTTGGGATCTGAGGAGACGCATGAAGGAGTGAAATTGAGGGGTTTGCGAGGTCTTGCAGAGATTATTATGAGACGTAATCGTCGTTCAAGGAGAGATTGAGGTTTAGGGTTTGGTGGAGACGACGATGATTGATTTACAGAGTGAAAAATGGAGGAGTTTGGGAAAGACGAGATCCAATGGCTTGACAAATCAGGGTTCCCTTGCCAATCTTTATGTCGTCGTTTATTCGATTGGGATGAATAAGAAGAATAAAAAAAACTAAACTAAAGAAGAATATGGAGAATGAAAAGATAGATTGAAGTAAACAATGAAGAAGAAGACAAAAAGAATGAGTATGATTTATTTTTTCTTCTTTGGAAAAAGAAAATTACTTAGGCAAAAACAATTCATTTTTATCAAAACGAAATATTTTAGTGCCAAAGTGATTCCAAAATGACATTCCAGTTATAGTAGTGATTTTGGAGTTCTCGTTTAATGATTTTTTTTTCCTGACACGAATTTAATGCTACAATTGAGTTGTGCTCCGGTTTTGACATTTTTGGTAGCAGTTAGTGAATTTTTGCTAACGTAAACTGCTACCAATACCCATATTTCTTGTAGTGTCCATGCATTCAGTTTTCAGTGTTATATATGAAAAATGGTAAGAGAGAAAATGATCAACACAGATTCTTACTCATTATTGTTGCATTATATTTGCACAACTGAAGAGAGCAAGCAAATATGAACAAAGCAAGCAAATATGAACAGAGCGACCGCTCCAGATACTATAAACATGAGAGAAAGTGGAAAATCAGAAAAGGGTGAAATCAGAACCATCAGAATCATGTGAATGATATGTATTACCTCCTTCTTCATCACGTCATTCTTCATCAAAAAAAAAGGAAAACAAAAAAGGAAAAGAAGCAAAAAAAACAGAAAATTAAAGATGACGGAGAAGGAGAAGGGTGACGGAGAAGGAGAAGGAGAAGAAGAAGAAGAAACAAACCAATAATGTCTTTGTTTGGATAAAAAGAAAGAGTTGGGCAGAGTTTGAGAATTACGAAAAAAGAGGAAGCAAAATGAGTAGAGGTTGTGGACATCAATGAGTCTATCCTCTATTGCAATTTTGTGCGATATCTTTCATCATCTACATATAAATGGTAGCCCCTAAACACTCCTAACTCCACCGTAAAATAACCTATTTAATACCTAGCGTCGTCTATCATGAATGATGCATGTGATGAGAAGCTCATGCCACTCTTAACTAAATGTAAAAGAGTTATTGTCTGGAAAGTGTGGCTTTTGCAGGTTTGGGATGACAAGTATGCAGCTGGTTTCAAAAGTAGCCAGTGTGGTTTTGGTAAGGGTGTGTTGTCTTAGTTTTGTTGGTTGTGTGGATCAGAAGTTTTTGGTTAAAGTATGGTTGTTTAGAATATTGGAGTTCCCGCTTTTTTAAACCTTTATTTTATTCTTTAGGCACTTGACTTTGTCTGAGGACATACAAGGATCTAAGTCTGGGGAACTAATGTATTGTGTTTTTGACACATTTTAACAATGTTTTTAAATTTGATTTTCAGTGCTTATCGAGTCTTTTAAGTCCTTATGAGTAATTGCAGGTGTGGACTAGGTTGTAAATGAATGAAGATCACTTGGAGGAAAGCATGCAAAAAGAATGAAATTTGTAGATTTATGAATGGAGCACCTGGTTTCAAAATGGAACATCCGCTCCAAAGATTGAGATGTTTAGGGAAGTTTCCAATATTTTGGGATTTGACTGAGGGATCCCCATTTTTCCCTCATACAGCCGCTACATCCCTAAAATATATTGTTTTCTATTATTCTTATCATACTACGCTACTTTCAACATAGATTTTCATAAACAGACTAGCTATTTGTAATATTGAGAGAGAAGGATCTCTACACATTAGACAAGAAGCTTGAACCCTATTTTATTATTCCTGCCGTTATTCATCATGTTTTCTTCATCTATTATCTATGTGTTTTCTCTGTTCATGGCAGATTTGTCAATTGTTATGTCTAAGGTGTTAAGGTGTCGAGATTCATGAGTTGAATACAAATAAGGTTTATATGTGATTGTCTCCATTCACTGTTGAACTTAAGGCGTGCACTAAACTACTTACTTAGTGTTTGTTTCTAGGTTTAATCTATTCATCAAAAGTGTTGTAGGTTGCTAGAAATAACTTGAATGGGCAACTCGTCCCTACCCGATGGAAGTAGATGTTAGGGTGTGTTGTGAACTGATCGAATTCGAGCATAATGTTTGTCATCATATTCTAAACCAAACGATATTTTATGCATTAGGATTTCTTGATAAAAGGTGAGATACCACGAGAGTGGATCGATCTTCATGTGTATTTCGAGTTCTATACTAGTTTTGAATTGATCCTTGAATAGTTATTAGGTTCATGATCGTTTGATACCTGATCCATCACCCTAGATTTAGCGTCTTATTAATCTGAAAACCAAACAAATCCATCTCTGTTACTTGCATGTTTTCATTCTTTTATTTTCATTAAAACGATTTGTCTTAGCTTAATATTGAACTCATAAAAGGAAGTGTAGAAACAGTCCTCTGCAATTGAATCCAAAATATGAAAATAAACACTGTTAAGGTTGCAGTAGAAAGATCAAATTTTAGTGTATCAGGGGTTTATCGGTAAGAAACAAATTAAAAGGATCGAGGGGGTGATACCCTCTGCGAGATGTGATGCTGAGGAGGAATGGATAAAAAAGATTTGAATGCCTCCAGCTGTCTATGTATTGGCCTTGTCAAGAATTCCGACATCACCAGCTTGTTTTCTTATGGAATCATTTTTGCGAAATTTGGAATTTGTTCTGGATGATCACATCATATATTGAGGATGATCATTATGCTTGATTCTATGATATACTTGGAAATGACGTAAAGAATTCATATTTAGTGGAATTGATAGAGATCCTAAAGATACTCTCAGATTGGCAAAGACAAATGCGACTCTATGGAAGGATGCTCAAATATCACCGATGCAGGATAGTTACCAGTCTTCAACCAAACAAAAACGGTGAGGTAGAAACTAAAACTACACCTAGAAAAGGAAGATGGTGTTTTAGGATGGGTCTAGGAAGGATAAAGAGATTTTTTCTGGTAATGGTTGGTATAGTACATTGTAGGGTTTTGATGGACCGATGGGTGCAAATAATATCATACATAGTATGTTCTTTCTACTCATAATTTGAAGCTTTTATATGGGCGATGGAATGCATGAGAAATCTTAGATAATTCCATGTGGAGTTTGCAGCAGATTGTTTTCAGTTGGTGAAGGTGGTTTTGGAACCAGAAGAATGACATGCTTTTGCATCCTACGTAGAAGAAATACAACTATCAAAGGGATTTTCTTAACATTCGTTATCACGTGTTTACCCTGCACTCAAAACACAAGCACGGATAGTCTTTCAAGTGGTACTCGATTCAGCCGTCTCATTTCATCTGCATAGATTACGAGCCCCCTTATTGGTTAGCAGAGTCTTAATCGAGTCTATTTATGCTGATAAAAAAAACTTTTATAAGAGTAATAAGAATTAGTTTATTTTATATGTGTAGAATAAGTATGAAATAAATATATGTTAAATAATTTCAATACAAATAGAATATAATAAATTTATTGAATCTTAATAATACCATAATCATGCATGGTTTTCAAAAAAAAATAACTAGATCATGATCCGCACAATAGCGCAAATTTTATTTTAAATTGATTAAATAAATTTCCTAAATTAACATAGAGTTTCTTTAATTTATTGAATGTTTTTTAGTGTTAAGAGAGAATTTACGTATAATATTTATTTTATGTTGCTATGTTAACATTATTATAATTTTTGTATAATTTGTCTTATAATTTGGTTCATATTATAATTAGTTTAATTTTGTTGTTCATAATTAGTGTTAAATATTTATCTTCAGATTATAAATTTTAGACATTTCATAATTATTATATTTACTGTACAATGTATTTATTTTACTGTATGATGTTTATATACATTTATATTTTTATGTAATGGCCATTATTGAATTATTATGTAATAGGTATTTCAACTCTTTTTATTATGATTTTTTAATAAATCTTTGTAATTTATTTGATTAATTATATGATATATTATGATAATGTTTTATATTGTCTGGATATAATATTAATTATTTTATTGTTTTAAAATATAGATATTAGTATAATATTGTTTCCATAATTACTTTATAATAGAGTGATGTATTTAATTTAAAAACTTATAAAAAATGGATCAATGGAATGTTTCTGTTTTAATAAGAAAGATTAAATTAGTTATAAATATAATACAAGCAACTTATATAAACCGGAAATCTTTCTTTTAATATTTTGTGTTTTGCTATTGATTATTTCAAACTTAAATTATTGTACTGAAATGTAAAAAATACTGGTGTAAATTAAACAATTAAAAGCAAAGTAAATATTTACATAAATCTCTATATTCTAATAATATCAAATGAAACACATGAATACAAATATTATAGAATTATAAAAAATATACCCAAAAATAAATGACATATTTAAAAGAATTATTGAAAGATAATGTCACCTATCGATCTAAAGGAGCTGCACGGTCGCTGTCCTTCTCTCCCATGGCATCTCAAACCAATGCATAGATTGATGATGAACAGATTATTGGAGCGCTCATGGGTATGGATATCACCGAGTAACCGGGTAGCGGACTGATGGAGTGTGATGAGCAAGGGGAGGATATTTTAGGTGTTGACCTTATGGAGCTGGAGGCAAGGTCACCACCGAAACAACGCGTTAGTGAGAAGGAGAAGGCCTCACATCAGGTTTCGGCCTCTCATAGCCACACAAAACTAATGGGAGCAAAGAGTGCAAGACATGGTTTGAAGTTGACTGCTCATTTGGGCATTCAAAGTAAGAAAGCTGAGTTCCTCCATCGAGGATCTCCTAAAAAATGATCAGCCTTATCTAGTGGTTTATCTCTAAAGGATAACAGTGACAAACAAAGGAAAATGCGACAGAGCTCAAGAAAGAAATCTACATCCGGTTCGACTCAACTTGGTGGTAAGATGGGATCCAAAAACCCATCCCACCAACACCTATGAGGACACTCAGTTGGAATTGTCAAGGTATTGGGAATAACCTCACAGTTCGACGCCTTACGGATATGTGTCAGAAGCATTGCCCAGAACTTGTGTTCATTTATGAGACAAAGAAAAGGAGGCTGCTGTTGCAAGACATTCAGGCCGCCTTAGGATTTGATCGTTTTTATCATCGAACCACTTGGCCTCAACAGAGGCTTAGCTTTATTTTCTATGGATGAATTTCAAATAAATATTTTATTTTCAAATAACAAAATGATTAACGTTGAGGCAGTCATTGATGGAATAAAAGTCTTTATGACATTTGTTTACAAGGACCCTGTATTAAAATATCGAGACCAGGTTTGGGAACGTCTTACACGTTTCTCTACAACACAAACGAGACCATGGTTTATGATATGTGATTTTAACAAAATCACTGACCACAGTGAGAAGGAAGGAGGTAGACGACGCTCTGATAGTTCATTCTTGCCATTTAAATAGATGTTAGTTGATTGCGGTATACTGGAATTCCCGTTTACGAGGAACATGCTATCATGGGTTGGAAAAAGAGGACGTCATGGGACTGTAAGATGTCGCTTAGACAAGGCGGTTGGTAACGAGAATTGGCATGATAAATTTCCACACTCATTTGTTAAGTATTTGTGGCTCTGGAGATCGAATTATCGTCTGGTCCTTACAAACATTCTTATAAAACCAACGCGAGCAAGGAAGAAATTTAAATTTGATAAATGATGGTTGGATGATGAGGAACTAAGGCAAATTATTCTTGAAGGATGGAATTCTCCTGAGCTTCCAGCTGCAGCAAACATTATGGAACATATTTCTAGTTGTCGAAAAGCTTTAAGCCAATGCAGAAGGCAAAAAGATTTGAAATTAGAGAAACTGGTAGAGGAGCTGAAAGAGAAGGTTCAGAACCTTTATGAAGATAATGATGCCACAATGTAGGACATATCTGAGGCTCTAACAGAATTATTCAATGCTCTTAAGGAAGATGAACTGTTTTGGAAACAAAAAAAAAGTCAAGTTCTTTGGCTAGGACTAGGATTTCGTAACACAAAAAAATCCCATGCCCTTACAAAGCAAATGCGAGCGAGGAATCGTATCACGGAGCTTCTAGATGACAATGGCAATATGGTTGAAGATGAGGACGGCCTTGTAGCATAGCTACTGGATATCTTTGGCAATTATTTGAGTCATCAAATTTGAAGGATTTAGATGATGCGCTAACAAATATATCAACGACAATCACCGGAATGATAAATGATGATTTAAGAGTCCTGGTCTCATAGTAGGAGGTGAAATGGGCTCTTTTTACTATGCATCTAGAGTAAGCATCGGATCCTGATGGATGACTGCTCTTATCTTTCAGAAATTTTGGGACATTTTCAAATAATATTTAACTTGTATGGTTAATCCATTTCTTTTCGATGGAATTATGGCGCTAGGACTCAATGACACATATATTTGTTTAATCTCAAAGACGATAAGCCAACAAAGATGTACAAATCAGCCCCATAAGTCTGTGTAATGTTAGTTACATGATAATCTCTAAGGTCTTACGCTAGAGATTGAAAAAGGTCTTACCACATCAGATATCTGAAACACAATCAGCCTTTGTGGCTAGAAGACAGAACACAGAAAATATCATGATCGCTCAGGAGATGTTTCATACGCTACAGAAAAAATCCAGTGGAAGAGATAAAAGAATGGCCATAAAGATAGATATGAGCAAAGCTTATGACAGAATGGAATGATCATTCATTGAAGAAGTTATGAGGAAAAATGGATTCTCTGATACTTCTATTAATTGGATTATGGACTTCATTACCTCGGTCAAGTACAAGGTACTCATGAATGGCCAACCAAGGGGGAATGTAGTTCTAGAAATATATCTACGCCAAGGAGATCATTTGTTTCCTTTCATATTTATTCTATGCGCGGAAGCGCTCGTTAGCCTTCTTAATCATGCAGAGAACCAAGGAAAGATAACGGGGATGCGATTTGCATGTGCTAGCCCCTCGGTATCCCACTTACTCTCTGCTGATGATAGCTTTTTCTTATGCAAGCCGGATCCCCATAAATGTTAAGAAGTTATGAAAGTAGTAAGGAAATATGGACAAGCATCTTGCCAATGTATCAATTTTGATAAATCTTCTCAACTCCTTGGTAAGAGAATAGCCGAATGCGTCAGACAATATATTAAAGACACACTAGAGATTCAGAATGAAGGGGGTATGGGTTCCTACCTAGGAATCCCAGAGGATATAAATAGATCCAAGTGTAAGCTATTTGCATATCTCAAGACAAAATTATGAACATAGTGAATGGATGGACGGGTAGATGGCTATCGAAAGGAGGAAAGGAAGTCCTAATAAGTGTATCCTACTAGTCCTTCCAACATATGTATTTCCAGCTCCATTCTTCCTCTCAAGATGTGCGGAAACCTTGCAAGTTCCATTGCACAATTTTGGTGGATTTCGAATCCACCAAAGCGAGGAATCCATTGATCAAAATGGGAGAAGATGTGCCTACCTAGAGAGGATGGAGGGATTGGATTCCGTATGATACACAAATTCAACCTCGCACTTTTATCAAAGCGAATTTGGCGTCTCGTTCAAAACCATGACTCACTAGTAGCTCGAATGTTGAGGGGACGATACTATCAGCTTAGTGCACCTTTGCGTATTGGCTCAGTTAACAACCCATCGTATGTGTGGATAAGCATTTCAGCAACAAGAAATTTACTGCTTTTTGAGAATAGAAACAAGGTTCATTCTGGTTATGAAGTCAAGGTATGGGAAGATCCGTGGATCCGTACAACACCAGCAAAGCCAGCTAGACCAATTGCGCCACTAATGAATCCGAGAATGACTGTCAACAACTTGATAAATACAAATTTAAAGGAGTGGGCGTTGGTTATTGGAGAGTTATGTAGTTACCGCTGACATATTGTTGATTCGAAGTTTGGCCAAAAACCCAATTCATCAGAGAGATACTTTGTGCTGGAGCTATACAAAAATGGATAATACACGGTTAAGTCTGGATATTGGCTGGCCTGAAATATATTGAATGTTGAGGAGGAAAATGAGGTGGAGGAGCCTAGTATCATAAAACTTAAAACCTTTGCTTGAAAGATAAAGTCACCTCAAAATATTTTTCATCTTATTTGGCAATTGATAACAGGCCACGTGGGTGTGACAAGAACTTTAACACGTCGCCATTTGAGATGTGATAATTATTGTCCGAGATGTGGATAACCAGAGGAAAATGTAGCTCAAGCTATTTTTGAGTGACCACCAGGATTACAAGTTTGCTCCATAACGACAATAATGTCTAGCTCAAATATTTTTCCGTTGCCGAGCATTTACGCAAACATAGATTACATGTTTTGGAGAAAGAATAGTATTGAAGATCCAGCACTGGACAGAGGCCCTTATCCTGGTTAATCTTGTACAGTTGGTAAGCACATAATGATAAACTCTTTAGAGGGAATGATAGAGATTTAATGGAGCTAATTACATATGCGGAGAGCAAATGCCAGACATGGTTTAATGCAAATCAGATGGTGCCACAACAGGTTAAATCGTTGGAAGAAACTCAAGTCTTAAGCTTGAATGATATATGTATGGTGGAAGGTTCATGACCTCCTATTCACATTTCAGTGGATGCAAATGGGTATCGAAGGATAGCTAAATAAATATTCAGCTGCTGGGCACACGAAATGTAACAGGAAAAGAAACATGAGAAACATCATTGTACACGAAACTGGAGGCTTTAAGATAGGTAATGGAATGCATGTGTCAACACTCGAAATGTCACAACCTTTAAAACATATTGCAAGGACATGTTTTGTATTGATTAAAAGCCAATAGGACTGGCCCAATTTTGCTACAGAGTTGGAAGCTATCAAGATGTTACAACTTTGCTTCCCAGCGTTCAAGATCTCTTATATCCACGAGCGCACAATGGAATTGTCGATTCTTTAGCTAGGAGGGCACATTCTTTTCACCGCAAAATTTGTTATTTTTATTATTTTATTCCAGTCTCGTTGTCCAGGTCACCTCAAGTTTGAGTAATAGAATAAATGTTTATCGTAAAATAAAAATAAAAGCTTGTTGCAAAGAGAAAATTATCAAAATAATAGTAGGGGTTATTTGTGAAAAAACAAAAAGGGAAATTGTGTAAGAAAACAAAATAAAAAGAAACTTCTTTCAAATAGTCTTTTAAAGTTTTTATCACCAAAATAGCTCTTAGAAAAATGATTGAAATAATTTTTTTTTAAATTGTAAATTTGTTTTTTTTTTTTTTAATTTTAAAACCACCCCAAAACCCTACTCTGTAACTCTAAGCACTAAGTCTAAATTAGTTAACCCTATAAATGTATATTTATGTTTTTTAATAAAATTTATTTTGGTCATTTTTCTTTATAGAGGTTAGTTTTATTACAATTTTTTTTAAAGTTATCCTAGGGTATTTCTCAAAGAAAAAGAGGAATATCCTATAGACCTAATTTTTTTTGTCAGCAAAATAGATTTCAAAGAAAAAAAGTGATCAAAATATATTTTATTTAAGGTTATAAATATACATTTATACCTCATGGTTTAACTAACATAGGGTTTAAAGTTATGAGGTGAGGTTTTGGGGATGAAGTTTAAACTAAACAAAATAATAAGGGTTTTTTTGTAAATTTGACTCAAAACCCAAAGTCAAACACAAAACTAACCTCTCTTTTCTGTCTTTTCTTTTGTCTTATTCACTCCACACGTTCACATTATTTACGAAAATGCCATTAATTTTTTTTTTTGAAAATGGTTCTTTTACTCTCTCAACCTCATCATCTTCAAGTATTTACAAGATTGTCATTGCCATCAATATCCCAACCACCATGAACCACCAATTTGAAGCTCTTAATGCACCTAAAATTAATTGACACTATCTCTTTCTCAATTGTTATGAACTAAAAACAACATCTCTTTCACTTTGTCTCCATATTCATCCAAAAAACTCAAGCTTTTGATTCAAATTTTTTTATGTTTGGTAGAGCCATTCAAGCATACTATTCTTCGTGGGTTACTTTTGTTTGAGGTTTTGGGTGATTGGAGAAGACTATGTGTGCTTAAGAAGTCATCTCACTAGTTAAAGGTATAAAATTGACTTTTTCCAGATTTGTTCGCGACGAAGATTTACCCGTAAGTCGTCTGGATGTAGAAGACTTACGGGTAAGTCTTCTAAGCAAACGGACGACTTACTGTAAGTATTCCAGCTTTGTTTGTTAAAAAAATCTAGAGAATACTCTAGACGACTTATTTCTAAGTTGTCTAGGATAAACGGCTTAGTTTTGCATTTGACCAAATTGTGTCAGATATTTGACTTTTCCTAGACGACTTACCACTAAGTCGTCTCTGGGAAAACAAAAATTCAAATATTTTATTAAACCTAGACGACTTACCTGTAAGTCTTCTCAGGTTACTTTTGCAATTGGAAAATAAAACTTAAATATTTAACTTTTTCCAGGCAACTTACTCGTAAGTCATCCAGCCAGAAGACGTTCAAGTAAGTCGCCCAGGATAAGCAAAGTCGTCCAGATTTTTTTCCGAGATTCTGGTCAAACCTTGCTTATCTCAGACGACTTTCAAGTAAGTCCTTTACCTAGATGACTTTCAACTAAGTCGTCTGGGAAAAGTTAAATATTTAAGTTTTATTTTCGAATTACAAAATAACCTTAGACGACGTACAAATAAGTCATCTAGCCTTAACAAATATTGAAATTTTTGATTTCCCAGAGGAGACTTACTGGTAAGTCGCCCAGAAAAAGTCAAATATCTGACACAACTCAGTTAAATGCAAAACTAACCCCTTTATCCTAGACGACTTACTAAGTCGTCTAGAATTTTTTGTCTATAATTTTTTCTTAACAAACAAATCTGGACGACGTATAAGTAAGTCGTCTCATTTTAAAGTCAATTGCAAAAATGGCATGTTTGGACGACTTACTCGTAAGTCGTCTATGTCTTCCAGATGACTTAACCGCCAATCGTTTGTGTCAATGTTTAGTAAACTTTTATTTTCTCTATATTTACTAATGTGTTTTATTTTAATTTTTGCAGATGTTGTGTAAGTTACATGTAGTGTATGGAGAATGGTTTTTGAAAGATTGTTATTGAGGTTTTTGTGGTTGATAATTTCAAAGGAGCGAGACTATTTTTGTTGAGTGAAGGTTCGACACATGTTGAACTTGTTGCAATGGTTCAAGAAGATTATAACCTGGACATGAGCACAGAATCTGTGGAGATAACCTACTCATTACCAGCTGAAATGATGCAGGCTCTAGACACCCCTCCCATTCATGTTACAAGTGATAGACAAGTTTGAAACTTGCTCGAGATAACCAAAACGCATGGAGTACGGATTTGTGTATCAAGCCGTAGCAAGGTGGAAACGGTTTCAGAGGAAATGGAAGAAGATGATGAAGGTGATGAAGGTAATGAATGTTTTGAAGATGATGATGATGATGATGATTTGGTTGAAGATGAAAATCATGATGGGGAGGAGGATGATGGGGAGAAGGATGCTGATATCTCTATTGTTGCTGAAGCGGACGAGAATGGTGAGGATTACAGTGTTTATGGAAAGGTTAAAGATGAGGATTTGGAAGAAGATGATGATATGTGTTTTGAAGAATTCAAAAAGACATATGCTATTGAAGGAGAAAGATCGAATGGTAACAGTATCTACGTCAACCAGAGTTTTGTTAGCAAGGATGCACTGCTTTCAGAGCTGCGGTTGACAGCAGTTAGTCGTAAGTTCTCCTTCAGAATATATAAGTCAACGAAAACTCTCCATGTGGCAACCTATCGGGTTAGTGGTTGTGGATGGAAGGTCAGAGCGAGTGTGAAATATGGAACAAATACGTTTTGGGTAACAAAGTATGTGGAAACATATACATGCTCAGTGGAAGACCAATCGCTCAGTGGAGACACTGTACTCCAAAGTATGTTGGTAGGCTTTTCATTGATCATGTTGGAATCATTGATGGGTTGAATCCGCAGCATATCACTGATGCAATGAAGAACATGTTTGGCATGACGCTTGATTACACCACTTCATACAGAATACTGTTATATGCACAAACATTTGTTAGAGGATCAGCAGAAGATGGGTATTCGCGTCTGCCATCATATCTTGAGCAAATCTCCTTAGCAAATATGGCTATAGAACTTGATTCTATCAATAGATTTAAGTATCTATTTCTCTCTTTTGGATCTTCTATCAGAGGTTTTAAGTATCAGAGAAGGGTCATTGTGGTGGATGGGACTCACCTAAGTGAGAAGTATGAAGGTACTATGTTAGTTGCAGCCGCACAAGATGAAAATTTTCAGATATTTCCATTGGCTTTTGGGATCGTAGATGCTGAAGATGAACCTTCTTGGGAATAGTTTTTCACAAAATTGGCTAGTTGGGTATCTGATGAGTAGCTTCTGGTGATTATCTCCGACCGACATGTGGCCATTAAAAGTGCGTGTGATAAGGTGTTTCCCTGGGCAACCCAAGGAATATGTTATTATCACCTTAAAGATAACATTGTCAAAAAATATAAAGGGAAACATCTCTTGTACTTGGTGAAAGGTGCTGCTTATGCCCATATGGTTTCAAATTTTGACTGGTACATGGCTGAGATACGGAGTGCAAACCCGGACCTTGCAATGTATTTGGAGAATGTCGATGTCAGCCTATTATTAAGGGTTTATTGTCAGGGGGATATGTACAACATAAAAACAAGCAACATTGCAGAATCTATTAATTCTGCACTAAAGCGAGCTAGATGATGTCCGACTCAGTTCCTATTGAAGTACATAAGGGAGAAGCTAGGAAATTGGTTTTGGAAAAGGAGAGAAGATGCTTTGAGTCTCCTAAGTCACCATAGTCGGGGTGTTGAATACTTGTTATTCGATCGGAGATAGCGGATACGATGAGGGTCCAACCAATTGATGGATCGCGATTCTTTGTGAAAGGTGGCAAAATGGAATGTGTGGTTGATTTGGACATGGAAAGTGTGATTGTGGTGTCTATGCAGTGGAGAAAATATCTTGCTCTCATGCTATAGCTGCTGGAACACATGTTGGTTTGCATATCTCCACACTTGTATCTCCAGTGACTCAAAAGATTATTTGTTTGTAGGATATTTGGAGAATATATATCTTTATGTTGGACAACAAGTTGAGGAACACACATGCTTTCCTCTGGAGGTAAACGTGGTCTAGGAAGACAGAAGAAATTAAGATGGAAATCTTGGTTGGAGATATCCAGGATGAGAGGATGCAAACCCCGAAAACAACACAGGGTTTATAGATGCTCAAAGTGCAAGGAAATTGGTCATGCGAAACCACAATGTAAGGAAATACTAGACGACTAACTTGAAGGTCTTCCAGAAGACCTTCAAGTAAGTCGTCCAGATTTTATTCCTCCATAAGACCTTAAAGTAAGTATTCTAAAGACCTTAAAGTTAGTCGTCTAGTGTTTAGTCTTCCAGCATTCAAGTAAGTCGTCCAGGAGACCTTAAAGTTAGTCGTCTAGTGTTTAGTCTTCCAGCATTCAAGGAAGTCGTCCAGAAGACCTTAAAGTTAGTCGTCTAGTGTTTAGTCTTCCAGCCTTGAAGTAAGTCGTCCAGAAGACCTTAAGTTTGTCTATGTATTAAGAATTTGTGTTTAAAATGTTGAAAAGCAATCAGTTTTTGTAGACTAAAGCAAGCTATTATGGGAAAAGCAATCACTTACAGATCAGTTTTCAACCAATCGGCAAGCTCCTTCAGATTTTTCTTGTCAATTGGTGCAAAGGGATTATAGCTTCTAGAAAGCTTTTTGTTTGGAATGATCACTTTGGTTGTGCTGTTTGCAGTATAAGGAGATTGCTGTGAGGCAGCAAGTTTTCTTGTTCGCTCAGACTTTGCACTGACAAGTGCCAAAGCAGCTTCCCTCTTTTCCTCATATTTGGCCTCCTGCTGTTGTTTATCTGCTGGAGTGGGTTTAGATTTGGCCAATAGAACAAGGCTCCCAGATGGGAACTCATCTTCAGATTTAACACTTTCACCGAGAGGTGATTTATCCTTCTCCCCATTAACAATTTCACCGAGAGGTGTTTTATCCTTCTGCCCATTAACACTTTATATAACCCCGGGAGAGGCTTCTTTACTAACCCCTGGTTCGTGCAAGGATTTCCCTTCAGGTTGAGAGGTAGTGTGTTGAGAGGATATCTATTTCCCTTGTTTGAGGATACCTTCTCCACTGCTTCCACCCTTTCCGACGGATGCTTGATCTCCTTAAAGCACGTCCCAAACCCTTCTCTCATGGCATCAACTATGTCCTTGAAATTTTTTTCAAGGTCCTCTTTGTTCATCCCAAGCATAGTCGTAGTCACCTCTTAACGAGCCTCTGTGCGAACCTCTTCACTAGCCTCTGCAAACTTCTCTGCAGGTGCCCCTTCACTAGCCTCTGCAGGTGCCTCTTTTTAGCCTCTTTACGAGCTTTCTTCCGAGGTCTTCGACTTTCTTTCTTCACCAAAATTATGGCTTTCTTCGATGGACTCACAACAGCCAGCTTTGTATTGACCCAAGTACCGGTGACTTCCCAGCAATCCATGGTCCACTTCCACGGTCTCTGATTAAACATAACTTTAATTATGTTCTCTGCGGCAAGGTCCTCAGCATCAGAGTCCCATTTTGGAAACATTTCACCACAGTCCTTCTCAACAAATTTCATTACCGTAGTCTGCAGTAAATAAAAGATATGAACTTAGATATTTGACAGATTAAGAAATATGGAAAGAAAAGTCTTCCCAGACGACTTTCCATACGACTTAATTATGGTAGTAAAGGATTGAAGTAAATACATGTCTGCAGAGAGCAACTTTAAAGCATTTGCGTCCTTTGTCACCCATGTAAGCTAGTATCGGTGGAGACGGTCGGTTTGGTATGTGATTACCATAATTAGCACCCAATTTTGGCAGACCTGTGTACATCCAGACCTGGAGAGCTTGTATAAACCCATCAACAGTGTAACAGCCCGAAATATCTTTGCCCTTCACAGAGTCAATCATCACCTTAAACGCGACTCTCCCCCATGGATAATTCTCAAACCGTTCTAAATTCATCACTAGCCTTGCCAGACTAACCCTTGTGGTGGTTGAATACTTTCTCCCTTCAATGTATCCAGTGAAGATGGCAAGGTACCCGAGCCGCTTGCGATCCTCCCGAGACCACCCTTCGCATCTCTCAAGTGTTGTTATTATCTACTCAGTAGATGGCCCATGTTCGACATGAACTCCCAATATCCCCTAGAAATAAGTCATCTCCTTTGTAACAACACACTTCGGTCTCTCAAGGTCTTCGATGTACTCGCAGTTTAGACCATTGAGGTTTTCAAACTCTAACAGTGAAACCTCACAGGTTATGGACCAACGAGACTCCATAGCTCATACTTCTTCTTTATGTCCAGCTGGAAACCGAGCATGTAGTGAACCAGCTTTGAAGCCCAAGAAATCCCAGCTTTTTAAACTTGATGAAAACTCCCAACTTTGACTCTTTTAGCTCTTCATATTCGTTACCATGAAGAGCTTTCTTTAAAGCAGTATGCAACTTCGAACAATCCGTATGCTACGATATAACTTTCATTGCGGGGGGGGGGGGATCTTCCCCTAATGTATGTAACCTACGGGGGAGTTTTGGAATATCCATTTTTGTGTGCAAAACAATGAAAGACAACCATCTCAAACACACAACCATCCAGTATAACATTTTAATTATAAGTCTTCCAAGACTTCCAGTAGAATATTTTTAAAGCAAATCTGAAAATTCGGAGAAGACATAGTCGCTTTCGACACAGCGGTTATAAATCTGCCAAAATAGACAACCAAAAAGAAACGCGGTGAGAATGGTGGTGAGAACGGTGTACTTAAGAGACAATTGTTTAACTTACCTTGCTAGGGTTTACAGATACGCCTCTGACAGAAACGCCGCTAGGGATTACAGACAATGGCGCTAGGGTTTCCTCTCGGATCTAAAATAGAGGAAGCGGCGGTGAGAACGGCTGTGAGAACGAAGGTGAAAACGGCTGTGAGAACTGTGGTGAGAATGATGGATTAGGGAGAATCGACGGAAATCGCCTTCGAAATTGCCTCTTTGAGAGAAACGGTGTTAGGGTTTCTGAATTTCGCAAAAAAATAAAAAAAAAAATCTTATATATGTTCGATAAATAATCCGGTTAGGTTTTAAAGTACATTGGTAAAATGGTAAAATTAAAGGTTCGGTCTGGTTTGAACGTGCATCAGACGACTTACTAGTAAGTTGTCTACCGTAAATAAATTCACTAGACGACTTACTAGTAAGTCGACCCAGACCCTAAATTTAACCCATAAACTAAATTGACTAAATTAACTAATTAACCACGTTATAAAATCAAATTATACTTAAATAGTGTTTACTATACAAAGAAATAAACACACTTAGGTCAATTTTAAATTTTTCAAAAAAACATTTATGTTTTCCAAAATCTAACCCTAAAACACACATACAATACTACAACATATGTTGGCAAAACCTAAACCAAAAAATATCATGACTCACTACTTTCACTCATCTATGTTGAAAACAATTAACTTTAGTTATATCTTAATTTATATCTCTTAAAACATACGTTAATTACATGATTTCAATTTTTCACTTATCAAAATATTTTTTACAAAATGTTTAAATTATTTTTAAGAAGTACTATAATAGACGACTTACCAGTAAGTTGTCTAGGCAGAAAACTTGCGGGGTTTAGAAATAGAAAAAAAAATCAAGTTTTTTGTTTGTTCACAAGGGGCTCGTTATAATTTCAATAGCCTTTTAGGTTACTTTTGCATTTGATTCAAGTTTGGGTTTATTTTTGTATTTCAAATCAAGTTTTGAGTCATTTTTGGCAAAAATCCCAATAAAAATACTAAAATAAAAAGGTAAAAAAGATTGGGATTTTTGGACGACTTACTTGAATGCTGAAAGACTAAACACTAGACGACTAACTTTAAGGTCTCTAGACGACTTACTTTAAGGTCTTCTGGAGGAATAAAATCTGGATGACTTACTTGAAGACCTTTAAGTTAGTCGTCTAGTGTTTCCTTACATTGTGGTTTTGTATGACCAATTTCCTTGCACTTTCAGCATCTATAAACCATGTGTTGTTTCCGGGGTTGTGTCCTCTCATCCTGGATAGCTTCAACCAAGATTGCCATCTTAATTTCTTTTGTCTTCCCAGACCACGTTTTACCTCTAGAGGAAAGCATGTACATTCCTCAACTTGTTGTCCAACACAAGGATATATATTCTCCGGGTATCCTGCAAACAAATAACCCTTTGAGTACACTGGAGATACAAGTAGGAGATATATGCAAACCAACATGTGTTCCAACAGCTATAGCATGAGAGCAAGGTATTTTCTCCACTGCATAGATACCACAATCACACTTTCCATGTTCTAAATCAACCACACAGTCCATTTTGCCACCTTTCACAAAGAATCGCCATCCATCAATTGGTTGGACCCTCATCGTATCCGCTATCTCCGATCGAACAACAAGCAAATATTCAACACCCTGACTATGGTGACTTGGGAGACTCAAAGCATCTTATCTCCTTTTCGAAAACCACTTTCCTAGCTTCTCCTTTATGTACTCCAATAGGAACTGAGTCGGAAATAATCTAGCTCACTTCAGTGCAGAATTAATAGATTCTGCGATGTTGCTTGTTTTTATGTTGTACATATCCTCCTGACAATAAACCTTTGACCATAGGCTGACATCGGCATTCTCCAAATACATTGCAAGGTCCGGGTTTGCACTCCGTATCCCAGCCATGTACCGGTCAAAATCTGAAACCGTATGGGCATAAGGAGCACCTTTCACCAAGTACAAGAGATGTTTCCCTTTATACTTTTTGACAATGTTATCTTGCATGTGGTAATAACATATTCCTTGGGTTGCCCAGGGAAACACCTTACCACACACACTTTTAATGACAATCACCAGAGACTGCTCATCAGATACACAACTAGCCAATTTTGTGAAAAACCATTCCCAAGAAGGTTCATCTTCAGCATCTACGATCCCAAAAGCCAATGAAAATATCTGAAAATTCTAATCTTGTGTGGCTGCAACTAACATAGTACCTTCATACTTCCCACTTAGGTGAGTCCCATCCACCACAATGACCCTTCTCTTATATTTAAAACTTCTGATAGAAGCTCCAAAGGAAAGAAATAGATAATTAAATCTATTGATAGGATCAAGTTCTATAGCCGTGATAGAATCGGGATTTTCTAAGGAGATTTGCTCTGTATGAAGTGGTGTAATCAAGCGTCATGCCAAACATGTTCTTCATTGCATCAATGATATGTTGCGGATTCAACCCATCAATGATTCCAACACGATCAATGAAAAGCCTACCAACATACTTCAGAGTACAGTGTCTCCACTGAGCGATCTGGTCTCCCACTGAGCATGTATGTGTTTCCACATACTTTGTTACCCAAAACGTGTTTGTTCCATGTTTCACACTCGCTTTGATCTTCCATCCACAACCACTAACCCGACAGGTTGCCACAAGGAGAGTTTTCGTTGACTTATATATTCTGAAGGAGAACTTACGCTTAACTGCTATCAACCGCAGCTCTGAAAGCAGTGCATCGTTGCTAACAAAACTCTGGTTGACGTAGATACTGTTACCATTCGATCTTTCTCCTTCAATAGCATATGTCTTTTTGAATTCTTCAAAACACATATCATCATCTTCTTCCAAATCCTCATCTTTAATCTTTCCATAAACACTATAATCCTCACAATTCTCGTCTGCTTCAGTAACAATAGAGATATCAGCATCCTTCTCCCCATCGTCCTCCTCCCCATCATGATTTTCATCTTCAACCAAACCATCATCATCATCTTCAAAACATTCATCACTTTCATCATCTTCTTCCATTTCCTCTGAAACTGTTTCCACCTTGCTACGGCTTGATACACAAAGCCGTACTCCATGCGTTTTGGTTATCTCCAGCAAGTTTCAAACTTGTCTAGAGCCTGCATCATTTCAGCTGGTAATGAGTAGGTTATCTCTACATATTATGTGCTCATGTCCAGGTTATAATCTTCTTGAACCATTGCAACAAGTTCAGCATGTGTCGAACCTTCACTCAACAAAAATAGTCTCGCTCCTTTGAAATTATCAACCACAAAATCTCAATAACAATTTTTCAAAAATCATTCTCCATACGCTGCATGTAACTTACGCAACATCTGCAAAAAATCAAAATAAAACACATTAGTAAACATAGAAAAAATAAAAGTTTACTAAACATTGACACAGACGACTGACAGTTAAGTCGTCTGGAAGACATAGACGACTTACAGGTAAGTCTTCCAAACAGGTCGTTTTTGCAATTGACTTTAAAATGAGACGATTTACTTATAAGTCGTCTAGATTTGTTTGTTAAGAAAAAAATTCTAGACGACTTATTGATAAGTCGTCTAGGATAAACGGGTTAGTTTTGCATTTGACCGAGTTGTGTCAGATATTTGACTTTTCCTGATATTTTGTTAAGGCTAGATGACTTATTTGTACGTCGTCTCAGATTATTTTGTAATTCGAAAATAAAACTTAAATATTTAACTTTTCCCAGACGACTTAGTTGAAAGTCATCTAGGTAAAGGACTTACTTGAAAGTCGTCTGAGATAAGCAAGGTTTGACCAGAATCTCGGAAAAAAATCTGGACGACTTTGCTTATCCTGGGCGACTTACTTGAACGTCTTCTGGCTGGATGACTTACGAGTAAGTTGTCTGGAAAAAGTTAAATATTTAAGTTTTATTTTCCAATTGCAAAAGTAACGTAAGAAGACTTACAGGTAAGTCGTCTAGCTTTAATAAAATATTTGAATTTTTGTTTTCCTAGAGACGATTTACTGGTAAGTCGTCTAGTAAAAGTCAAATATCTGACACAATTTGGTCAAATGCAAAACTAATCTGTTTATCCTAGACGACTCGTCTAGAGTATTCTCTAGACTTTTTGTAACAAACAAAGCTGGAAGACTTACCCGTAAGTCTTCTACAGCCAGACGACTTAGGGTAAGTTTTCGATGCGAACAATTCTAGAAAAAAATTCAATTTCATACCTTAACTAGTGAGATGACTTCCTAAGCAGACATAGTCTTCTCCAACCACCCAGAACCTCAAACGAAAGTAACCACAAAGAATAGTATGCTTGAATGGCTCTACCAAACATAAATATTTTTGAATCAAAAGCTTGAGTTTTTGGATGAATATGGAGACAAAGTAAAAGAGATGTTGTTTTTTAGTTCATAACAATTGGGAAAGAGATAATGTCAATTAATTTTAGGTGTATTAAAAGTTTCAAATTGGTTGTTCATGGTGGTTGGGGTATTGATGGCAATGACAATCTTGTAAATACTTGAAGATGATGAGGTTGAGAGAATAAAAGAGTCATTTTCAAAAAAGAAAGCAAAAAAAAATTAAAGGCATTTTCATAAATAATGTGAACATGTGAGGTGAATAAGACAAAATAAAATACAAAAAAATGTTAGTTTTGTGTTTGACTTTGAGTTTGAGTCAAATTTGCAAAACCCCAAAAATATTTTGGACATTTTTTTTTTTAAGTTACAAAAATTTTACACATTTTTTTTTTAAGTTAAAAGTTTAATTGAAATATTTGTCCATAAGAAAGAAAAGCAAATTATTTTTTTAGAGAGAAGATAGAGAGAGATAGGAAGAGAAGGATTTTGGTTACTTTGTTAATTTAGTTTTTTTTTTCTTAGTTACTGGATGCAATTTCTGTATATAGTATTAGGATTTACACTAGAGAATCTTAAATCTCATTTACATAGTAGCTCCCTTCTCCAAAATCGGTTTTGCCCGCCAATCTCTGTGTCTCTTCCAAAAAAGCACTCAACCTAAAATCTGAATCCGAGAAACGCTGTCATATCCCAAATCGTGGAGGAAAGAAGGCGTAGTAGATCCGCCCTAAACTAAAACAGAGCATCAAGTGAAATGGGACCCGAGGTTCCGATCGAACTCGTTGAAGAAGATGGAGTGAGTTACCACCGAATCTCTTTCTGGGTCAATTTAGATTTCCTTATTTTAAAGTTATTTGTTTTCTTTTTCCTTGCAGTTCGATTGGGAAGCAGCAGTCAGAGAAATCGATTTGGCTTGCCTCAAATCGTTAAACCCATCTTCGTCTTCTTCGACCCATTTCACCAAGGACAATGACACTAAACCTCCGCCTGCTAAAAGACAATCTACTCTCGATCGATTCATCGCAAGAGCCGACCACAAACCTCATCCTCCAGTTGTTTTCGAGTGTGGTAATAACGACAACAGTCCCAGCGTCGGGATTGATCCTGAGACAGCTAAAACTTGGATTTATCCAGGTTTGAAGACTTTAATTTCAACTCATGTTTTTCCCTTTAAAAAGAAAAAAAAAACACTGACATAACTTATGGGTTTGTATTTTCAAAACTTTTTGATTTCAGTGAACGTTCCTCTAAGAGATTACCAGTTTGCTATAACCAAGACTGCTTTGTTTTCAAACACATTAGTTGCTTTGCCAACAGGACTTGGTAAAACGCTCATAGCTGCAGTCGTTATGTATAATTACTTCAGATGGTTTCCACAAGGTAGAACAAACCTCTGCTCCCCACTTCTGTCTCCATGAGTCTCTCGATTAGAATCTGTGCTTATTGTTTTCTTTTCCAGGTAAAATTGTCTTTGCTGCACCTTCTAGGCCTCTTGTAATGCAGCAGATTGAGGCATGTCACAATATCGTTGGGATACCACAAGTATGTCATTTGTTCTCTTCCACAAACAATGATACTGAGCATCTGTTTACTTCATCTGGGTTTAATTTGACTGCAGGAATGGACGAT
The DNA here is from genome assembly GCA_905132765.1 of Moricandia arvensis. Classification (NCBI taxonomy): domain Eukaryota; kingdom Viridiplantae; phylum Streptophyta; class Magnoliopsida; order Brassicales; family Brassicaceae; genus Moricandia; species Moricandia arvensis. The sequence continues at coordinate 87,530 of CAJHQP010000153.1, forward strand.
TGACTTGACGGGTCAGACATGCCCTTCCAAAAGAGCTTCCTTGTGGAAAACCAAAAGGGTTTTCTTCGTCACTCCACAAGTTCTTGAGAAGGATATACAGTCAGGTGATGCTCTGATTCTTCTTCTATCTAAACATCCGAGCTGAATACCTCGTCATCTGTTCATATACCTATAACAAAACCGTCCCTTTCAGGAACGTGTCTTACCAACTGCTTGGTTTGCTTGGTGATCGACGAAGCACATCGAGCTTTAGGGAATTATTCTTATTGTGTTGTAGTTCGTGAGGTTTGTTTGCCTACGCTTGTATCTAGTACCATCTACATGTGTTTCTTCCTTCTTCATACATGTTAAAGTGATCAACATAAAAGTACCAAATTAATTCCCTATTTAACTTTTAGTTGATGGCAGAACCAGTGCAGTTGAGAATATTGGCTCTTACTGCAACTCCTGGATGTAAGTGATTGATTCTTTTTCGTTTTTGGTTATAATATCTCCTCACTCATTAACTTGTTGGATGTCATTTTCAGCAAAGACACAGGCCATACAGGGTATCATCGATAATTTGCAGATATCAACACTTGAATATCGAAACGAGAATGACCATGATGTCTGCCCTTATGTCCACGACAGAAAAGTGGAACTAATCGAGGTTCAAGCTCGTTTCCGCGTTTCTCAAATGTGTTCCAAATTCATGTCTAATAATTGTACCTGTCTTTGTGGCAGAGCAGGTTCCCTTGGGTAAAGATGCAGATGAGGTATCTAAACGCCTATTAGATGTTATACGTCCATATGCAGTCAGACTTAAAAACTTCGGGGTCATTCTAAGCAGGGATTATCAAACTGTAAATGCCTCAACTAAATCCTTAAATCTGTCTTTCACCATTAGCGTCAATGCTCATGTCATCTCATGTTTTGACAGTTGAGTCCACACGAATTACTTATGGCAAGGGATAAGTTTCGTGAAGCACCTGTACCAGGCATTCCCCATATAAGTCATGGAGATGTAGAATCTTGCTTTGCAGCTCTTATCACTCTTTATCACATTCGCAAGCTTCTTTCGAGTCATGGAATAAGGCCAGCGTATGAGATGCTTGAAGAAAAACTGCAGGAAGGGTATGCTTTTACTTTCAATATCAAGGGCATTGTTAACTAAGAAGTTGCTCTAAGACTATCACTCTTCGCAGGCCATTTGCTAGGTTGATGAGTAAGAATGAAGATATTAGGATGACGAAGCTTTTGATGCAGCAAAGGTTATCGAACGGAGCTCCAAGCCCGAAATTGTCCAAGATGTTAGAGATTCTAGTTGATCATTACAGTATGTTTTCTTTTTAGATCTTGATCAGGCGCTGTTGTTATTTCTCAGCTAATTGAATATTCATATGGTTTTATCTATGGTGGCAGAAATAAAAGATCCGAGGACATCACGGGTCATTGTTTTCTCGAATTTCAGAGGAAGCGTAAGGTCTGTAAAACCGTTATTTTCTGTTCCCTTGTTTACTATCACGTTTCTTCGTTTGCATTTACGTAACTTCATTCATTTCAGAGACATAATGGACGCATTAAGTAATATTGGAGATGTAGTCAAGGCAACTGAGTTTATTGGTCAAAGTTCAGGTTTGTTATTTGCATCTGAAATTTTCAGTTATTCAAAAGTATCATTTATAATTTTTACAATGAATGTTTTCTTGCAGGTAAAACACTGAAGGGACAGTCGCAAAAAGTTCAGCAGGCTGTTCTGGAGGTATTCATGTTCCCCTTGATCTGTATCTAATGAAAAAGTTTCAACTTTGTTTTGTTTTAAAACATCCCTTGCGTGATATACAGAAATTTAGATCTGGTGGGTTTAATGTTATTGTTGCAACATCTATCGGCGAAGAAGGCTTGGATATCATGGAAGTCGACTTAGTTATATGTTTTGATGCTAATGTATCCCCTCTTAGGATGATCCAACGCATGGGAAGAACTGGAAGGAAAAATAATGGCCGAGTTGATATCCTTTAGCTTGATTTTGATTGACCCTTTTAGTACATATCTTTGCAGTGCCACATTTATCAGATTATGCCATTCCTTGACTAGCCTGTACTAGTTCTTGCTTGTGAAGGATCTGAAAAGAATAGCTATATGCGAAAGCAAGCAAATGGTCAGGCCATTAAAAAACACATGCGGAATGGTGGAATGAATAGTTTTAATTTTCATCCTAGCCCAAGGATGGTAAGCGCTGTTAAAAGTTCTTTCGTCATTCAAATTTGTTTCCCTTACCTTTTTTTGGCTTCAGTGTTCAACTTCATATACTCTTGTCATGTGTTATTATAGATTCCCCATGTTTATAAACCAGAAGTTCAGCATGTTAAGTTTTCGATCGAGCAATTCGTTCCACGTGGAAAGAAGCTACAAGATGAGCCTGCCACTGAGACTCCAGCTTTCAAGAAAAAGCTTACACCGGAAGAGATAGATGTGCTCGCCAAGTATTTCAAACCCGATGAGGAAAAGTGGAGAGTTTCCTTGATTGCTTTCCCTCACTTCCAAACATTGCCATCCAAAGTGCACAAAGTAATGCATTCACGTCAAACAAGCATATTGATTGATGCTATGCAGCATCTGCAAGAGACAACTTTGACAGAGCAAAGTAAAATTTTCTTCATTAAGGTGTGGAAAGTAATCCTGGTAAACAAATTTGGTCTTTACTTGCTTTCGGTTTGTTCAATTTAACTTACGTGGAATCATTTGCTCTGATAGTATGGAGCTCCTTTGGCTGAAAGAGATGAGCTTGACACAGGTCTGAGGGTTCGTGATGATCCGAAAGGTAAATTTAGTCTCATTCATCTGACTTTAACAGCCATTAATATAATTTACTCTTAGCTAGTAGGAGGACTATAGAGGACATAGTCGAAAGAGCCTATTTAGGGATGTACTCTGCTCTGTTTAGGTAGTGCTTTTCTAAATAGCCCTGGTTATTGGAGGCATATTCTAAATAGCCTTGCTTTTCTAATGTGCAGATTTACACTCTTTCGATGTTTTGGATGTCAACACATCACAAAGAAAGGCAAAACAAGTTGTTGAATCTCCCACAAGCACATTAGAGGTTACAGAGAACGATTTCGAAGCATCTTCACTCAAACACTGTTATCTTTTCAGTTCAGAATGTGCATCCGTTGATACTCTGGGGAAGGTCTTTGTATTGCCAGTTCCTCTTTCGTTCTCTTCTAATGTACCAGGGTCAGACTATGTGCCTTTGTCGGGAAGAGAAAAAGAACTATCTTCCCCGAATAAATCCCACATTGACGTTGTTCCGACAGATAGTTACTCAAAACATCGGCAAGATAATATTTCATGCAAGTCAAAGCAAGGAATTTTGCTAGATTGTGCCAACGAGACTTTGGAGTCCCAAAGCCTTTTGAAAAGGCACTCCACCGACGTAGGTAAAGGAGATATAGAGAGTCGTGCTGGAGAAATTATGATATCATCGGATGAAGACGACTGTGAGGATTTGGAGCTTAGTCCGAGGCTCACTAACTTCATCAAGAGTGGTGTTGTTCCAGATTCACCTGTCTATTACCAAGGTTAGTGTTATATCCTGAACATTTACTATCGGTTAGAATGTGAAATATAACTAGATTGTAATGAATGGCTAGCATATCTGCTTGAATGTATTTGGATCTGGCATTGATTCACACTGACTGAACGCATCAATCATAGTGTTTGGGCAACTGGTTGAAACCACATATTATTCGTATGAATTAGAAAAATGTGTTGTAGTTAAGCTTCAACAAGAATATGACTCGTAAATCAGTGAAAACATCTGGATTTTAAGCCCGTATAAAAAAAAAAAAATCCGAAACATGTTTACTTTGACGCATCTATAAAGCTTTTCTATTCCTTTTTGTCGTAGTGCTGATTATACTTTTAAATCCACGATTTGTGCAAACAAAGACGTGGAACTTATTATGTTCTGATAACATCTTTAACGCTGCAGGAGTTGCAAACGAAGCAAACAGAGAAGAAGACCTTGATCTTCCGAAGCTTTCTTCACCCACCAGGTTCAGTAATGAATTGGCAGAAGAGCTATCTAACCCTGATAAAAAGGTTCAACATAAATGCAGCGATGATCACATTAGTTCTACGGCCAATGAATTCAGAACTCCTCAGAAGGAAGAAGATTTAGCCAACGGAACAGAATGCTTCGCTGTTTCTCCTATGCCTGAGGATTGGAGAACTCCCTTGGGGAATATCACGAACGCAAGCAGCAGCGCTAGCAAAGATTGGCGCATGAGTTCGGGAGAAAAGTCAGAAACTCTTCGACAGCCTCGCAAGTTGAAGAGACTACGTAGACTTGGAGATTGTTCGAGTGCTGTGAAGGAGAATAATCCTGGTATTGCAAAGACAGACCATATCAGATCTCGTTCTCGCAGTGAAAAGAACAATAGAGGTAAAATGATTCTGTATTTCCTGGTACTACATCCAAATAACTTGAGATTTGACAACCACCCAAATTCATAGATCCTGATATAGCTTCACACACCAGAATCTTCTTTACTGCGGAAGATTTAAGTCGAAATTTACACTTTGTACAGTTGCTTTTGCATTAGCGACAGTAAAAGTCTTTTATTCAATGTAAAATGAAATTGACCTGTTTGAGTGTTTGCTAATTGGTTGCTCTGTGTTTTAGGCAAGAAGAAGATACGCGCGGATAATAATGCTAGAATCTTCATTGATGCGGAAGCTGAGTAAGCTATCATCTAATCCAAAAACAGACATCTGATTGTCTTCCTACTTTCACAAATCAATTTTAGTTTTTCATAAAACAAAGTTTGACACTTACCTGTTTAAACCTGTCTTAATGATTACTAGGGTGTCTTCCGAATCAGAAATGTCGGTTGATGAGAACGAAGATTTGACTGGCGATTCATTTGAAGATAGTTTCATAGATGACGGTACAATGCCTACAGCAAATACTCAAGCCGAGTGTGCTAAAGTTGACATGATGGCCGTTTACAGGTATATATAGAATTTAAACAAGTCTTTCTTCTATTGTGAGTAAAATGGTCAATGAGTTTACTACGAATTATAAGCTATGGTTTTCCACAGACGTTCTCTACTCAGCCAATCACCATTACCGGCAAGATTTCGTGATGTAGCTGCATCAAGTCCGAGTCCTTATTCTTCTGGTCTCTTGAAGACAATAAATGAGAGCAGAAGCGACTCAGATAAATCATTGTCTTCTCTTAGAACCCCACAAACAACAAACAATGAGTCAGACAAGGATGCAATGGCCACAGGAGACTTTTCAGTAGCACAAATCTCAACAGACAGCCGAAAAAGAAAATTCAGCTTGTGCAACTCGGCGAATGTCCCAGTGATTAACTTAGAAAACAAGTTTGAAGCCCATGCACAAGCCACAGAGAAGGAAAGCCATCAAGGTCTGAGAAGCAATGTAGGTGCATCACAGTACAAAGATGAGGATGACGATGATGATGATGCATTCTACGCGACACTAGACTTTGATGCCATGGAAGCGCAGGCGACACTGCTATTGTCGAAACAGAGGTCAGAAACGAAAACAAAAGAAGATGAACCGGTGAAACCTCATCTGGGCAATCAGAGGACTGATGGTTTGGCGACTGATGGGCCATCTTTTGATCTTGGTTTGTGGTGATTATTCCCCTAATAAGTTGAAGTGTGGTTGTTGACATTTGGATGTATGTTTTGTGTCACATATCTTAACGAGGACAATTCATCAATCAGTAAGCCCATGCCCATCAACACTAAGCCATAATTAAATTTCCCCGGACAAAATGAAATCCACTATACACCGTAAGATCTGTATATCATTTTTTACAAGCGAATTCTCTTTTATTGAGAAAGTCCATTGAGCTAATACGAGTGAAGCAATCTACTTACTCATTCTCCACCTTTACAACATTTGAAATAAAATTAAGTTCAATCTTAACTCAACCCAATATACTGATTGGCTAATGATCACAAATGCCACACTTGCTCTTATGCAACGCGTGCTACCGCTTTAGATGAGCGTTACACGCGTTGCCACATATTCAAGCGTTATTTAAGAACCTTTGAGAGTTTGCTGTCGACCAATCTACTATCTGCACAGACAGCGTCACGAATCTCCACATGAAGATCTGTTTGCAGCTTTCGTTCGCTAATAATCCGTTAAAACTTTAGTGGTCACCATTTGAAGAGAAATAAGGAAACAAAAATGATCCAAACTCCCAATGAGTGTAGGGGGTATACCATTAATAGGGGGTCCAGAAATAACATGTTCAATGTGTACCTTAAGTTAATATTGAAGCGGCTTGGCTCGGCGAGGAGCGATAATCCAACGATCGACTTATGACTACTTTTGGCCCATCGAAGCTGGACCTACTCGACTCGCTGCGACGACAAGAAGAACCGAACCAAGTGACAACCCTTGTTGGCCCATTAGCCCAGCTTGACAAAAGGCCTAGCATGGCGAATCGACCTAGGGCATCCAGTGTCTCCACACGCCTATATATAGGAAAGGAGGGACGAAATTGGGAGGGGGGGGAACGACCATAACATACAAAGTGGCTAGAACTAGGGTTTTCAAACATTAGAAGTTTAGACCGTCTTGTACTCTCTTTCCGACTTACTTAATCGAAAAAACTACTCTTTCATATTGTAAAAAGCAAAAGCTCATCCAGTTCACCGTCTTTGAAAGGACTCATTGACGAGTTCTGTCAATCCAATCGATCTGGACCGAACTCGGTACAAACAGTTGGCGCCCACCGTGGGGCTCTCAAAGTAACGGACACAAAGATGGGCTCTAGTCATGACGATTCCACCTCAGGCGAGGAGCGCGAGGCTCCAGAACTTCCTTCGGCCATAGCCGCGCCAGAAGAACCTGCCTACCTCATCGCCATCATGGAGCGATTTTCCCAACAAGAGGCCGCGCAAAAAGCGACAACCGAACATCTCTCCAGTTTAGCTGCCATCTTCGCTCCCCTTACCACACAACCTACTGCTCCAACTTCGAAGATTCGTCGGCACCTGTTTAACACCACCGCCGCGAACAAGGTTCTCAGAACCCAGAACCAGGCCGCAGAGACGAGTGCTCAAACTCTCGACGGACCAAGCGTACAAACCTCTAACGGCCCAGATCTGCAGACGTTCCGAGAAATCGCAGAATTCAAACTATCGCTCTAGGACATTCACTCTAAGATCCATTGCGTGACGACCTCCGCACCGCAAATCGAACGTGTCCTCGCAGATACACTCCAAACTCCGAACTCCATTTTCCCCACAAGTCACCAGCGTCCGACTCCGCCCAACGGAGAAGTTCTGCCTACCATCAATCTCCGAGAACGACCACAACATACAAAGCAGCTAGAACTAGGGTTTCCAATCATTAGAAGTTTAGACCGTCTTGTACTCTCTTTCCGGTTTACTTAATCGAAATAAACTACTCTTTCATACTGTAAAAAGCAAAAGCTCATCCAGTTAATCATCTTTGAAAGGACTCACCGACGAGTTCTGTCAATCCAATCGATCCCGACCGAACTCGGTACAAACAATGAGAAGCTCCGTCTCTGGCCTACACAAAGGCACAATCCTAAACTTAGAGGGTTAATAATGATGAAGAAATTACTCCCATGAGAGTAGAAGGACTAAGGTGGTGATGACATTAGAGATTACAATGAGTTGCATGGGGATCTAAAACTTGGACCAGCAAAAATAAAGAAACACAGAAACACTACCAATTTGATCGGAACTTTTATTCAACTCAAAATCACAAAAAGGAACCATCATGAAATCAGTTCTGAGTTGAATTGAAAAACAATAATACAACAAAATAGCGATTGAGAGGTCAAATGACTTAAAGAGGAAATCAATTGCTATTTTATAATACAACAAAAATTCAAAGCATCTCCATCCTTGTGAATGATTAGTGAGTTGTTAAGAGGGAGGAGTTGAAAGAAAAAAATCTCTATTTAGAAAAGAAAGAGAACTGTGTTCCATTGATGAACCATATTTATTTAAGGGTTTATTGGCCAAATAACCATATTTAAGAGACAAATTGGTTAAGTAGCATTGATGTTAACATAATTTATGTCAAATTTTTGATGCATTCCACCATGTTCTACCTCTTCTCGTAATAGGTAGTCGGTTGCACTTTTATAGAACGCGTAGCCCAGCTGTATTTAATACATATGAATTAAAACTATGCAGCAAGATGAGTGGATAAAAGGTGTAAGCGTTTTAAAACAGATGTTAACGTAACAGAGAATCGAATTTACAACCATTGTTATTCTATATAGCAAAATTGTATAGATCACAAACTAAAGTTTAACACATGCGTACTGTCATGCTATCCAACTAGCAACCCCACGCGTACATAAACTGAATTCTATCTACTAATCACTAAACCCTACACAGAAATGTAAATCCTAATCCAATGTCAACTCAAATTTTCCATAAACTAAATCCAAATTTAGAAATGCCAAAAAGATTCATTATCATTCTACATGAGGCATGTGATATCATGTGCATTTAAGCTCTCATGTACATTTGATCATTTAGATTAGTATTTAGGCATTCCTAGGATTCATTTGCATTGTATAAGTCTTAATCAGGTGTTGGAGTGTCCTTTGGTGTATTTGGAGATGTTTAGGAGCATCAATGTCCAAAATGGAGTGAAAGGGGTCCCTCTGAGTGTCAAACGATAGGACGTTGCGGGTTACACCACCCGCGCTGAGTCAGCACGAGTTATCACTGCGGCTTGCAGCACCCGCTCGTGGATGGTCGAGTCACAAGACTGTGGAGCGGGCATGTGGAACAAGGAAAATCACCAGCTCCATACTGGAGCGGCTGAATAGGACGGGTAGCAGCACCCGCGCGTAACTTCCCAGCTTAATGGACAATCTCCAGAGCGACTCAGTGGCGCGGGGAAGGACACCTGCTCTGGTTCAGAGCGACCTGTTGTAGCGGGTTACATCACCCGCCCGCAATCATGGAGATTCAAGCACCCGTAAGAGCGACTAGTGACTGCGAATTATGTCACCCGTGCGCGATCATGATGACTCGAACATCAGCAAAACGACTTGGTGGAGCGGGGAGTGCACCCACGGCGTCTGGGAGTGGGCATCCACTGCAGGTTCATGCACCCGCGCTGCAATCTTTACTATGTTTGGTTAGGTCCTTTTTGGTTTGCTAATTGGGCCCATTAGTTTATTAAGGATACATATAAATACTTTCTAAACCTAATCTAAGGTGAATCTGGTTTTTGTTTATTGAACACATACCCTTTTTGGTGAAAGTTTCAGTCTTGATCATATTTTCGTTTTATAATCTTGTGTTCATTGATTTTTCCTGATCACTAATCATGATTAACCTTCAATCATCCATTGTTGTTGGGTTTATCATGTCTATTAGTGAGTAGTTCTCTTTTAGATTCATGGGTTAGGGTGATTAGAGTGATTAAGTGAAGATCTAGGGATTCTTAGTATTAGATATATTGTTTCTTTGCTTGTTGAGTGTGTTTAATGCTATATTAGACTTAGCTAATCTTAATCTTGATCCTTAGACATTTCACACCGGAAGGTGTTTGATGAAATGTTTGAACCGACTCAACTAAGCTCTTGTTTGATTAATCAAAGGGATTTGATGTTATGATTGCTAGATAGTTAATAAACTTTATTATATTACTTGTTTGAATGTATTAATCCAATGGGAATTGATGCTTGGTACACTAATTCATAGGGGTTAGTATCTCGGGAGAGAACAATCTATCATGGTGTTCTAGACTTAAGGAAGTCAATTGTTTGAAAGCTTGAAGTCTGTAGGTTGAATCTTAGTCACTTGAAATCAAATTCCTAAGCCCGTGAGTCCTCTTTTTCCTATTGATTACAAGTTTAGTTATTTGCTTGCCTTGTTAGCTATTTGTTACTTGTTCGCATTATAATCTTGATTGCACTTAGATTAGGCACAAACTTGTATTCTCATTGCATCATGGTCACTTACGATTGGATTGACACTCATCTATACTACTTTGATCTAGGATTCGCAAAAGTCCTTATCAAATTTTGCGCCGTTGCTAGTTCTAAGTTGATTTTGACTGTGGGATTTAGTCATTGCTTGAGACTAAGTCTTATTTTCTTTTATTTTGATTACTGACACTCTTTCTTCATTTATCTTTGAATTATAAAGTGTATGAACTTGAGTAGATGACCAACAGACCTTGTTCCAAGAGTAGATAAAATAAGAGCTTTAGAGAGAGAATTGGCAAAAAAGAGAAGAGAAAAGAGACTGATTCACTTATAGATTGGGGTTAGAAATGGATAAAGATCAGAATAACCCTCACCAAGAAGATGTCTATGGAGCTGAAAACCATAGATAACAACCTCAGGGAGTTCCTCAAAGGAGAGCTCAAGATGGAAATGGCCAAGGAGCTGCAAACTTTAGACCACAACACCCTCCATGGCATGCTAGGACGATTGGAACATATGACAAGCCCAACATCCATGGGACTAGGTCGGGTATTAGAGCACTAGCTGTGGAAAACAAAAAAATTGAGATCAAATTCAGTTTAATCAACTTGATCCAAGGTAATAGGTATCATGGTCGCGCTTTGGAGGATCCCCTAGACCACCTCGATAACTTTGACAAGTTGTGTGGAACAACCAAGATCAATGGTGTCTTCGAGGACGCTTTCAAACTGAGATTGTTTTCCTTTTCCTTGGGAGACAAAGCACACTTATGAGAGAAGAGTCTACCAAGGGATTATGTTAAAACATGGGAAGAATGCAAAAGGGTTTTCATTAACAGGTTCTTCTCCACTTCCAGAATTGCTAAGTTGAGAAATGAGATATCTGGTTTTCACCAAAGGAACCTAGAGAGTTTTGCTAAAGCATGAGAGAGGTTCAAGAGCTACTTAATATTGTTCCCTCAAAAATAGGGTTCTGAGTAATTCTCTTGTTCAATTTAGGGTTCATTATGGTATTGATGAATTAGCCCAAAAATAGGATTGCTAGGTTGAAGAGATATCCATCTTTGGATTTGTGTTTAATGCTTGTGTTCTAGAGTAGCTAACTAGAACCCTGAACCTATGACATAGACAACAACAAGAGTAGGTTTTGTGCCTGAATTGATTCCATTGAGTTAGGTTGTTAGATATACACGGAGAGCTAGTGTAATTAACCTAGCGGACAAACTTCCTATCCGATAACCATCGCTCGAGATTAGGTGTTCGCCGTCGATCGATGGTCGACTCCTCTATTCGCATACGAGATTTGGAACAAGATGGGATCGGATTATGATTAAGGTCCTTTCATATTCATAATTCCTTGTATCCTATCCATTATAATTCACTTGCCTGAAATCTTAGATGTATTTTTTCCTTATTCGAATCGGTTAAGTTATTTAGACAATTTCACTTTTGGAATAAAACTCATATACAAACCTCCTATAGCTTGTCTAGCTTAACTTTTAGAACTCAGAAATCTATTGGGTGTCCTCGCTCTATGTGGATTCGATCCATAAGTACTATAATTTGACCGCTCTTGGCAAGAATAGTTTATAGGATTAATTTGATAGATTTTCTGCTTAATTATAAACCTTAACCCGAACTCTGTCAATAATCCTCAGGTAGACGAGCAAGAATGTTTTTTGTTATGTCTCCTGGTCCATCGGTTTACCAACTTTTGCTAACTCACCTGTCTTTGATTTGATGGTCTTGAGACACTCACATATGGTCTTTATTTCCTTAGTGCACTTGTTGACTTGATTTTTAAGTTGGCATATATGACCTCTAGTCAGATTCCCAAAGGTTTGAGCCAATATATTCCATATCCGCACAGTAGTTGATGCGTTTGAGACCACCGTCTGTAGAGGAGTGGAGATCGCGCTAATCATCGCAATGTAGAGCATGCAATCTTGTCGTCTCCATGGAGTGTACGCTGGATTTGGGACAGTCTAGCCCTTGATGTTGGTTGAAGTTGGAGAAATCATATCCTCTTCAGTAAGAAAGCCATGGAGCTCCAGACCTTAAAGGAGAGCGTAGATTTTCTTGCTCCACATCAGTAATTGAGATTAATCAACTTCGTTATGTTGGACATGTTCACGGTTAACAGGGTACTCGACGGGTCTCTGGTGTTAAACTCGGTGGTTGTTTCTGCAGAGGAGGTAGGGTTAGGGCTATCAATTGCCATTGAAAGGGATCGATGATGGTAGAAGAAAGAGGTTTAGAGAAGAAGCAAGGAGACAATAGAAAAGAGAATGAGAAAAATTAAGGTTTTTAGTGCTCTGATACTATATTATGTTTATGGTATTCGATGATTCTATTACTTGAGCAATGCTCTGAATATATACAAGTATAGCAGAGATAATTACGGAATACATATATACACAGTAATAATGATTGATCTAATGAATATACGATAGTGAATGACTTTCTCCTTTCTATATCCTAATAGTTAGATCATCATCTTCATAAACATCATGAGTCATGACAAATAGCCAGTTTCAAATTCAAACATATGCATCTCAATCCTCATCAGGTTCACTCACGTTTCAAGACTCTTTTTTCCATCATAGACAATATAATCAACATCCTCTAGATCATCCCACATTATAATGGTATTGGTATAAAACATTTGAGTTGCTAGTACAATATTGTCTAACTATAACATCAATTAAAACTGAATTCATAACACTATCAAACATGATACTGTGATGAAACATATCAGTAAATCCTAGATTGTCATATTTACGCAAAAACAAGACACACAGATGGGTGAATATTAGGGCTCCCTTACTACATTGCAGAGTGCAAGACCGATTCAAAACTCTTAAACCATTGAAAACATTAAGAATGGTCTCATAGACATATCTCGTGCAAAGTAGCATTTTGCACTAACATTTGACAACGTAACCACCATAAAAGCTACACTAAGACAATCTGCCAATTGCGACGACATCAAATGAAAAGGCGTATTATTGATATAAAAAAACGGCAAACAAGCTTTTTCCACTTCTTTTCCTTCTTACTTGCAAGGCAAGAAAGACTCAATCAATAAAGTCTATGACCCCCATCTTCCGCGGAAGTTTTGAATATCTTTATCATACAAACAGCCAAACAAAACAAAAAAAAAAAAAAAAAAAAATTATAACGGGTACAAGTACTGAAAAGACCAGAAACCGATGAGGGTTTTTCAAAGTTGCGGCCAAGACGCAGATCGCTTGATAACTGGTTTCATAAGTTTGTCTTCTTCGAGAGAGATCATACCGATGTGTGAAGGATCTTCTAGCAACATTTTAGCCACTAAGTAACCTGCTATCGACCATGTCTGATATTTCCTAGCCTGTTTCCCCACGTACCGTCCAAGCTTACCGTCGTAATACTCTGGCCAACAGTCCCTGTGAAGACGCGATTCTATCAGGTCAACCGCACGTCTCGCGATCTGCGGTCTTCCTGTCTTAATGCACGCTGCAGTTAGCTGCCACAACAGAACTGTACATTGCAGCAGAAACAAAACAAAAAAAAAAGAAAGGCATGGTCAGAATCAAATCAATTCTTTGATACGTGTTGACACAGTTCAATCTATCTCGGTTAAGAAATGTCTTATGCAATCAGTCTTAGAGGAAAGAAAACAGACCTGGCCAAGACCCACCGTTGTGGTAGCTCCACCGTGTGTTCTTGGGGTCACAGCCAGTGACGATGCGCCACTCGTGGCCCTCGAGGCAAGGATAACAAATCTTGAGGGGCATCTCGCCTACAAGCTCATCCCACCTGTGCTCAAGAAGGTCCATAATGGCCATGGATTGATCAGGGGTGGCCAATGAAGACATTATGGAGACGCAATTGCCGAGTGCAAACCACCGGAAGTCCATATGGGCAGGTCCTACATTACCCACAAAGTAGCCTCCTCGGAGAGGCATGAAGTCAAACACCCAATCTGGTATAGAGTCCGGCATTACATTGAACTTGTTCACCGCAGTGTGTGAGTATTCTTCAGTCTTGTATCTTCAGATAAAAGAAGTATGAACGTATGAATTATTGTTTTCAAGTTTAGAATATCTTCTCACGCAAAAAAGAAAAAAAGAAAAAAACAGTATACTACCTGTAAATGTCATTGAGTTGCTGGTAATCAAGCCAGAAATAATTACGCATGTGGAAGCTCAAGGCGTGAAGTCGCTTAGTGATCTTTTCAATGCACTCTCTGCCATCTCCATCAGGCTTTAGCATCGACAAGGCACATCTCAGAGCCATATAGAACAACGCTTGTATCTCAATTGGATACCCATAAACACCCTTCACATTCAAGAGCAAAACAATCAATCAATTGAAGAAACAATAACTAGTTTACAGCCAAGGATGTCTTTAGTTACCATTCTCCGATCAATCATGGAACATCCATCAGCGCAAAGCAGAGTGGGGAACGTGTCGAACCCTTCAGCTAAGCACAAAGACAGGATCAGTTTCATTCCCTTTTGACACTCTGGTGTCTCCGAGAGAGTCAAATCTCCGGTAGACTTGGTGTAAGCACGGAGAAGGATGATCCACCAGAAGCCGGAGTCTACAGGGGCCACTCGTCCAATGGCGGTTTCACCAAAATCTGCAACGAGGTGGTCCGTTTCTCGGATGGGATCGTGACTCACCTTGAAGCTTGCAGGCATCACACCTTTTCCAAGCTTGAAACGGTCAACACGCTTCTCGGAGTCTTGAAGCTGAAGTGTCTTGAGCAAAAAGTGTTTCACTATGTCCGATTCACCATTCATCAGAAACGCCAGTGCACTGGGTACAAAATCACGCACGAACACCTACAGAAACATAAGAACATAACATTCAGTAGAGCTATGAGCCAATCCACTGATAATATGCTTTTGTTACCTGGTCGTAGTTTAAGACCTCGTCGGTAGTATTATCAACAGCAGCGAGAGTACCAACAGGATGGCCACGGAAGAAGACCATAGACCTCCGTAAAGCCTCCCAAGCCTCAGCCATCATAGGATGAGGCTCAAAGGAGTTTCTTGCAGAAGAGAGAGGCGTGTCGAGAACCGACCTGCCTCTTGGAGAATCGTGTCTAGATAGTTCACTCATTGACCTCTCGTCGAAGGATCTCTTCCGTTCGATCTTCAACCTCGGTCTGTCTAATGCTCGATTCAGATCAAGATCGTCCATCTCCGATAGAGAACAGTGTGAACCTACAGCTCTAAGTCCAAGTGGTTCCATCTCCGTTTTAAATCGATTAGATCTGAATGAAGACAGAACATAAACAAAGATTATTACATAATAAAAACTGCAACTATAACATCAGTTGACTCTAACCTAATGTAACTGTTGTTGCAAAGAAGAAGAAGAAAAAAAAGGACTCTTGTGTTTGTTGGATCACGCACAGATTAGCTTAATCCAATAAACACTTGTCAAATCCGTAAACAAAAATTTCAATTAGTATCCAAAAAAACATCACATTTCATGATTTGATAAGCGAGAAACTGAACTCTCATTGCTCCATCAGAATCGTAAAATAAAACAAAGACAGATCAACATCCAAGACAGATACAGAGTAAACTTTGATGAGTGATATGAACCAGATCTAAGATTCTACAGAATCAAACTGGGATACATGAGTTTGTTCGTAAGGGAGAAGTAAATGGAACCTCCGGCAAATACGAAGGAAGAACGGAGATGATAAACGGGAAAGGTTTCAGAGCTGAATGTAAAGTTTATGATTCTCCGACACCGAGAAATGTGAGAAGAGGAGGAGGAGACCAATGTAGATTTATAGAGAAGAGAAAAAGAAAAAAGAAAAAAGAAAAAAAGGAATGAGTGAAGAAGCTTCTTATTTATATTGACGGACAAACGAAACCAAACGAGACGGACTTTAAACGGAGTTTTATCAACGAATTTAAGTTTACCGGTTATAATCGGTCAATAGTAGGAGAAGTCTACTGTACGTGGACTAAACGACGGCGTTCTCTCGCTGTTCTAACCTGCTTTGTCTGATTTGGCATTTGTATTTTTATAATGGAATACTTGGTTTATCGGTTTGCGTCTTTTTTTTGATTGATACACCACCAAATAAAGTTAGGTGGACAGTACATTTACTAGGTATTAAAATAATATTAGGTTTTTATTATGTAAAGAAATTGACAGCCTCTAAATATTTTTGCCTCTTCAACTTATTAGGGTTATTCGAGGTGTCTTAAGTTCCAATGTCAATGCTCAATACTAGATCAGACCCGGGTTCCAAAACGCGGCTGTGGTGAGTGATGACACTGTGGCATTTTCACTATACTCGGTTAATAATTCTCTTTAATAAATATAAGATAAACTCTCAAAAATAACATTTTTGTTTATTTTTACCAAAAAATATCTAGAAAAATCACTAAAATAGATTTTATTAAAAAATAAATATACATTTATATATTTAGAGTTAAAGAGTGGTGGGGTTTACATGTATCAAAAATAAATAAATATTAAAATTTTTAAAATAGTTTCAAAAATTATTTCAAATTTAAAAGAAAAAATTGTAGAAAAAATTGAAAAAATTAATAAAGAAAATTATAAAATTTAATTTGAAAAATATAATTTTAAATTATTAAAAAGTACTATAAAAAGTTAGAATAATGAGTTTTTTGCATGTTTAATAAAATTTATTTTGGTTATTTTTTTCCTTGAATGTTCTTTGATGATAAAAACTTTTAAAAAACATATTTGAGAAAATTTCCTTAAAAATAACTCATTATTCCAGATATTTAATGATTAAAATCAAATACTAGAGATTAAATCTATTTATTGATGAAGAAAGACTAAGAAAAGGAAAAATTATAATTACTACTACTCCGTTTCACTTTAGTTTTCGTTTTAGGTTTGTGCACACTAATTAAGAAAATATTTTTAATTTTGCATATTTTTTAGATAAAAACACAATTACCTATATATCTAACTGCATTTCAACTAATAAAAAAATAACGTATAAAGATAATAAATTTTGCATTAAAATTATAAAACGATAATTATTTTAAAACGAATTTTTTTCTCTAAAACGACAAATAAACTAAAACGGAAGGAGTAATGATTAATCTCGAGTGACTGCTACATAGAAAATTAAAGAGAACTTATTATTTTAAAGATGAAGACATGTTTAATTATGAATGTGCTATTAATAAAAAACATTAAAACTAATAATAATATGATGTCCTCGAGATTCAAACATGTGTTGACTTGTAAAATTATAGAAAAAAAAACTGCAGAAAACTTAAAAATTGTTTCAAAAAGTAAACGATTTAGTAGGCTTGGGTATTCCAGCATTCAGATCGGGTGCAAATCGATTCTTTTCGGGTTCAGATCAATCAGGTAGAGAAGTTTTGGACACATATAGTTATCTATAGAATTTTAGATCGGTTTCAAGTTGGCTTTTTTGAAATTTAAGTCTAAATTTTTTAACATTCATAATAGATAATTTTTGAAGAATATAAAAAAATTTAGTTTTGTTAGTATTTTTGGTTTTAGGTCTTTGTGTACCTGATTGATTATCGAGTTCGGGTCCGATTTATTCGGGTTCAGGTCTTTGGGAAAGAGAGTTTTGGATCCATATAGATAATTATAGAATTTCAAATCAGTTCATAATTCAAATATTTTGGATGGGTTTCAAATTTGGATATCCGGATCCGGATTCGGATTTTTTGCCGAGGCCACACTTTAATTACGATTGTGTCATCATAGTTATTTCCTAATAATGGAAAACTTATACCCAGTTACTTAAATACCATCTTCTTTATGTATATTAACCTAAATTGCTCTAAGATAAAAGTGATGCTTTATAATATGAACAAATCTATAAAAATTTTAAAGTTTTTGTCATAAAAATAGATTTTAAGAAAAAAATTGACTAAAATAGAGGTTTTTTATTTTGAAAATTTGAATATTGTTTTAATTTTTCTTTAAATTTTATACCTCAACTCCAAAACCCAACTCCATAACTCTAAACCATAATCTAGATTAATTAATCTAATGGTATAAATTTACATTTACACCCTTTAATAAAATTTGTTTGCATTATTTTTCTTTTTGAATGCTATTTTTTTAATGCTATTTTGAAGATAATTTTTAGATTTATTTTAATCATTATCTCTTATAATATTTCAACCATTGAGCCGAAATCATGATTAGTTCATCAAAAATCTATCTGGCCTAGTTTAGTGTTGGGTGAGTCCAAAAAATATTTTTAATTGCAATTTTCACAAGCAAATTCCAAGTCAATGCACCAAACAGAGTTGTCTTTTTTTCTTTGGCGTCAAAACAGAGTTGTTGTCAAAGTTGTAATTTTAGCTGTTTTATATGAAAACGTGGAATTCATGTTTTCTTCACGATTGAAGAACGTCCAGGTGTATAAAACTAAACGCGTTGGGCATACGTATCAAAGCCGGATTTAAAAAGTGGACATAAAAAAAATAATAATTACATTCACAATCAGTTTCTAGTTTTTAATTACACTATACGATAGTATTTTCTAACTAAACATATTTTCCAACTAAAAAATTTAACTAAATAAATTTATAACCAAAGAAAAAACTATAACTACATTTAATATATGTTTTTTTGTTAGATTTAACCATAACCATTCATTTCATTGTAGATTTAATGGTCAAAATTTAGAAAAGATAAAGTATGTCACTCTATCTGTCTCCTTTAATTTCTTCCTTCTAAATTATCTTTTCTTTTTGAAAAAATAAAACTTGTTTCTTCAGTTTTTTTGTCAAGATTTTTTCTATTAAATCATTATCTCTATTACTTAATATATATTTAAGATATATCAAAGTGTATCCTTTTTTATATATTAAATCATTATACGGTTATGTTTCATATTCTACAAGCTAGTGTGGATTTCAAGGTTTAGCATAGTTACTGCAACAAAAATGATTAGTGTAAGACCCGATCCGGCCTCTCAGGCCGCGGTCGACACCTCACGTCGCTCGGTCCTCTTCCGGACCGAACCTCTAAGCTTTTCGCCCTTTATCTACATTATCGCCCATAGGCGATGGCTAACTTAGATCTTAGCTCAAGACTACCTTAGTCATCCCCTAGCTTAGATCATTTCAACTTATACGCATTAAATTATACTATGTTAACCATTGGTCTAAAACCAATCTAACACTTGTCCAATCTAATCGTCTATGCCTTGGTTAGTTCACTTTATAGCTTATAGATCGATCCTTACATGGTACAAGTCATGCAATTCTAATTATCCATTCCCCTAAACTGTTCTACCAGCATCCTAGCAAGATACTACCTTATCCAAGTATTTGCTAAGTCATACCTTGGCCACATCCATGAAGCTTGTTAGCTCATCGGTCCAGCTGAATTGGTTAGCTCGTCCTTTTAGCTGACTTAGCTAGCTCATCCAGCTCCTCGAGCTGACTCACCTCAGCTAGCTAGAACCAAGCTAAGGCCAGCTGCCTAAGCTTGTTTAGCTAGCTCATCCAGCTAGCTAAGCTGAACCACTTCATATGAGGTTCCATCTACTCTCTTCCAGCTGATTGAGCTACAAGATAGCTGCGCCCAGCTCCCTGCCAACTCATACAACTCTCTTATACTTGCATAAACATCTCCCATTGGGTACTTAGTCATTCAACCAACCATCCCCACAGACCAAGTAACCTTTGGGAAGTCTTCAACAACAATCGCTTTGCATCTTGCTCCTCTCAGCTAATGCATCATCCAATATCCTCACGCTTGGTAGGATATAATAGCAAGTTACTCGCCTGGACTAATAATGCCCATCAGATCCTAGGTCATTCAGCCAACCACCCCTAATAATGCCCATCAGATCCTAGGTCATTCAGCCAACCACCCCACTTGACTCAGATATGACGAGTCTTCATACTTAGCTAACCGGCCATGGAACCATGTCCCAATGAACCCGATCAGTCTTGCTCTTACAACTGGTACATCCTTTGATCAATCAGATCAGACACCTTGATCCATCACCTATGTATCAGGTCTTCCATCCTTACCCATGATCAGATCACACACAGCCTTCCTTGAATAATCGCACCAGCTCAATGCTTGTGTCGGTCCTTAGAATGAATCTCTGACCCAAAAATGACATCCTTCAAACCTACTCCAAAAACTAATTAAAATTCATGATAATTCATGATAAATCACCACTAAGAGATTACCATACTTGGAATCCACCAAATCCATTTGGATCATATGAGAACCGTTCATGGGCAGTCCCCATGAACCATGTTCATGTTTGGTTCTACTTAGAACATGACCTTGGCCCTTTACCAAGCCAATTCTGAGACCAAACCACCCTGTTTCTCATTCCAATATAGAGTATAAAATGAAGGGAAAGTAATTTAAACAGATAAGGAAGAGATAGGATATAACCATTACAAAACCGCCCCAAAATCATGATCAAACCGATCCATGATCTTGGCCTAATTGTTCTATGGCCATACCCTTTATCTTGAACGTGTATCCTGGAGTCTTAAAACACCTTTCCACTTCCTTATCTTTGCCTCTGGTATCCACTCCAGTCGGCCTTGCCTTACCCAAATCGATCCATACCTTGTTGTTGTTTAATTTCCACACACATCCGCCTTAAAGGCTATCTTGGCCATAGAGGGTGAAATCCGGCCATACCCCTTCTTCCCTAACCATTTGAGTGTGTTCCCAGGATGTATAGGAAGCCTAGAAAATGATCATCAATGATTAAACTCCATCAAAGGTCATTCATAACTTCCCTTCCATGAAACTCCCATGAAACTGTTTTCTACACTCCATTGCCTTCAAGGCTGTTCATGCCCTTGAGAGTTAATTCTGGCCTTCTCCCTTCTCTCTTGGATATTTGCATGTTTTCGTAAGAAACATGATTAAACTCCACCCAAGGGTCGTGCATCACTTCCCATTTCAGTACCCATGAAACTGCCTTTCTACACACATCTCCCTTCAAGGCTCTCTCAACCATTGGAAGTGCATTCCGGCCCTCCATATCCTCTCCTGGCTATTTTCGTGTATTGTATGGATGTAGAGGAAGCCTAGGTCATTCCAAAAATTAATCAAAACTCATCAGAGGGTCGTCCTCAACTCCTTTCTTCATTGCCCTCCAAAACTGCCTCTTTGTTGCCTTTGAATGCATCTCTGCCTTGGACTCTTGAATCCGACCATCTCTCTGTTTTTCTCTCTTTTTCTTTGTGTTTCAGTGTGTAGGAAGAAGCCCTGGCGTGCCTGTAAACCCACGGACTTGCCTTCCTTAGATAGGAGAAATATGAGTTGCTGAATCTCCACAATATTCCCTTTAAGGCAGATTTGGATCTCTTCTTCTTTCTCTCTGTCCCATGACTTGTATCTCTGTTTTTCCTATGAGAAAATGATGGTTATTTTCGTGACCAGGGTTCTCTATATAAAGAAGAAGTCGTGGGTAACTTCCCTGGCCAAAGAGACACCATTTGGTGGGCAAATGGGCACCGTTTGGCCCATCGCATCCTTTCGACCATAACTGCCTCCCCTTGTATCCATTCGCCTATAAATGTCATATAGCAGTTTCTAGGTGATTATGGACCCTTTCAGAAGTCCTTGGACCGAGACCATACACTTCCCAAGCCATTGGCCCAATGGTCGGACCATAAGACCCAACTGGCTGACCCGACCACGGCCCGGACCGGTCCAATTGCATGAGACCTTAACATTTCGTCTAGCTGAGATGAGCTGATCCCCAGCTGACCCAGCTGGGTCAGCTATCCCATACATCTCAGGGAGCTGCCACACTCTACTTGAGCTCCAACTTAGCTCCGTCCAGCTGGTTGAGCTTCTTGTTCGCATCACCCAACTGTGATACACTTTGTACAACTTGATATCTTCATCTTATTCAATCCTTCTAAGTACCTTGGTCTATTTCCGGACCTATACTTAGTTTTCCCATGATCCATTCTTATCATTCACTTCATCAAGCTTCACCTAGCTGATCGAGCTTCCCTCAGACCTCATCCAGCTACCGGATCGCTTGTTTAGCTTCTTTCAGCTTTCCTCTTCCTTATTTTGGCTAAGTCTCAGCTCCTTGATGACTTTAACCATGTTTTGGACTATGATACGCTATCTTTAGGTCACATGACCTGACTGGTGTGTCTCTTTGCGCCATGGTCTGTCCCGGTGATCTTACCCAGGATCGGGAACATGACAATTAGTGTGTGTTGTTTTCATGCTAGTTTCATGGTGGGTCTTAACATGATTGATTTTTGGTTATTGTACATATGTACACTATCATATTTGTCGTACACATGTACACTTTCACATTTATTGTACACATGTAAACTATTATACTTTATCGTACACACGCACAATGAAGAAAGAGATGACAATGGCGATAATGTTGATGATGGTGCTAGTAAGTTGAGTAATCCAATAAGATAGATATATAATTAAGGCTAGTAATCTCATCTTTTTATCGTATGGATTTTTAAACTCATATAATGCAAACTAAATTGAATTTTCTGTTATATTTCTCAACTTGTTGTTCTTCATTTTGGTTTAGTGTTCCTTTTTAGATTGGTATATTCATGAAAGTGGAAGTCTATGTAACAAAAAAACATATCAAGGATGTTTAATTGAAGTAAAATATTTGGGATTATGGGTTTGTACATATATAAGAATATATATATATATATAACAATGTTCTTATGTGCAGGGAAACATGCTTCGAACATATGTGTACATAAATAATATATAGTATTATACTTATGTACACAATATTGATTGTACACATGTACACACATGTTGCATAGAAAAAATAGACAAATATGTGTATATATATGTATAGGTGTACATGTGGGTATCATCAAAACGATTAACGAAAAATATGTGTACACGTGGATACTAAATATTTATTCTGTGTACATGTGATTCATTGTATAAGTGAATTGGTGTATATGAATCATTTATACATGTCAAGAGATTATCTTAAAAATTTAGATTGAGCCAAAAATTCAGTTCACAATGACTGATTAATTGTTAAATGGTGTACAAGTGAATTGTTGCAAAAGTTAAATGGTGTACATGTAAATTGTTAAGACAAAAATTTGTAAAATTTTGTATCTATTCTATATATGCCACCTTTAGATGTTTTAATATTTTATTATTCATGTATACATGATGCTCTTTGTATGTAGAAAGAAACAAGTTTTTTTTTTAAATTGTTTTCTAAGTTAAACCTTCCAAACTTAGCTTTCACTGCAAAACCATGTGTGCTTGTAAAATCTTTTTTTTTCACATACCTCATCACATCGAGTCGTTTCAATATGAGAGCATGTTTCAATGTAAAATTATTGTTATTTTGTGTACAATATGGTGTTGTACACCTTGTGACATCTACACGTGTACATCGAAAATAAATCAATATATGCAAATAAATTGTACATATATAGCTGGATTGGTGGTTGTTTACTAAAAGAATACCAAAATACATATAAAAACAGATCAAGTTAACTGAATATGGTGTACATGACAATATGTGTACACACTTTGTTTTATTCATATCTAATAAGTTTTAGCTTTTGATTGTAGCTCATTTAATTATTTTACAGTGCATTTAATAATGTATATATATGTGTTCAATTCCATTATGCTGGACAGTTTGGAAGTGTTGATCCAGGATCAAAATCGATCTGATGCTCAATCCCATGTATGGGTGGCAAGACAATAGGACTATCATCTGGAAACACATCTTCATACTCTTGCAATAGGGAAACAAGTTCATTCTGATATTCCGGTGTAAAATCAGTTATGGTTAGCAAAGATTCTTAATAAACAAGCAATAGAACAGGTTGCTGAGAGTAAAGAGTTCTTTTGATATCTCCTTGTTTGGCATAGAAGTTATGCTGCTTGTTTTGATGAGGTTTGAAGTCGAACTCTTTCTTCTTTTTAAAATGGAGTTGGTCTTGTTGAACCTCCTTAGGAGTTAAAGGTACCAAAATAATTCTCTTTCTTTAAATTTAAACGAATGCTTGTTTTTATAGCCATCATGCATCACACGTCTGTCTGATTGCCATGGCCTTCCAAGGAGGATGTGACTAGCTTTCATTGGTAACACGTCACACAAGACCTCATCCTCAAATCTGCCAATGGTGATAGGCACTCGTACTTGGGTTAATACCTTTATTTCACCCTCTTCATTAAGCCATTGCAAACGGTAAGGCTTTGGGTGTTTCTGAAACTTTAAGCTTAGTTTCTTCACTATTGTTTCACTATCAACATTAACACAGCTTCCTCCATCCACAATGAGGCTACAGACCTTTCCTTACACAAGACACCTTGTATAGAACAAGTTCTCACTCTTCTCAAGATCCTCGGTCTTAGTTTGTATATTCAAGAGTCTTCTTGCTACCAACAATCTTCCTTATACTGGTTCTTCATATTTTCTTCAGACTGCTCATGATCAGTTCCAGATCTATAGTATTCAAACTCATACTCTCCACTCTCAAGAAGAATCATGATTCTTTTGTTGGTGCACTCATTGTCATAATGCTCTCTTCCTTGACACTTGAAAAACTTAACATCTCTAGCTCTGGAACTAGTAGCCTCAGGCTTCCCTTTATCTTTGCTGTAGACACTGCTTGGCTTAACTTAGTCTTTTTGATATGGCTTACTCTCCTTCTGGTAGCTTGACTTCTCATCCTTAGAACTTTGAAATCTTCCTGCTCTATAGCTAGAACGAGTGTGTAATTTTATTTTGAGTTGTTTTTCCATCAAGATAGCTTTGTGTAGCATCTCCTCGATTTCCACATAGTGCTGCATCTCAACATTGTCTTGTATTTCACGGTTTAGTCCTCCAAGAAACCGACACATAGTGGCTTCTCTATCCTCTGAAACACAAGCTCTTAGCATAAGCAACTCCATCTCTTGGTAGTACTTTTCCACAGTGTGTGACCTTGGGTAAGCTTCCTTAGTTTTTGATGGAGATCACGGTGGAAATGGTTTGGAACAAACCTCTTGCGCATGATAAATTTCATCTCCTGCTGACATTGCGTGTTTTATTGTTTTAGCAGGGTATAAATATCCGAAACAATTAACTATCAAATTAACCCTAGTGTTAACACACAAATAATACTCTTTCCAAGAGAGCTCAGGTGTATTACTTAGGGATCAAATCCACAGAGAGCAATGACACACAATAAATTTCTTATTTCTAAAGTAAGCTAGGTGAATATATATATTAGTGGCAAACAATTAATTAAAGAAATATTCCTTATCAAGAAGTAAATATGCAATATGGAAATATGTTAATAATGCAAATATGGAAATATTCTAATAAACTAACTAGATGCAAATGTAAATATGCTAGATCTAGGATTTCAAGCCTAATGAATTATAGGGAATAGGAAGAACGAAATATCAATAGTCTGAATATAATGGATAGATAAAATATTGGGGTTCTAATACACATCTCCCAAAGGAGTTATGAATCTTCTCCCCTAAAAACCTTTAAACTATAAACCAAAACTCTTTGTGCGCACCTTGCACACCCTTTTTGTATGCTCTCAATATATAAAGTATATATATAAAACCCAAAAATTAGTTCAAAACTCATCCAAGGCATTCTCGTCACTTGTCTCTAACTTGGGCTTTAAATCGGGTGTCTACGAATTGGATGTCGATTGATGGCAAGTGTGCATCATCGATTGACCTTGGTCTATTAACATCGGTCGACTCCAAGGTTGTATCGTCGATCGACGACAGTCTTGTACTTCAACTCTTCAAATGGTCAGCTACGTTTTCTTTTACTCTAAATGATCCAAAAGCTCCAAGTATCTACATATATCTCAAAAACGTTCTTGGACCTGTAAATACTCCAAAACATAGCCTAAACACACATAATAAACCCTAAATAGAGCGTATAAATGGTAATAAATAGGCTATATCAACTCCCCATACTTAATATTTTGTTTGTCCTCAAGCAAACTAAGTCTGTGAATGAGGTTTTGAAAAGCGGAGACTCACATAATGTCTAAGTTTAACTTTCACCCTACTTTGTTGCAACCACATCCTATCAAATCAATCACATAGAAAATTTACATACCCTATCCTAGCATAGCAACCAAATCAAGTCTACCAACAACTTAACAAATACTAGTCTGACTCACCCCTCTACTCATTTCATTTCCTTGCATAAAATTAAAGTGCAGGCTTTACATTGGGAGTATCGATCAAAGGACACATGAACTCTTACCTCTGCAAGTATCTGAACAACTAGACACAAAGTCTTCTCTGATTCATTTTTTCCCCTTTTCTCTATGAGTTTTTCTTGATCTCAAACTTAATGGACAATGATGCTGATGCAGTCCATCTTGCCATCTCATTTTCGATTTTCTTCCTCTTTTCTTTTGTTTTCTTTTTTTTTGTTTTTTTTTGTTTTTTTTTGCTTTTTGGGCAAAGTTGTAGGCGAATAGTGGAGTCATCGGTAATCTACCTACCCCACACTTCCAACAATGTGTGATTGTTCCTTCGAATTAGAATAATGAGGTCTTTAGTAATGTACCTACCCCTCTACATCTTGGGAAGTCATCTCAATCTTTTAAGCTATTACGTAGATGCTAACGAGAAGAGAGAAGGGAATCAAAGGTGCAATGACTTGTACCTACAGGCTTGCAGAAGAAATTCAGTCCAGTGTATACCAAGCCCCAAAGCAAGCAAATAATGTCAGGATTAGTGTTGGAAATCAGCTTCGGTTCCTTCTATTGAACCTAATAACGAAGACAAGAAATAAAGAGGATGAGCTTACATGAGAGAGAGAAGACATCAGTGACCTAACGTGACTTGCAAGCAAAGAAACGAGGAGTAACCTAACGTGACTTGCAAGCAAAGAAAAGAGGAGGGGCACTTGAAATAAACTAAGGAGACCTATGGGGAGCTACTTCACGTGCATAGACAAGGGCAGAAGCACTCACTCACTTGCAAGACAAGGACCACTCAGCAACTTGCTCATCCCCCATGCTAGCCAAGCACATGCTGTCTCCTTTTGCTCCACTCACTCCAAACATTAGATCTAGATCAGCATGGGTCTCTTATTATCTTATTTCTATTGTTTATTACTTGTATGGGCAGAAGGAATCTCTTGCTGCCTATATAATCACTTGTACTCACATCATTTAGAAGTAAGGGAAAAAGAATCCTTCCTCATTCTCTCTATTCTCTCTAGCATACAAACTACTAATCTCTCTCTCTCTCTCTGGTCACGAATCATACTCACTCTCTCTCTTGTGTTCTTCACAATATTCTTCATATTCTTACATGGTATCAGAGCCATTTGGCTCCTAAACCTAGTTTCCTTCCGCAAAACTACTCTATTCTTCTTCACTCTTATACTCATCCTCAAAGATTTTTTTCTAAATGGAGCAAAACAAGGTAATGGTTATTCCCGTCACTCTAAAGGGAGTTAACTACCTTCTCTGGTCAAGATTGATCAAGAATGCCCTTGGTGGAAGAGGCTTGTGGTCCCATATCACTTCAGTGGAGGCGCCAAGCAAACTGTCCAAGGAGAAGATGGCAAGGAGATTGTGGTAGCAGATGAAGGCAAATGGAGTCAAGAAGACTTTATGGTGCTGAACATCCTCCAACACTCACTTGATGGTCCCATAATGGAGGCCTACTCATACTGTGAAACGCAAAAGAATTGTGGGATACCCTCCAGAAGGTTTATGGAAACACATCCAACCTCAGTAGGGTCTTTGAAGTGAAGAAGGCCATCAACTGTCTGAACCAGGAAGATATGGACTTTAACCAACACTTTGGTAAGTTCAGAGCTCTCTGGGCAGAGCTGGAAATGTTGAGGCCAAATACCACTGATCCAACCATCCTGAATGAGAGGCGTGAGCAAGATAAGGTATTCGGTCTACTCCTCACTCTCAATCCAGGATACAATGACCTCATCAAACATCTGCTGAGGGCAGACAAGCTACCTACCCTTGAAGAGGTATGTGCTCAAATCCAAAAGGAGCAAGGATCTGTGGGACTCTTTGGTAAAGGTGATCTTAACATGGCGCACAAAGCAGAAGCATCAGTCCATAAGGCCTATTTCAAACCAGAGAACCGGCGAATCACTTGTGAGCATTGCAAAAGGAATGGACACATGAGGAACCAGTGCTGGATTCTTCATCCTCATCTCAGGCCTCCATCACGGTTCAGCCAAGCTAGAGGACATGAAGCTGTTTATCAGAATGCTCAGCCTTTGCTTCAACCAGTGCATCAACAAAACGGAGGGAGAGCCATGAACTCTACTGCCCACATTGCTGGAACATCTACTCAACCTCAACAAGAGGACTCTCTAATCCGCAAGTCAGACATTGAGGCTCTCATAAAATCCCTCAATGCAAACACTGGTAACATTAGTAGTAATGCTTTAAATACTATTCAATGTGACTCTAAAATTGCTAGGCCTTTAATCATAGATTCAGGAGCCTCACACCATATGATAAGAGATGCTAAACTGATTAGTGATGTTAAACCGGCTATAGGAAGTGTTACAATTGCAAATGGTGATAGGGTACCCATTGAGGGCATAGGGAATTTGAAATTATTTGATGGAGAAACTAAGGCTTTATACATGCCCACCTTTACATCTAACTTACTCTCAGTAAAAAGGGCAACTTGTGATCTTAACTGCCATGTGATATTTAGTCCTAATGAAGTTCATTTTCAGGATATTGAGACCAGTAAGATGATTGGAAAAGGTGTGAGCAAAGGAGATCTCTATTTGCTTGAAGACACTAACCTCAAATCAAATTTACCTTATGCTTTCAATTCTGCCTCTGTTTTAAATTCTAGTACGTTATGGCATGCTAGATTAGGCCATCCTCATTCTCGTGCCTTAGGATTGATGTTACCTAATATGTCTTTTAAGAATGATAGCTGTGAGGCTTGTATTCTTGGTAAACATTGCAGAACCGTTTTTCCTAAATCAAATTCTATTTATGAACATTGCTTTGATCTAGTTCACTCAGATGTCTGGACTGCACCTTGTGTATCTAGGGAAAACCACAAATACTTTGTCACCTTTATAGATGAGAAATCAAAGTATACTTGGCTGACCTTAATCCAATCTAAAGATAGAGTGTTAGAAGCCTTTATTAACTTTCAAAGCTATATCACTAATCATTTTAATGCCAAGATTAAGATTTTTAGGTCAGACAATGGTGGTGAGTACACAAGCCACGCTTTCAAGAACTATTTAACCAGACATGGAATCATCCATCAAACCAGTTGCCCATACACACCTCAACAAAATGGAGTGGCAGAAAGGAAGAATAGACATCTCATGGAAGTTGCTAGAAGTATGATGTTCCACACTAATGTCCCAAAACGTTTTTGGGGTGATGCTGTGGTATCAGCATGCTACCTGATCAATAGAACACCTACACGGATCCTCCATGATGTCTCTCCTTATGAGGTATTGAATAAAAATAAACCCTCCCTTGAGCATTTGCGTGTGTTTGGATGTCTCTGTTTTGTTTTGATTCCAGGAGAACAAAGGAATAAACTTGAAGCCAAGAGTGTCAAAGCCATATTCATTGGGTATTCCGCAAATCAAAAGGGATACAAGTGCTATGTACCAGAAACTAGGAGAGTAATGGTCTCAAGGGATGTTAAATTTGTGGAGTCAAAAGGGTATTATGATGAGAAAAGCTGGGATAACCTGAAAGATCTCTCACACACCCCATCAGACAGAGCAAATAACTTGAGAATCATATTGGAGAGCCTTGGAGTTCAACAGCACTCTGCAAATGAGACTCCAAGAGAGGCGCTTAATCCAACCGCAGATACAGCTCCAGAGGGTTTCCCGGTTGATCCTGAGGGGGGCAACCAACCAGAACCAGAAGGAGCAATACAGCATGAAGGTTCTGAAAGTCATGATCAACCTGATCACCTACAAGATCATGAGGATGACGACACTGAAGAGCAAGTGCAAGTACAACCATTAAGAAGAAGCACCAGGATTAGGCATAAAAGGGTCTACTTCAATGCCAATGTAGTTACCCATCCCACTCAGGCAGTGTGTTCGTTGGTCCAATATCCAGAAGAACATCAAGCCTTCATAAGCAACGTAGATCAAGAGTATCTTCCAAGAACTTATGAAGAGGCCATGGCAGATGATGAGTGGAGAGCATCGGTTGAAGATGAAATCAATGCCATGATCAAGAATGATACATGGTTTGAGGCTGAGCTCCCCAAAGGAAAGAAAGCAGTAACAAGTCGCCTCATCTACACCATCAAGTATCTAGCTAATGGAAAACCAGAAAGAAAGAAGACAAGGCTGGTAGCAAGGGGATTCACTCAGACTTATGGAGAAGATTACTTGGATACATTTGCACCAGTAGCAAAACTTCACACCATTAGAATTATACTGTCACTTGCAACCAACTTGGAGTGGGAACTATGGCAAATGGATGTGAAGAACGCTTTTCTACAAGGAGAACTAGAGGATGAGGTCTACATGCGTCCTCCTCCTGGTCTAGAAGATATGGTCAAACCAGGAAACGTGTTGAGACTCAAGAAGGCCATCTACGGGCTGAAGCAATCACCAAGAGCATGGTACCATAAGCTCAGCACTACCCTTAATGGAAAAGGGTTTAGTAGATCTGAGGCAGACCATACTCTATTCACTCTCACCAGCCAACAAGGTATAGTAGTCATCCTTGTGTATGTTGATGATATCATCATCACAGGGAGTGACAAAGAAGGTATACAAACCACCAAAGCATATTTAAAATCTGTTTTTGATATTAAAGATTTGGGTGAACTAAAGTACTTTCTTGGAATAGAAGTATGCCGATCTAAAGATGGGCTATTCCTATCTCAAAGAAAGTACACACTTGATCTCTTGAATGGAGCAGGTATGCTTGGAGAGAAACCGGCAAAGACTCCACTAGAGGATGGCTATAAGATCTTGCGTGAGGGGGAGTATGCGGCAACACCATTTGATGATCCAAAACAATATAGAAGACTAGTAGGTAAGCTTATCTATTTAACGATCACTAGACCTGATATTTGCTTTGCTGTGAACCAGGTGAGCCAGCATATGCAAGTGCCAAAGGTTCATCACTGGAAAATGGTGGAGAGAATACTCAAATATCTCAATGGAGCTCCTGGACAAGGAGTATGGATGGGATGTAATGGCAACACAGAAGTAGTAGGATACTGTGATGCTGATTGGGCAGGAGACAGAAATGATAGGAAATCCACTACTGGCTATTGCACCTTCATTGGAGGCAATTTGGTAACCTGGAAAAGCAAGAAGCAAAAGGTGGTTTCATGTTCAAGTGCTGAAGCTGAATATAGAGCCATGAGGAAACTTACAAACGAGCTGGTATGGATCAAAGGATTACTCAAGGATTTGGGAGTCGAGATCACTTCTCCAATCACAATGCATTGTGACAACCAAGCAGCCATTCACATAGCCTCAAACTCAGTGTTTCATGAGAGGACGAAACACATTGAGGTGGACTGCCATAAGGTAAGACAAATGGTGATCCAAGAGGTCATATTGCCGTGTTACACAAGGAGTGAAGATCAATTGGCCGACATTTTCACTAAAGCCGCAAGTACCAAGGTGTGTGAGTCCATTTATCCTAAACTTGGACTCACCGACATTACCAAGGCATAACTCTCTTAGCCATGGAGCTTCTACTCTTTCCTTAGTATGTTTTTGTCCCAAAAACAGGGTTTTGCATATTAAGGTTTTAATGAGGGAAGTCTTCATGGTTTCCAAGCTTGATCTCATTGTATTGGATCAAGCTTGAGGGGGAGTATTGAACCTAATAACGAAGACAAGAAATAAAGAGGATGAGCTTACATGAGAGAGAGAAGACATCAGTGACCTAACGTGACTTGCAAGCAAAGAAACGAGGAGTAACCTAACGTGACTTGCAAGCAAAGAAAAGAGGAGGGGCACTTGAAATAAACTAAGGAGACCTATGGGGAGCTACTTCACGTGCATAGACAAGGGCAGAAGCACTCACTCACTTGCAAGACAAGGACCACTCAGCAACTTGCTCATCCCCCATGCTAGCCAAGCACATGCTGTCTCCTTTTGCTCCACTCACTCCAAACATTAGATCTAGATCAGCATGGGTCTCTTATTATCTTATTTCTATTGTTTATTACTTGTATGGGCAGAAGGAATCTCTTGCTGCCTATATAATCACTTGTACTCACATCATTTAGAAGTAAGGGAAAAAGAATCCTTCCTCATTCTCTCTATTCTCTCTAGCATACAAACTACTAATCTCTCTCTCTCTCTCTCTGGTCACGAATCATACTCACTCTCTCTCTTGTGTTCTTCACAATATTCTTCATATTCTTACACCTTCAAACTTTCTAAGCAAGTGTGATATAGTGGCATGATGATCCACTTTGGTATCTTTAGTAATCTCTTCAAACAACCTTGTAAAAATGATGCTAAAGTGTGGTTAGTCAATAATAAATCTTGATCATAGTCCCCTTCTTGACTCAATAAAACTTATTTAAAAACTTATACATATATATATAGTAAATAAAACTCAAAATAAATCAAATAGCATTAGCAAACTTCCCTCAAACTTAAATTACACTGTCCCCAGTGTAATCTGTCCCAAATTGGTAAAGAAAAATTAAATCATAAGTAAATAGTTTAAGTAGAAAACTTGAAACCGGACTCTGTAAGAGAGTGTCGATCGATGGTAGGCGTATGTGGTCGATTGATGGTAGGCGTATGTGGTCGATTGATGGTCGCGATCCAATGTCGACTGATGGTGGCTCTATGGTGTCGAACGATGGTGGACTCAAATAGTCTACAAAACAAAGTAAAACTCGAAATAAATAGTAGTATAAGCAAAAACGAATTAAAGACTTACAAAACAGTGGGTTACCTCCCACTCAACACTTGGTTATAATCTTAAGCTCGACGTTGTGAACTTTCTGACTAGTATAAAGGTGGATCAACACTTGGAAAACAAGCGTCTACATCTTCTTTGCTCTTCTGAAATCATGTACCAATAAATCTCCTAATTGCCTCATCTCCTCTAGTTTTCTCATTCTTTATATTTGCTCTAGCAAACTCCACTGAATGCATTCTCCTTTGTAGGTACTCAATACGGCGCTGTAGCATTCTAAGTTTTTCAGCTGTAGTCTCTGATAAATCCTCCAATTTTTGAGAAATATCTTCTTTCATCAGGCTCTAAAAAAAAGCAATCTCATCGAACCTATCTTCCAATTGTACTTCTGATGTGGTCTTCTGTCTGTTGGCTTCTATGTTGATCGTTGGCATGATGTTGCCGTCGATCGATGCCAGTCCGTCTGCCCCAATCGCATGTTGTCTATGAACAATATCCAAATCTTGCTTCATCTCATCCATGCGTGTCAGACCGGTGTGGCAGTTGTCTATAGGATAGTAGACATCATCTAGCCTCTTGTAGAAATCATCTAGTGACATCTCTTGAGCTTTGTAGATCGCATGCACAATATCATCAATCTCTTCTCTGGTGTATGTCCTTTGATTCTTTATAGACATAGCGATCTTTGCTGCATGTTCCAGTAAACATATGTAGCTCTCTCTAGAACTGCTCTAATGTCTTGAGCATGCACATTCACTACTCTTATGTCTGTAGTTCGTGCATTACCATTCTCATCTATGTAGATGCCATCACTACAAGAAAACAATTATTAGCGCAATCTATTCTCTGGTGTATGTCCTTTGATTCTTTATAGACATAGCGATCTTTGCTGCATGTTCCAGTAAACATATGTAGCTCTCTCTAGAACTGCTCTAATGTCTTGAGCATGCACATTCACTACTCTTATGTCTGTAGTTCGTGCATTACCATTCTCATCTATGTAGATGCCATCACTACAAGAAAACAATTATTAGCGAGGGCCGTTTTCGTGGTTATTTCCTCGTAAATGAGCTTTTACGAGGAAATAACCACGAGACGGAAAACGTCATGCTACGTTCTTCGTAACACATATTTCCCCACTAAACTCTCGTAACTTTACGAGAAAATATTTTGTCGTAAACACGGGCCTACATTTCCTCGTAAAAGACACGTAATATATCCACGTAAAATACACGCTAATATTTCCTCATTAAAAACACGTAAAGCCTTCCTCGTAACTTACTCGTTAACTTTCGTCGTAATTCCACATAACTATTTCCTCGTAAAGTCCATGCTACGGTTCGTAGTTAATTCCACGTAAAATTAACGACGAATTTATTTTGAACCTTATTTTTTCTGCATTGATAAATTAATTATAATAAAATATAAAATAAAATATTATTTTTTTGAAATAATAGAAGAAAAAAATATTTTATAAATATTTAGGTTTTAAATTTATATTACAACAAAAAGAAATAAAAAGAGCTAGTGGTTTTGGGAGTCGTCGTTCCTTATGTCCATCTCATCATGTTGGTCTGGGTCTGGAATGCCGAATTGTCTTCGTCTTGCTGCTCACATCATCTCCATTTGCAGATTTCCAGCCGCTAGAACATCCCACTACAAGAAATATGAGTATTGGTAGCACTTCGCGGTGGCACGAATTCACTAACTGCTATCGAAAATACCAAAATCTGATCACAATTATATCGTAGCACTAAATCCGCGCTAAGATAGAATTTCATTAAGCGGGAAAGCAAAAACAACTACTATAGCTGAAAAATTAGTTTGGAGCCAATACTTAAGCCAATTTTTTGGTTTCCTTTAACTTCTTACCGGGTAAAAAAAACAACAATTATCTTTTTGCTATGGTTTTTATCTGTTCTCTTAAAAAAAAAAAGAGAGAGTTCTTTATCTCTCGTCGTTTCCCCCTTTGCTCGATCTCAAGCTCCGACCACCACTCTGTGGTCTCCACTCACCGGCAGTTGAACACGGTGGCACCTCTTGTCCACTCTCGAGCCTCACCGCCGTGTCTACGCTCCTCAATCCGCCGCGCTCTCTTCACATCGCAACAGTGTCGTCGTCGTTTGTCACGTCGGGGTTCTCATCCATCGCTGAGTCCGTGACAAAACCACAACACGGTAGCACCTACTCCAAATCAAGCTTCTCTGGCGCGTTCTTGCTTTACAATCGGCATCTCCGTCTTCTTCAGTTCTCGTCGTCACCGGAATCATGCTTTACCGTCGGAATCAAACTCTAGAAGAGCAACAATGGCATTTCGACAAAAGGTTTGGCTTTTTAAAAGTTTGTAGTTGTAGGAAGTTCAAAGCTTGAGATGTCTCGTATTCAAAAATCGATTCATGGTTCTTGTTGTATTTGTCTCTTTGCGTGAAGCTTAGAGCAGCACTGCCTCTGTTTTGTTGATTTATCTCTCTCTCTATTTCATGTTGTTTGGTACTGACTTTGTTTTCCTCCATGAACTCCAGTGGTGAAGCTACGTGTGTTATTAAATCTTCACCTTTAGATGAACTTATAAGCAAGCTAGTGTTCTGTCTTGATCTTGTTTCTGTTGAGATATTAAGGGAACAAATCACTTTCATTAGTGAGAGCTGTTATCTTCAAGTGTGTTCTTGGCAATTTACTGATGAGATTTTGTGGGATGGTACAGGCTCAAAAAGCTTCAAATTTCACTGAATAAGAAGCACCTGCCTGGGCTCCTCTACG
This sequence comes from Moricandia arvensis, assembly GCA_905132765.1. Lineage (NCBI taxonomy): Eukaryota > Viridiplantae > Streptophyta > Magnoliopsida > Brassicales > Brassicaceae > Moricandia > Moricandia arvensis. The sequence goes on from CAJHQP010000153.1 coordinate 123,131, forward strand.
TGTTAATTACATGTTAGCAAACCCAAAACTGAAGGGCTGGGACAAAAAAACAGGTATCCATAGTTCTGGAACCAACCTTGCGTGCATACACTCTCTCCCTGAGACTTAAAATCATGGTGATTATTAGCGTTCTTATGTGTGTCTCTGACTCTGATGTTGTAGGTGTCTCTCAAGATTAGGGTATGAACCAAAGCGGATCTGAGAGAAGCAGAGGATGAGCTCGTTAAAGTGTTGGCAGGTTTATGCCGACATGAAGTTGTAACTTTGATTACCAAATTCTTCATTCTGGTTCCTTTAACCATTTCTTTGATTTTCTTGATCTTGTGTTGTCTTTGTTTCTCTGCCACTGACCATTGACAGCCTTTTGGTAATCAAAATTCCTCAGTGGCTCCTTTTGGTTTCTTATCGATGGTAAGAGTTATGTTTGTATCTGTAATTGTTCAGATGATTACGAAGGGGAGCAACTTGCTAAGGAAATCTCCAGAGACTGGTGGTATCCAATATGATCTTTACTCTTTTGTTTCTAACTTTCTGTTACTTATTTTGTTGCAGTTTTCTTTCATATGTATTAGTGATTTCTGATATATTTGGTAACTCTTTCCGTCTTTGAACAGAATATAAACACTCTAAAAATTGTCTGTGGTTTTTCTCATTGACCCTCAAGTACTTCTTCGATCCCAAAGTTACAGTGAGTGAACATTTTAATCTGTAATCTTGTATGATTGAAACAAAGCAAAACAGGGGCTAACTAATGTGGACAGACAGTGGACCAGTTACATGACTTCAAGGCTTGGTTTGATTTCAGGCTTCGATGTGTGTTTTTGATGTTAGAAGAACAGAATATGGAGCTGTTGTAGACTAGTAGCAAAGTACTTTTACAAGTTTTGAAGTTATGTAGTAGGTTTAGTTAGTAGGAGACTTGGTATATATATTTTGGATAATTTATAATGTAAAAGATTATGTATTTTGGATAATTTATGGAATATAAAAGTTATATATGAAAGTGTAATAAATTTATACTATGTAAAATATTATTCAAGTACATGAAATTTTATCAAAACGTTATGCATAAAAATTAAATTATCATTTATATTTATAAAATACTAAATGAAGATATGAGGTTTAAATTAGAAAAAATATATTAAGTTTTAATGGTTGGTGTTTAAAGTTTAGGGTTTAAACCCTAGCTTCTAAATATAAACTTTAAAACTTCAAACTTTTCGGAATAGAATTTCAGTTTACACTTAAACTCAAAATTTAAATCTATTATCAAATATAAAATCTAAATCTCAAACACTAAATCTTAAATCTACACCCTAAATCTCATACCCTAAACCCCAAACTTAAACCTTACATACAAAATCATAAATCTAACGTTTCCCAATTTATAATATAAATTTAAAACTTAAACACCATTATATACTACACTCAAATTGTATAATTAATTCTAAATCCTAAACAACAAATCTCATATTAAACTATATCATAAAACACTATATTATACATGCATATATATATATATATATATATATATATATATATATATATATATATATATATATATATATCATACCCTTCATTACTCATATATCATAAATTCTATCTAAAGAAACTTAAAACTCCAATCTTTTTATTATTTAACATCAAAATTACAGAATCTAATCTCAAAGATCTAAACCCAAACCACTATACTCCTAAACCCTAAACTCTCTAATAATTTTGTTAATCTTATAGTATTAGTTCTATTTAACTTCAAATTGTTTATTTCTATCGTGTATTTTAAAAAATAATAACAAAACTCTAACATAAACTTTTAAATTTTTTATTTTTTATTAAACAACTTTGGTCTTAAATTTAAAGTCAAAATTTAATCTTTGTAGTCTTAATTTATAAATTCTTAAACACAAACCTTAAATTTCAATTAAATCCTATACCCTAAACCCTAACCCTAAACCCTAAACTCAAACACAAACCTTAAAGATTTTGATTTTAAAATTTCCATTAAGAGGGATGATTAAGAGAAGAATGATATTTTATAAAGATTATGTTTAAAAACAAAATTATCATTTTAAAGTTTTAATCTTAAATTTATATTCTAAATCTCAAACACTAAATCTTAAATCTAAAGCATAAACCTCAAATTTAAACCCTACATACAAACTCATAGATCTAATCTTTTCAAACTCATAATACAAAATTTAAATTTCCAAGTCTATTTAAAAACTCAAACTATATACATAACCTAACTTAAAACCCAAATCATTATATTCCAAATCCTAAACTCACGCACCAGTCATTTTATTAATCTTTTAGTATTAGGTTTGTTTAACATAAAATTGCTTATAAAAAGTGATATCTACTCATTTTGTTAATCTTATAACATTATTTTTATAACTATAAATGTGTAAGTTAACTGTTATATAAAAAAAATAATCAAAAAATATAACCACAATTATTAAAATAACTATTTAATGGAATAAGAGTTTTAGTTAATTGAAGTTATTTTTTATTATAACTTCCAAAAATTAAAGTTAAACCATTAAACAAACAAGTACAAAAACAAAAGAAAAAAATCTTATTAGTTAATAAATAAATATTAAAATTACAAATATTAGCCAATCAGAAACAAGTGCATGGATCACCCTTTTAAAATCTTGTCCGTTGATAGATGTTAATCTGGTTCAAAACAGTTTACATTAAGTACTATTTCCTCCTCTCATCTGTCGATCTCCATCTCCTCTCTCTCTCTTCGCTTCTGTTCTTCTTCTTCTTCCTCTCACTTCCATGAATGAAAAAATCAAAGGCACAACAAGCCTTTGTTTCTAGTTCTGAGAAAGTGGTAGTGTGACGAACCAAAGGCGATGGTGGCATGACAGATCTGACTGAGAGAGTATCTCTTTCCATGAACTGGCCTTCTCTCCTTCTCTACAACTCTCGGAGATGGCTCCTCCTCTGCGAGCGGCTCCATATTCAGATTGCTCATCCGCCGCTGCGTCTCAGGTTTCGTTGCTCCATCTCCGACATTCATATCTCTCTCTCTCTCTCTCTCTCTCTCTCTCTGTGTCTGTGTTTAATCTGATTTTTTGTTCTTAGTAAAGGTGGTGGTCGTGGGCAAGATGTGGTGGTAGTGAGCAGAGGAGACGTTTCAAACTTGCCTCCGTCTCGCCCCGTCTTCATTGGTCTTGAGCTTGCCCCTGTCATCACTGGGTCTCAAAATCGTCCCGTCGTCATCAATGGTGCCGAAGATGGAGTATGGAGACAAAACAGAGGAAGACATCGAGAAGAGAGAGCTGAAGGAGGGTGGCGGTTCACGTTAGCGATTACTTTTAAATTCTTAACAGATTGGTTTGGACAAAGGTCTAAGGGAAGATATATTGATCTTGGACTTGGTGGTGCGGTGGAGTCAAGGTCAAGCACGGCCGCTGGAGGAGGCAAGACTAGGCATGGCGGCATAGCATATTTTGTTTTTTAGGTTTAGATTTTTCAGATTTGGTTTGGTTTAGGGTGAACCGATGACATTTTAATCAATAAATAAAATGTTTGTAATTAGTTTTTGGTTTAATTTGTTCTTTAATTACTTGTATACTGATTTTAATTAATATATAAATTTAATTTTTATTTATGAATTAACTTGATTTCATTAATTATTTTATTTTAATTAAATATTGCTAACTAATTAATTTTTGATAAATTAATTTAATTATTTATTTTTAGTTATAGCATTAAAACGATGTCATTATAAATTATGCAATGACACATGAAAAATGCCATAGGAAATCATATATAGCAAAATTATGGTGTTATTAAAACGATTTAATATAGCAAAACATAAATGCTACAATATCTCTAGTTATTATAGCACACGAAAATACGCTACAATAGGAGGGGGGTCTACCATAGCTGCGGCTGTCACGGCGTTCTTCGAAACGCTACGAAAACCCTATCATAGCGTGTTTCGGGTGCTACTAATACCGATATTTCTTGTAGTGTCCAAGAAACCGTCAAGTGAACCCATTTCAGCTTGCGGCGTGTTCAAATCAGAATACATCGCGTTTAACTCCAAACGCAGCTGAGCAGTTTGATCGTCCCGTCGCTGAGCATAAGAGGATGACGCTCTTGGGACATCGTTAACGAAACCAATCCCCAATCTACGTCTCTTTTTATTAGGGATGACCTTTAAAAACATTAAAAATTAATGTTAGCCAATAATAAAAAGTTAGATATTAAACGAATAATAATAATAATAAATATTTTTTTACCTGCTCATAAATCTCATCCACTTAAGCTGTGAATAATGTGACGGGTATACCATCGGGGGACTGCTGGGTCAGCTGGGTTTGACACTCTTCAACCTGAGTAACAACGTCGTTGTAGATTTGCTCGGACCTAGGATCTACAAAATTTCCAGCCTTGTTCTTGTGGGTCCTCTTGTAAAGTTCCTTAAGAGATGGTAGAACTCCCGTCTCTTTGGCCTAAAAATATTTTTTTTTAAATAAGTAATCAATTAAAATAAATATAATAAAGAATTAAACTAATTTAAATATTTACCATCCCTAGACGGACACCAGCGTGTGGTGTTTGACCCGAAGAGTGAAGCATCAGCGTATTGCCATGCTCGTCTTTCGTCAAACGGGAAGAGGAACAACTATTGGAGACTCTGATCAACGATGGCAAGCTCCAATAACGAATGAGGACATCCCACACCTCCGTTGTGAGCTCAGCGGGTTTCCCATGCTCATAACCATCGACCAGAAAATCGTCATTCCAATTAGACACCGTGTCCAACAATCGCTCTTTTGTCTTTTTGACAAAAGCTTGCTTCAAGTCCTCGTTTACTCCTATGGACCAACACCATTTTTGTTGTAGACCAAAAAAATATTAGATTAACAATTAGTATAATAATATTTAAAAATCCTTAATAATGAAAAAATAAAATTAATAACCATTTACCGCGAACATTTTGAACCACGTCTTTCAGACGTGGTTTGGCGTCGTTTTCCAGTTCGAATGTGCGTCGGGGAAGTAACCTTTGATCACCTTGGTTACGCTCTGAGCGACACGATTATCAACCCCAAACCTGAATTGAACAAAAACAAATTAAAATTAATTAAATATTTGAATGTTGTTATAAATAAAAAATATTTTTAAACATGAAACGTACCAGAAAGTGCCTTCCGGTCGGTCAGGGTCTAAGACTGGTAAACCTTCTCTGCCTGGCTGAGAGAGAAGGTCCTTGACGGTGTACTTAGCATAAGGAGCCGTCGGCGGCACCAGCAAGTCAGGATGAACTTCGGCCGCATCAGCAGGAGGAGGAGGAAGAGGCACGCCCTCCGGAACATAATCCTGCGCTGGTGGCACAGCAAACAGAGGAACAGGTGGTGGAGCAACAAATGGAGGAACGGGTGGTGGTGCAGCAAAAGAAGGAGACTGCGAGACTCTCTGAGAAGACTGAGTCTCGGGGACAGTATCCGGAACCGAAGAACCGGAAGCTGAAGATGATGCGCCTATATGAGTACCGGGCACGGTAAACATGTCTCTGTAATGAATCGTCGCCTTCTTAAGCTTATTAGCTCTAACCATGTGAAAAAAATTTAATTCAAAATATTAATCATTTGAAAACAACATAAATATATTACTAACCACCTAAAAACATGTTAAGTTACGACCTAATAAGCTAAATTTCCTAAACTAGCCACCTAAACTAATCCTAAACTAACCACCTAAACCAATCCTAAACTAATTACCTAAACTATCTAGAGAGGAAGTAGGGAGGAATACCTTTAGAGGAGATAGAGAGGAACTTTCTACGAATAAGCGAACTGAGATGGCTCGAGTTTATATAGGGAATTATATTTCCACGTAAACAACTCGTAAGCTTACGAGGAATTAACCAGGCCCGCATTTTTTTCCTCGTAATGCCGTGGTTAACATAACGAGGAATTAACCAGGCCCACATTTTTTCCTCGTAAAGAACTCGTTAATTAACGAGATATTAACCAGGCCTGTGTTTTATTTAACGAGGAATTAACCGGGCCCGCTTTTTCAGCCCACGAGGAGTTTACGAGGAAACGACTTACGTGGAACTAACCAGTCCCGCGTTTTCGGTTTACGTAGATTTTACGAGTAAATGGTTCTTACGTGAAATTAAACAGGCCCGTGTTTTTCTTTACTTGGATTTTACGAGGAAAGGTTTCTAAATCCCTAAATCCCTTAAAACCGAAACCCTAAACCGCAAACCCCAACTTCCTTAACTTATAACATAAATCTCTACTTCTTCCTGAACCTCAACTCTACTTCTTCCTAAACCTCCACTCTACTTCTTCATTAACACTTAAATACACAAATAAATTTTGCCAAACCAACAACTTCTTGTTTGTTAATTTCATTTTCATAATCAAAAAAACTAAACACATTCATTAAGTCTTAAAATTAAAAATTACATCATCATTCCGATACATTATTATCATTTTCTTCATCACTAGAAACATCATCATCTTCATTAAACTCGTCTTCAACAGTTTCGTTTGTGGTATCGTCGGGAAAATCTCCGTATTCACGATTATGCAGATGGATGAGAAGGATGTCATCAACTTGTTGATCAGATACCTTGACTCCATTGGTGTGTACTTCTTGTAAAGGTGGCTCTTCTCCAGCGATTATGCATCCACGTGGTGTAACTTTGATAACAGATAACCAATTTATCTCCGAGGTTGTCATCCAAGGATATGGAACGAAGCAAACTTGGTCTGCTTGCGAAGCTAATATGTAAGGCTCAGATTTGTTGTATCTTCGTCCACCATTGAGATCAACTACACCGAATTTGTTAGCCCAAACACCTCTGTTGAAGACGTGGTCGACCCAGTCACACTTGAAGAGGACGCATTTCAGCTTCAATAACCCTGAGATTCAACTTCAGTAATCTCCTGCAAGATCCCATAGAAATCTGTTTCGCGTTTGACACATATTCCATAATTACTTGTCGCCTGGTGTCTGCCATACTCATATGTATGAAAAGTATAGCCTCGTGTGAAATACATCGGTGATGTGGTAACCTTTGCAACTAGACCTTGAACTAATTCGTGATACCATGCGGGATAATCTGGATCGTCATAATTAACCTCCAAAAATAAAAAAGAACTTTGGAATTAATCATACTAACAACGAACGCTAAAAAAAGAAAGAGAACGTTATAATACCTGTTTACTCAACCACTTAATAAGGTTTTGATCTTTTCTTCTGTGTAACTCACTTGTGGATATATCCGGGATTCCTTCTTCGACTTGAGTAACAAATTGGCTGTAAAATTTTCTGTTAATTAATCAATTCCAAAAAATATATGTGTTTGTAATTATAAGTTTACTTATATATGTTTAACTACCTTTCAAAATAGCGAATCAATGCATGATCACAATTGAGAAGAATATAAATGTGTGCACTATGGAGGTCTTCATTATTCGACCACCAAACCTCTTTCAGTTTCCCACCAAATTGTCCAATTTGGCAAAAGATATCTGGAACTTCTTTTCCATATATTTCGGCACAACACCACCATCATTATATCTTCTTGGAGCTTGTTTCCGGGTACGTACTTTCGGTGCAAAGTAGTATAATGTGAAGTTTGATGTTTCTTCCGTCAAACTTCCGGCAACTATAGAACCTTCAACTATTGCGAGGTTTTTAGATTTTCCTTTCAAATTGTTCATGGCCCGCTCATACTGATACATCCATCCGTAATGTAAAGGTCCTCAAAGCAATGCGTCATACGGGAGGTGGACAACTAGATGCTCCATGATTTCAAAAAATGCTGGCGAAAATATTTTCTCCAAGTTGCACAGTAAGATCGAAATGTTCTCATGAAGTTATTGAACGACATCCTCTTTAAGAGTGCATGTGCTCAGATCCTTGGAAATGCTCCAATTCCTTGCATATTTCAAAATTTAAACACATTAGTAGTCATATTATTTATTTTGTATATAAATAAGGAAATTAATTAAAGCATATGTTTAATTATATATATTACCTGCAAGTGCTCCATGTACGGATGGTGAATGGGAAGAAATCGACGGTGACAATCGAACCAACTTGTCTTCCTACCATTCTTCAACTGAATCGCATTTGTTATTCCATTACAATATGGATAAGATAATCTCTCATGTGTAGTCCATCCAGACATCCCATATGCAGGAAAGTCACTTATGGTCCACAGAAGCATCACTCGCATCGTAAAATTTGTTTTCGTTGAACAATCATACGTCCTCACCCCTGTTGACCACAAATCTTTCAACTCTTTTATAAGTGGTTGTAGAAAACATCGAGAGATCTTTTTGGATGCTTCTGACCAGGTATTAATATGGTCATGAATAGAAACTCCCGTCGCATGCACATCTCCAGTGGCAGGTTGTATGGCGTAAGAAAGACTGGGTACAATGAATATTGTGTGCATGACATTCCAAATAGACTAAATCCATCTGTGCATAATCCAAGATACACATTCCGGTCATTGCTAGCAAAATCTGGATGTACATTGTTAAAATGTTTCCAAGCTCTTGAATCTGATGGATGACTCATCTCACCCTCCGTCTGAATATGCTCGACATGCCATCTCATCCCTCCGACAGTCTCCTCATATGGGTACAATCTTTTCAATTTGTCTGTAATTGGTAGATACCACATCCTTTGGTACGGTACCCTATTACGCCCTCGTCCTTGTGGTTCGAATCGTGGCTTCTTCCAGAATTGAGATTCTCTAACGTCTCATCATCTCCCTAGTAAATTATGCAATTGTTGATGCAAACATCTATCATCTCCGAAGGCAACTCAAGACTATAAACCAATTTCTGAATCTCAGAATCAGCAGACACATTCTCTTTCAGCAGATACTCTTTAGACAAGTCTACCCATGCATCCATGCAATTTTCAGGTAGATTGTGATCAGTTTTAATATTCATCATTCTAGCAGCCAACTACAATTTAGAGATACCTTCTCTACAACCACTGTAAATTGGTTGATTTGCAGCATCTAACATTTCATAAAACTTTTTTGCATCTATGTTAGGTTCTTCAGCTTCATCATGAGTTACAAATGCATCACCTACCATATCATGAACCCTATCATAATCTACCATATGTTCTTCCTGATGGTAACTATTTTCAATTATGCAAATGATCAACAACAGGTTCAACCTGAAAGTTACTATTACTACTGCTAGCTTCATTTTCACAATTACAATAACCTTCTCCATGTTGAAACCAAATATAGTAATGTGGTGTGACTTATTAAATGCTTCCAAACATTTTCAAGAGGGCTTAATTTTGAATTGTTGCATTTCCGACAAGGACAAAACATCTTACTGTTTTCCTGCGTGAGCGGTGTAGAATTTGCTTGATGCATAAATGTCTCTAGTCCTTCAAGATATTCTTTCGTCACTCTCCCGTTAGCATCTCTGTGTGTATACATCCACCTCCGCAACTCGAAAATATTTCCATCTCCCGACATTCTTTTTTGCTTTCACGTTTTCAATTTTTTCTCTCTTTTACGTTTTCATTTTTTTGGATGTGTTTCATTTGAAACTCAAACAACATATTTATAGGAAAATTTTGAATTGGTAGGTGACAATTTACCAGGAATTTACGAGGAAAAATGGTAGGTATGCACCCAACAACAAACAAGTTTACAACTAAAAAGTTGTTGGCCTCGTTCTTTCCACGCTAAATGGTTTCCTCATAAAGTACACGTAACATTAGCGAGTACTTTACGAGGAAACACAATCTGCCACGTAATATACTCACTAAATAACGTTAGGTTTAAGAGGAAACGTGTTTCTCGTTTATTCACTACGAATCTACGAGGTTTCATAATTTCCTCGTACAAAACACATAATTTTACAGGACCCATTTTCCTCGTTAAATTTTGTAGTTAAAAATTGTTTTCCTGTAGTGCATACTCATCTTTCTTTTCCAAATGGAAGAATCTTTTCCCCTCAGCATCAAAATCTCTTGTACCTTGCTCGAAACGCCAGTCGATCGATGGTGGATGGATGATGTCGATCGATTGTGGAAAATTATAAGCATTGGAAGGACAAAGTTTGTGTACCTCCGGAAAGGTTATGTCGATCGATGGCTGCTTGAAAGTGTATGGGACATTACAGGTCGTCTCGTTTTTCTGCTCCTCAATGTCGATCAATGCTGAAAGAATCACGTCGATCAATGGCTGCTGCTGCTGTCCAAATAAAGTTCCCGATCCATTAGCCATAATAAGGGCATCTCGTACATCCTCTTTAGATAAGTGTAGGATTCTCCCATAAAGAACATGTGCACGTCCCTCTGGATCTCTGATAATTCCGATCTCATCCGGTCTAAGATTACAAATATTTGTATCTTATGCTCCAAGTTCGTGTTCTGGTTCGCGTCTGATGTCCTTCGATGGCCAGGAGTAACCGGCGATCGATGCTCGATTATCCACTTTCACGTTCATCACCCAGCCAGCGTCTTCTGATGCTATGCCGCAATATTCAATCTGCTCTTCATTAGGTAATCTTCATCGTATTCTTCGTAAGCTTCATCGTAACTTCGGCTTGTCAGACGTGTGTCGATCGATGGTGTATGGTGACCATCGATTGACACTCGATAACCAGATTGTTGCACGAAAAGGTTTCCAGCTCCATTAGCCATGGCAAGTATATCCGCTATATATTCCCTCATGACATTTAGTAATCTGCCATCCATAGCTCTTGCGTGACCGTCTGGATCTCTCATGATACCAAACTCATCCAGTTGTAGATAACCATATTCCTTCTCGCGTTCTGCAGCTGAATCTATTTCAGACTCTGCTTCTTGGTTAGTATCGATCGATGGCGTAAGATGACCGTCGATCGATGTCGATTTTCCGAGTCGATGGGAAATGTGATAAACACCAGCCTCTGCCATAGCAATACCACGGTACTCAATAATCTCTTCTTCTTTGTAATCTTCATTGTACCCAAGGTACGCTGGGTTGTAACCACCATCCTCGTGGCAGTTGTTGATTGGTTCTGGAGTAGGAGTGTTGATCGATAACGAAGGGTGGGTGTCGACCGATTGCGGAATCGCAAACGTGTCGATCGATTGTTTGGGATTGGTCTTGATCCATGCTCCATCTTCTGACTCCTCATTGAACTCATAATCGCAGAAGCATGTGGGCACAAGTTCTGCATCATCACACAATTCAATCAGAGTAGCCTTCTTCTTATTCTTGACAGGTTCATAAAAATATTTTGATCAATTAGAGATAGATACAACATGTTTAATTTCATATCGTAGATAGCTCCCAAGTTAGTCATGAATGCTCTCCCAAGTAGTTGTGAAGAATTCCAATCTATCCAGATGTCCATCACATGGAAATCTATCGGGACTAAGACATCCTGAATTTGAAGTGGAACATCTCTACAAATACCTCCTGAATCAACTCTGGAGCAATCCACAAAGATGAAAGAATCGCTGGAAGGCTCCACTCTCAGGTTAAATTTTTCTGCCATAGCTCTAGGTATGATGATCACCGATGATTCCAATATAACAAAGGGCATTGGGAAACTCCTGGCTTTTGATCAGGCATGGCACCACAAAATTTTCCAGGATCACTTTTCTCTTTCAAAATGGTCCTCTGATTTTCCTTGGGATGACCCTCTGTAGTTTAATCAACCATCATAGGCTCTGATGTACCCATCTTCTGCTCTGGAGTTGTCATATCCATGATCTTTGGCAAATGAACCCGTTTTGCTGCTTGGAACTATCGATCGATTCTACGATCGATTCGTTAAACGATGTTCAAAGATTTTCCTGATTCTGCTAACTCTACATGGACCGTCTACTGATTCTCAGTAACAATCAATCATTTTGTTCGAATTATCGAGCAAACTCGAGTTTTCTACACGGAATCCTCCCTCATGTAGCTTTTCTCTCTTCACTTCTACCCAAAAATCATCATCAATCAGTGCATTGATCTGGTTCTTTGTCCAGCCTCTATTTTCTCCTTCATATTTTGTCCTGATACATTACGCAGATGACTGTTGAGGTAATGCAGGTCTCCATTCTCATCTTGAATCAATATTAAAGTCGCAACCATCTGAACTCGTCTCCTTCTGTCGATCGATGCAGGTAAGTTGCTATTGATCGGAGCTATGTGATCACTCTCGGTCGATGCTCGAGTTCTGATGTCGGTCGATGCTATCCGTAAAGAAGTATCGGTCGAGGCCATATAGGTGTTGTCGATCGGTGCTTGTCGTCTTTCTTTGCGGATCATATGTTCGAGTTTGTTGGGGTCAGAGAATAGTAGTTCTTGTCCTTTATTGATCATGGTGTGTCTTTGCATGCACCTGAAAAACAAAGGAATAACAAAATTTAGTAACTTGAAAGTAGTAACAAACCTAGATTCAATCCTAGAAATTAAATCTAATGGCTATCAATGCTCCCCGGCAACAGCGCCAAATTTGGCATTGTGTGTTTTTATTGTTCTAGAAGGGTATAAATATCCTAAACAATTAACTATCAAATTAACCTTAGTCTTAACACACAAATAATACTATTGCCAAAAGAGATCAGGTGTAGTACTTATGGATCGAACCCACAGAGAGCAAAGACACACAATTGATTTCTTATTTCTAAAGATTAAGCTAGGTGAATATATATAGTAGTGGTAAACAATCAGTTAAGGAAATTTTTCTTATCAAGAAGTAGATATGCAATATGGAAATATGCTAATAATGGAAATATGAAAATATTCTAATAAACTAACTAGATGCAAATGTAAATATGCTAGATATAGGGTTTCAAGCCTAATAGATTAGAAGGATTAGGAAGCACGGAACTGTAAATATTTTAGAACTCAAATATTAATTATTTTGACCCTTTTAACTCCAACTCTCGTATGCGAGCAAAATGAAAGACCATCGATCAACGGCTAAGGCCTGATGTCGATCGACGGAAATCAAAGAAACTTGGATCTTCTTAAATTGAGTATACTGCTGGCAATCAAAGACAAGTTCTATCTTCTTTCCCACTCCAAGTAAGCATATAGGTCGGCCTTTCCATGGAACGGAGGGATCTTGAGTTTCAAACCAGCCAGTTCATCTCTCTGATTTCCTCTACCTTCGTACACACGCCTTTGTCTTCTTTGGCTCTATATAGAAGAAGAATTGTGATGATCATAATAGTTGTCAGTTTCATCGGTTCCAGAATGCTCATGTTGGACTTGGCTGCGTCTATCTCTTCTAGGTTCATCGTTATGACCTTGGCCAATAGATTTTCTGAATTCTTGCCTAAGCTCTTCTCTCATCTTCTTCAGATTAGCTTTCATCATCTCGTTCATGGGGGTTCACATAGTCTGATTAAGTTGAGTAGTCATGGACTCCATTAACAGCTTGTTTCTTTCTGAACAGTTTGGCCTCTCCTTCTGAGTCATTCCCCATTAGTACCTGAAACAAAAGGCAAGCTTAACAAGTAAAAGATTTCCAACAATTGATCAAAGAAACAAGTTATGATCGAGATAGAGGGGGAAACAAATATAACTCGAAACAAAGGTAGCAACAAACAACTTGACCGCCACATAATAGAATTCAAATCGACAGATTTTGACAAAACAATCAAATATCTAACACTCCTGAAAAAGTGTAAGAACAGATCAATAGATAAACAGAAAGAAACAATAGATCAATCACAATCAAACGCGAGCAATAACATATTTCAACCGGATCTATGATAAAAAACACTTGGGTCTATCAATTTTCAAACCACAGACAACAAGATCGATCAATTCTCACAAACGACCAGATCAATCAACAAACAATAAAAAAAATACAGATCGATCACAAGTTAAACGAGAAGATGAAAATTTATTTTGATCAAAACTAAGAGAAATCGGAAACTCCCCTTCCAGAGCATCTCTGATAACACTTAACATACTCCTAGGATGCTTTCTGGTTGGAGATGGATAGATCAAGGTTGATGCATAAACGAATCAGAGACTCGAGTTTATCAAGGTTGTGGATTGAATGGTGACACAAGAGTCTGTGGAAAGGCTCCTTGATACTCCTAGGCGACTAGATTGGATATGACACACCAAACTAGAGCTCTTAGATGCCGAATATTACACACCAGCAGACTTAACAAGACGACAAGGAAAGAAGAAGATAGAAGACAAAAGGTTTTGATGAAAAGATAACTTGATTTAGAAAAGGGGTTTCCAGAACCTATAGATAGAGAGATCTTTGTACATGCACAACGTCTCGGGAAAAAAAGAGACTAAAGAGGACACGATCCTCACTTAAAAGTTTTTTTGAAAATGAAAATGAAATAAAAAGCATAGCTTAAACATAACATAAGGCCTGTCCAACATGTAACCGAGATGCATCACCTAGGAGATGTGAGAAGTAGTCTTATGGCCTCGTTAAAGTCTCCCTCCATAACAACCTTTGGGACAAAACCGAAAGTGAGAAAAATAGCACACACAATCCTACTTGCCTAGAAGATGATCAGCTTGAAAGTGGAATAACTTGAATGGTGATGAGTGTGTCTTGGTTGATCAAGCTTCGACCAAGATAATCTTCTTACTTACATGATATCTTGAGTAAACTTCCAACAGCTTCATTGAGTCTCCTTGATCTGGAACTAGTCATGGGACCTTTAGGAACGGCTAAGGCATCCTCATCAACAGGCTTGTACTTGTTCTCCATATCTCTATTAGCTAAGTGGTTCATGATCACATCATTTCCAAAAGAGGCTGAGCTGATGTCGCGTTCCTGATCTCGCCAAATTTGAGCTGCGGGGAGCAGTATTCGGCCTTGTTTTTACTGCTTGAGGCTGATTTGGAATCTTGGTGTGCAAACGTTAATCAGACCGACCTTTAAGAGTGAGGCCATGCTTAGTTATCCTTCTATGTGCGACTCTCCTTCGCTGGACAATCTCGAGGGATACGTCATGTGACCTCTACTTCTTGCGCCTCTAGTCTTTAATGGGCTTTCAGCATTGTTAAAGATGAAGTCTTTCTAGTTTGCACCTTTTTATATCCCTTTTATATTATGTGGGTTTAATCCCTGCCGGTAACCCTAATTGTTTGCTTATAAATTTGGATGTCTAACTTTTCATCTGCTACATCTTCCTTTATTCTTTATGATACCATACAAGCTCTCTCTACAAGGAGAAGACCAAGTACGCCAAGTACGAGAGGATTCCTAGAAGAGTTGGTGCAAGATAATCATATAGAAACATTTTGGTGATGTCTTGACGCTTTAACCGAAGTCCTTAAAGAAGAAATGTGTCTTCCTCATGCAGTTGAGGGCTAACCTTACCAACCATGGAGTTTTCGTTTCGTCTAGTTCTGCTGGTACAAAGCCAGCTAGTCTCACTGGCTCTGATGGGAAATATCTCCCTCCGTATAAAGCCAGAATTGATAGTGATGATCCGAGATTGAGTTCGTCGAGCGATGCTGCGGGGACGAAGCCTTACTACTGAAGGTTTTCTCATGCAAAGGACTTTCCTATCACAAAGGACCCGGACAGTGTTGCACACCTATTGAGAAAATTTAAGCCGGTGGGGTGTCCCCTCCCCTCTTTCCACAATATGAACGTGCATGACGCTTATCTGAAAATGGCGGTTGCCGATGTAAGGTACGAGGCCTCAATATTTTGATTTCCATCTCTTCTGAGAAAATAACGATTTTCAGGCTATAGAAGACATTAATGAATTTTCTGCAACGTTGTAGAAACACTTGAAAGACATCCCATGTGCTGACGAAGTTAACGAGGACAAGAAGGTAGTTTGGGAGTTGAATCTAAGTTTGAAGCTTGATCAGGTTAGAGCAGGCCAGTGTAACTGAACTGGGTGGTGCTGGGAAACCTCAGGAATCAGGCAGCTTCGTTTGAGGTTTGTTTCCAAGAATGGGAGTAATCGAAAACGTGATAAAATTGGCCCCTGAGAGGGCTTCTTTGCTGGAGGCACAAATTGAAGGCTTATTGCCTAAACATGTCGCGGAAACCGCAGTCAATTGTGAGACTCACCTCCGAGAATTCAGGCCAACATAGACATTATCAGTGAGATCATGAATAATAATCTGCTGGCATCAGAAGACCTCTCTTGTTTTGGGCTAAGAAGATCAAGCTTGGGGATGAACTTGACGCTGCTTCTGTTTCCAACTTCTCGATTGGGGAACTCGAACTTCCCCATATCTCTGAGAGGATTCTTCTTTAAAGGTGCCTTCTGATGTTAGAAAATTTGGTAGTAACCTTGGTTTCTCTAGAGTCTTGGAAGTAGCACATCAAGTTGAAGAGGGCCAGCACACAGTCAACATGAGGAGTGAACTCGAACTACTGCGGTTTGAGGATGGCATGAAGTCTTAGGATAATTGACAAGTATGAAAGTAAGTGCATTACCTGATAATCATTATCCTGACTAGGTTGTTAGGTGCACGCGAAAGCGTGTTTAGTTAACCTATTGAACATATCAAATTGGGTCTTAACAAATGTATGGAAGGAGTATCTATCATACTCGTCGACAATCATTCATAAGTTTGCATGCGAGAGCTGGAATCACATGATTCCATGCATCTGATTAGTAAGCGCATGCAAGAGCTTGTTTACTTGCTTAAATGAATTTGAATTCTAGGATCAAACCCTTAGCATATATAGACAAGAGTTCTGATAACCTATTTAAATATCCATCGTTTACTATTTATTTTATTTGGTTTCTAGTTATTTACTGCTTTTTATATTTTTGACCTAGCTTAATCTGAAGCTAAAGTCTATTGTCTGAAATATCGAGTCTCTTTGGATATGATACCTAAGTACTGCAATCAATCTCTTATTTGAGAGAGTTGCTCTAGGGTAACTTGAGCACATAACTCGGCATCAAGAAAGCACTTTGACAAATCAAACTCTTACAGCCTTAGGCAGAAAACACTTAGGCAATGCAATGCTCCGCGAAATTGTCCTAGGGTAAGCAAAAATCCAAGCTTCCTCTAAATGCTAGAAACATAGCCAAACCGTCCAAATGATAGTCTCGAGAACTCTACAGCATCTCTTATCATAAACACATATTTAGACGACATGTACAAATTCAGCCGAATAACACGATAATTAGCAAAAGTCTTAAGGACCTTTTTGAATTAACAAAACAATTTTGGTATAAAGCTCAAAGATATACAAAATATCTTCAAACATAAAATCATTGCTCCCAAATTTCATTGAACCAAGGGGAAAACCTTCTCCTCACTTGTTGACTAAATCTACTGCTGGTTCACCAATTCGTTCCACTCAGAAACGAATATGTCATGAAAATTCATCTCAAAACCTACGAAAACGTCTCTCACAAAGATCATAAAGAAATAACCTTTGTAAGATCTCCATGAGTGACACTAAGCAACTTTCACTAAAACATCGGAATCAAATCGAATATGTTTCTCATAAAATCCACGAAAACATCACTACTTTGACGTCTACTGACAAAAATCCACTTCATAGTCTTCATAAAATCGGTCACCAGCTACTTTCGTATTCTAAAACATTTTATACGGAAAACCCTACGGAAATACAAGATCGGTATCATGCAAAATGACTTTGCAATATGAAAACATGAACGAGGAGAACTTACTCCTCGCTCGCAAGCATTACGAGTAATCTGAGAGAAACATGCTCCATTTACTTCTATGAGAAACTCTACTTGTAAGACTTACACAAAACATCCTTCGTACAGTCAGACCGAGTTATACAAAACAACTTTTGAAAACATAACAAGTTTTACGAAGAAGTGTTTTAGAAAATTTCGTATATGTAAAAACAAAGCCATATGATTTGTCTTCCAACAACAAATCTAAACTTTATCTCTTCGCACTACAATCTAGCAGATCTCTTCCTTCAGCCTTACGACTTGTTGGCTTCTGCCTCTCACTTCCCTCGGTTACAACCGAGCAGGCCATTATCCTGCGACTAACTCCTAATGGATTCAGTATCAAGCCTATTAGGATTCGTGTTCCTGGTGCTGAAAAACAAAAGATTTTTATACGAAAGCCTTTCATAACGACTTTCATGACTGAAAAAGAGTTATACGAAAACAAATTTCATACGACTAAAGGAAGCATCATACGAAACACTCATCATATGACTGAAACCTGAAGTGGAAAATCATTTTATACCACATCGGCCACCTTAACGCTGAAAACTCCAGGCCTAGCACTCTCAACAAAAGCTCTTTGGCCATCGGCCTCTTAGGCCTTCAAAAGCCCGAACTAGAATTCAACATTTTCTTTAAAGACATATCTAAACTAGCATGACCTTAATTCTAACACGAAATTGACGTGGTCTAATCCTCGGCCTACAACGTCCTCCGGCTATACGGCTGAACACATCCTTCACACCAAGCCAAAACATTTGAGCAACCAACGCTTCATCTAATCACTCAACAGCAAAACGATAATTTATGATTCGCCTAGAAATGCCCAAGTGATTACTAAAGCAACAACTTTTGTATGACCAGAAAAAAGGAAACCACGTGATAAAGTCTTCATAACAAGATTCAGTTCTAGCAACCAAACTGTTAACGGAAAAATATGAACTTCTTATCAATCGACCATGTTCCACATGCTTCACAAAGCACTTTAAGTCTGCAACATTTACCCACAAAATGCGGCATATGATGAACCACTCGCAAGAAAGCTCCTAGATCTATAAAAACATTCTCGCTAAAAGACACAAAATAAATATCGGAAGGCCAACTTCTCACAGAGCACTATGATTGAAAATGTGTCTTCCCAAGGATCATTATAATGTTAGGATTTGGTTTTGGGACTAACCGTTTGGGAGGAATGATTCGTTACCAGGAAATTGTAGAGTTGCTTATGCCTCATTGAATGTGGCAGGTTCTAAGGATGGTCTGGGTTGAGGCAAGACAAGTGGACGATGGATGTGAGTGATGATCGAGTCAATACTATTCTATTTAAACTATAATGTATCAAATCATTTACGGTTAATCAATGCAGCCATATGGGTTTCTTTGCCTCTGCATATTGATTGAGTAGTTGGAGAATCCTTGGTTGAGAACCTTACTTGAATATTACACTTTATGATGATAAAAACCTAAAATAGACTAGATAGAATCGGGTCGCCCTTCAGCTAGAGTTGTGTGACATCGGTTCGGACTAGCGTCCGGGTTGGGTCGTACATTGGGTGCCTCGATCATGATTTCGTCTGGATGTAGTGAGGAGTCGGATGAGCACATGATTATCTTTCGGTTATATATGAAGGTTCGTCGTTCTTTTGAGTTTTACAGGGATTGTGGATCCGCTTTCAAGGATAATTTTGAAGTGCATTAAATGCCTTGTCGGGCTTTTTGACACTTCTTGGTTCTGGGACTTCGCATATGGGGACTAGGATTTTGACTTTTTTTAGGATAGGCGCTCTTCTGTTTTGTTTTGTTTTTGTGAAGGTATTACTAAGTAGGGGATGGCTGCGCTCGAGCTCGAGCTGCATATGTACCCTCATCTAGGGATCAAGCCTAACATAGTTAAATTGTTTTTGCGTCCGGTTGGGGCGTTGTGATTATTTTTGCGTCCGGTCGGGGCGTCGTGATTGTTTATGGTCGTAGCATGATGACGTGCTCTCTCTTTCGGGTTATTATTCTTTTCGGCCCTTAATTAGTAGCTTAACCGTGTTGACGACGACTCTATGTCTTTGAAGCTGGCCAAATAGCATGTACGAGCCTTTTGGCTTCCTTGATTATTTTGACACCTTTTGCGGTTGGAAATATAAGCATTGATCGTAAGTCGAAGGCACGACCCTAATACTGTAGAGTCATGGTCTACCGAGTATTGCACTTAACGGGGCAGGTTGGTCTATTCTGAAAAAATGATGATTCTTTGAATGTCTATTGTGGTTACTTCCAACTCAATAGACATGAGGGAGTAATTTGTTTCACTGGAAAAGTCGATGAGCGGTGTATATTCATGTTTTAACAATGATTTAGTGTCGCCTATTCATTTGAAAGCGTCGTAAAATAGGACGTTCGCCAAACTTCCTAAATCAACCATCACTCTTGAGAGCTAGCATCCTCCAAAATCTTTGAGTGTGATTATGGCATTGTCGTGTGCTTTATCAAGGTCGACAGTCTCGTTCTCATGAAATATTATTTGATGATCAGAACCAGTGATCGGTTCTTGGATTTTGACGTTGTTTGCTCTTCTTTGGTATGCGTTTATCGAGTTGACGGATTTTCAAAATTATGATCCTCTGTAGATGAAGTTAATTTTCTTCCTCGGTGGTTACCATACCTTTTTGGTGTGTAGTACAAAATTTTTCAGTGGGCAGTATAATGGCCCCCCAAACAGTACGAAGTCTTTAATCATTGTGTCGTTTTCGTGTTATGTAGTCTTTCGTGCTGGACGCATGCTGGGTTTTTCGAACAAATCTCAAACTCTGAACATTCGTCGAGCTCGATTCTGCTTGGCACCTTCGCAAAGCGTCATGCGGCTGTTGTTTTGTCAACGTAAGAGGCCGAACCGAGCTCGGGTTAGCTGTCTAAGTCAGGCTTCCTTGGAAGTCCAATTGCTACGGTTACGTCGATGTGGGCGACGAAATTATTGGATAGTTCATCTTGTGAGGATGATCTGGCCAACTTCTTCATGTTTTGTTGGTGTCGTCATGCTCCCCCATAGAATCATGTCGACTATCTTTTTGGGGGCTATTTGGGGTGAGCTCATTGATTCTTCTTTGGCTTCCTGGTTTCTTTTGTTGGAAGTGATTTTCACTTGTTTCTTACCATCAATATGGCCTCTACCTTTTCAGAGTCGTTATCGTTATCTTTTTCTTTGTTGTTTTTATTTCATTAGTGCGGCTATACATTCCCCTGTTGAGTGACCATTTTAATTGTGGAAGGTGCAAAACTTGCCTGCAGCGTAGGTGGATGGTTTTCTCTGGCTCGGGTTGTTAACCTCAAAAGTGTGTTTTCCTCTGGTTGCGGGTTCTTTTGGGTTTGGCAATTTCTTATTCAGGTTACGATTGTTTTCGTCTGCGTTGTATTATTCTTTTAGAGCAGCGACCTATTTTTCATGGGCTGTGAACTATGAAGCTCGGTGGAGGGAATCTTCTAGCAATGTCTGCGCCCTTACTGACATTGTTTAAGAGTATTTTCAGGTTTAGGTACGTTTTGGAGAAATTTGGTGATTCTGGAGGTTTTTGAGGTGCATAACTGCGCAGACACGTCATATGTTTTGCTATGGATGGAGAATTTCCCATGGTGCGGTTGTGCTAATATTTTGATACACAATAGAAATTTGAGTTAGCATTCCAAAGCCATTGATTTGAGATCCATCTGACAGTTAGAACTACAAATATGCCCGTGTTACTGAAGAGTAATTTGTCTACCTCGCGAGAGGAAGCTGTCGAGAAGATGAAGGACTATTGATCGACGGCACAGCCATAGTGTCGATCGAAGGTGATCTAGAAGACATGCCCGAATTGTTTCAAGACCAACTGAAGCCCAAAAACCTCCCAAATTACCAAAATACACTTGGACGTGTTTCTGACCTATTTTATGTTTTAGTATGCCATTATTGATGGCTATGTTTTACTTGTTAGAAGAGAAGAGCTTAGTATTTGAGAGAGAGATCTGAACACCTGTACAGAGAAGATCTTAAACTCCCTTAAACTCTTATCTTATTATTCTGTGCAATTCATTCAGTTATTTATTATGTTTCTCATAATTGTGTTTGAGTAGTTCGCTATTAGATTTAGGGTTTTTGAGGGTAGTAATGGCTTGTTGATCAAATAGAATTGTTAGAGTAATCATTTAGTTCTTGTTTAAGTTGTTCTTAATGATCAGTTCAACTTGATAACTTAAACCCTAGATAATAGGATTTAATAACGCATGCAAGAGCCTGGCTATAACCCTGAAAGGTAACTTGAATGATCTAAACAACTAGTAACAAACGAGAGTTGAATTATAAGTTTAGAGAACACATCAAACCACAAAATTATATTCAACGTATTCCCGTCGCATTCGTTTTCCGGACGCAGCGTCGATCAACACCACACAGTGGCTATCCATCAACGGTGAGTTAAGAAATCACGAGAGTGATCTCCTAAATCTTAGAGTTTGAGTTCGAGAACCACACTTCATCAAACCCCTACCACCTATTAAGTATACATAGTCTAGCTTACCTGAGAGTTCCTCTAAGTCTAATATTTTCCATAAGTCTTTACAAACCAAATCAATCTTGAAATCACTGCTTGCTAATAAACATATATTGTCTAGCTTTAATTCGAAAAATATAAGTTTATTTTGCAATCCTAGAGTCCATGTGGGTTTGATCCCTAAGTACTATATTGAACCTCTTATTTGAGAGAGTAAAAGTAATTCAAAGGATTAATTTGAGAGTACACATAAGCTACATCAAATTTGGCGCCATTGTCGGGGACTCTTTCTTGTTGCCATTAGATTTAGTTTAGAATATTGTTTAGATTTTTATTTTACTGTTTGCTAACTTATTCTTTTGTCGTTCCTAATGACACATGTACTTTTTGGAGAGAATATGGCTTTAGAACAACAAGAATCGATCGACAGAGGTCATCAGGATCGATTGACGTTTGTCCATGTACATTGGGCGACATTCTTCCACCAGCATCGACAATACCGATCAGAGGGAAGCAACTAAGTCTGCATACATTAATTTAAATTATAATAGAGTAGTCCTAGGAGATCAAGAACTTCGAGCACACAATGTCGTAAGCCAATTCATTTATAGACCAGAGGCTTCAACCCCTATAGGAATAGCTCTGACCTTGAATGATTGTATTGGGCGTCAAAAAACACTTAGAGATTATAAAAGGCCTGATCACTTCTACACTTGTAGGTCTGCGATCCGTCCACTAGCGATTCAGAGAGAGTTTTTCAGCTGAAACCCAAATATTTTTTCTTAGTGGGACAGCACCCTTTTCATCATGAAAATCCCATAGACCATCTCGAAACACTCGAAGATTTTTTGTCTATCACCAAGGTGCATGGAGTCTCTAAAGAATACCTTTTCTGCAAGCTGTTCCAGCATTATTTTTCTGGAGATACGGTTTATTGGATGAAAAGCCTATCACCAGGATCTCTCACTTTTTGGAATGATATCAAGACTGCATTTCTAACTGAATTCCTTGATAATAAAAGGTCTGAAGAGATGAGAAATATAATCTATACATTCTCTCAGGGTCCTGCTGAGGCTTTTAAGGATTCATGGGCAAGATTCAGAGTTCACCAGCGAGACTGCCCACACCATGGTTTTTCTAAGATCCAACTACTTAATATTTTCTTCAGAGGCCTCGATTAGACATACCAAGCGGCTTTAGATGCTGTGAGTCAAGGAAATTTCAAAACCAGAAGACCTAAAGAAGCTACAAAGCTCATTGAAAATATAGCATCTAGCACTAGTGCCGAGAAGACCGATCTCGAAAGGAGGAGGAAGACGGAGAACACGAATAAAGATCAGATATCAAAGGTCAAAGAAACCTTAGCGTCATTTAAAACCTTTATGGTAGGACAGAATCATTCTCGGTCGAGTAACATGAACGATGACTACTCTCCAGAACAGGGAAATCAAGTAGATTCTATGGACGAATCCAGCTTCTCGGTTCAGCGATTCCGACCAGAAGAAGGTAGTTTCACTAGAGGCTATGATGCAGGTATAAAGGTGCGAAAAAGGGACACAACATCAAAAATGAATCAATTCTTCACAGGAAGTCGTAAAGTATCCACCGACCTCGACGAGAAATCAGATTTAATATACTCATAAATGACGGAGAAATTCAAAACTCTGAGTGAGAAAATTAAGAGGATCGACAACCAAGTTGTGAATAACGCATTGTCTATCAGGAGAGAAGAAGTATTACTACCTAGGAGAACATACACAAACCCTAGGAGTCAAGTCAGTGCCATAATGTTGACAAGCGAAAAAATGACTTATTCCCAGCGCGAAAGAGAGCATCACCATTGATGAATTTGCATAAATCGCGCAAGATGGAAAAAAATAATCGCACCCCATACCGCTTGACATTGACAAGCATGGTCAAGCTATTCTTCCTGAAACCAAAGAATTAGACGAAGCTGGCGACTTAGAAGAATTTCCAACTAACTTAAGAGATAAAGAAACAGAATTGGGAGTTCGCGAGAACATCGATCGATACTCTGGACAAATAATCGATCGACGCCCAGTCCCCGACCCAAAGTCAACCAAACCGGTTAAGACTAGGGTCTACCAAGCAAGAAACATATTCCCTGGTAGTAATGCGAAAAGCGAAAAAGAGTTAGATCGAGCAATATGCAAGAAAGCTTTTGATTATCGAGATTCCACTGAGCGATACCTTAAAGGTTTCACCTGCAATGAAGAAATATGTGAAAGACGCAGTTTCACGAGGATTCAATGAACCAGAGCATAGCATAATGATGGAATCTAGAGAAGTGAGCGCGATTATTCTAGGAGAAACCCCAGTTAAACTTCCGATCCGGTAGCTTTGTTCTAGATTGCACCATCCACAATAAGAGATGCCAAACATCACTCTGTGATTTAGGCTCTAGTGTAAACTTGATGCCTTACTCAGTTGCAATTGCCCTCGGGCTAACTCATTTTGGTCTACCGGGATCACTCTCATTTTAGCTGATAGATCCACTAGGATTCCAGAAGGTGTACTTGATGATGTGCCCATTCGCATTAATGAATGTTTAATACCTATAGACTTCATAGTTCTAAGCTATTAGCAAGAACCCATAAATCCTCTAATTTTAGGAAGACCATTCATGGCTACAGTCAGAGCGATCATTGATGTTAGAGAAGGACGCATATGTCTCAATCTCGGTAATATACCAATGGTTTTTGACATGGAAAATATAGTCAAGAAAATTTTGATCGATGGTCAAGCCTACCATATAGATCACCTTTCTGAATTAGCTGAATAGTCGCTTACGGATATGTGTTCTAATGATCCTTTGGGTAGAGCAATCACATCTCCGAAAAGTGAAATATTAACGTTGGATGATCGTTCTGAGGAATATGCAAGATTGATGGATGCCGCCAAAGAAGTGATGCACGTCGACATTGAAGAAATCGATTTATCGACCACCGTCGATCGACAGGGACATCTTACCGTCAATCGACAGCCTTCAATGACCGGAGACTGGATTAAGGAGAAAGCACCCAAGATTGAGCTTAAACCGCTTCCAGCTGGAAATATAATATGCCTTTCTTTATGAAAATTCTTATCTTGTCATCATTAATGCCGACCTGAATAACGAAGAGCAAGCACTTCTACTTTACAAGTTGCCAAAATATTGAAAAGCTATAGGGTATTTCCTCGATGACATTCCAGGGATCTTACCCGATTAGTGTATGCAAGGGATACACCTGGAAGACAAACTGAAGTCATCTATTGAACATCAAAGGAGACTGAATCCAAACCTAAAAGAAGTAGTAAAGAAAGAAATCATGAAACTTCTGGAAGCAGGGATTATATACCCAATCTCATATTGTAATTGGGTCAGTCCATTACACGTCATTTCTAAGAAAGTTGGACTTACGGTTGTGAAGAATGACAAAGAAGAATTAATCCCGATGAGAACTGTTACTAGACACATAATGTGTGTAGATCAGATGTTAGAGAGACTTGCAGGTCACAAATACTATTGTTTTCTTGATGGATATTCAGAATTTTCTAGATACCCATTCATCTTGTTTGGTTAGGCTCAAGAATGAGCAAAATCGGCCAAACATTGAGAAAGAAATCGGCTCCTAAAATCGCAAAAGTTTTGGATGTTATGGAAAGTGTTTATGAAAATGGGTTCTGTCGAGGTTATACAGACTCAGCACTCTTCCGTTCAATCGATGGTCCTATATTGCCATTGATCGATGGTAGTTCATGTGCCTCCTATTTCACTATTAACAGTTCTTGTGCATAATTATATATTTATATTTATATATTTTTTATTTTTTTTTATTATGAGAATGCAGCTCTAGGTCAGTAATGCTTTATTCTTTTCCCATTCACTGTGAAGTCTTCCCCCTTTCAGGTTAATCAGAACAATTTCTCCATAAGGTGTAACTTCTCTTACGGTGAAGGGTCCTGACCAACGAAAACGCAATTTCCCGAGAAATAGAGTCAACCGAGAGTTAGTTGTACAAGAGTACATGGTTGTTAGGTACAAAATACCTAGAAATGATTTTCTTGTCATGATAGGCTTTAGTTCTCTCTTTGTACAATTTTGAGTTCTCGTAGGCGTGATACATGATCTCGTCCAGTTCATTCATTTGGAGTAATCTCCTTTCTGCAGGGGGGTTTAGCATCAAAATTTGTTGTTTTGATGGCCCATTCTACTTTTTGTGCTAGATCAACTCGGAGATGGCATGCTTTTCCATGGAGTAAGTGGAATGGGGTGGTTCCTAATGGTATTTTAAAAGCGGTTTGGTAAGACCAAAGTGCATCATCCAATTTTAAAGACCAATCTTTACGGGTTGATCATACTGTTTTTTTCTTAGATTTCTTTGATTTGACGGTTGGATACTTCTACTTGTTCGCTAGTCTGAAGATGATAGGACCAATATTCTATGTCTGGATATGAAAAAGGGCTCACAATTCCATCTTTTGATGTGAAGATTGATACATACACATACCTAGATTGGGAAAAGAAGATGAAGTTTTTTTGGCTGCAAATACTACACTGAAAAGAAGAAGATACATTTCTTAAGGAGATCAAGCATCTGTCGGAAAGGGTGGAAGCTGTGGAGAATAAGGTTGGTATCACCAAAAAGGGAAATGGACATCATATCAACACACTACCTCTCAACCTAAAGGGACATTCTCGCACGAACCCGGGGTTATTAACTAATCCTTTTCCAACAATAAATTGACTAGACAAAGTGTTAAGAAAAATAACTGAAAGTTTGATTTACTTTGTTTCTTGTATGTCATAACATGTGTGACATGGATCTTTGTTTATGAATTTTGTTTGAAATGGATCTTTGTTTATAATGTGCTTGTTTTGTTTTGGTTAATATTGTATAAATCCATCTTGTACATTGCAGAGTGAAAATGTTAATGGGGCGAACACGGGAAGGAAGAGCGTGCCGGAGGATAAAGCTTCAAATGTGTCTGCAGATTCGAGCCTTGTTCTGTTGGCCAAACAAGCACCCACTGTTTCGGATTTACAGCAGGAAGATGCTAGATATCAGGAAAAGAGGGATCCTGCTTTGGCACTTTGCCATGCAAAGAGTGATCAAACAAGGAAAATTGTTGCCTCACAGCAATCTCCTTATACTGCAAACAACACGGCCAAAGTGATCATTCCAAACAAAAAGCTTTGTCCAAGCTATAATCTCTTTGCACCAATTGACAAGTAGAAGTTGAAGGAGCTCGCTGATTGGTTGAAAACTGATCCTTAAGTGATTGTTTTTCCCATAATAGCTTGCTTTAGTCTACAAAAACTGATTGTTTTTCAACATTTTGTGTTTGCAGTCATTATAGAACACCTCTCGAGAAGAAACCACGTACAAGTCCAACTTGGTGGTATCACACCCTCCGGACCTCCGTATCTTGGCTGGAGGACTGTGTAAGTCTTCTGCTATAACTTAGATGACTTACTAGATGACTTACTGATAAGTCGCCTGGTAATTCCATTACGTAGAGAACTTTGTAGACGACTTACAGTAAGTCGTCTGGTAAGTCTTCTACGTAGAAGACTTTTTAGACGATTTACCAGTAATTCGTCTGATATCTTCTGATTTGTATTATTTTATATGCAGCATATGGATGCTTGGATTAATGTGCTGAGGAAAAGGTACGACGCTAAGCCACAATATTTCAGGAGCGAGAGAATGTGCTTCCTTGATCATCTCTTTGCTCAGCAATGAAGATTCCACTACAAGGATTTTAAGGACTCAGAGTCTGATCTCTACGGTTTAGGAAGAAGACTCCTCGGTGGGGCGTGAAATTATTACGCAGGCAATATACCATCATTTTGGCAATCGAACAAGTTGTGGGGTGGATATTGATGATATCTATGCGCCAGTGAACTACAAGGACACTCATTGGATTGCTATGTGGATATTAATCCCTAAGAGGCACATAGTCGTCTGGGACATCATTTGTTCATGTATCTTCGAAGAATAACTCGATGTGGTAATTGAGCATTTTCTCCACATGGTCTCTTATCTGGTTTTTGAGTGCACTTCCATCGAACATCATGACCAATTATCCCTAGAGCCATTCACATATGAGAGACCGACCAATATACCTCTGGCCCAAGCTGGTGATTGGGGCGTGTACGCTATAAATTACATTCAATGTCATGCTCGTGGGATGCCATTTAATCAAAAAGAATTTGCCAAGGCCAACGGGAAGGTTATGAGGGATAAGATAGCGGTGGATATAATTAAAAAGCTCCATGGCCAACATGAGAAAGAAAACGTGGACAATGATGTCAACCTGTGAACATATGAGGGGTGATAAACAGGCTCATGTGTGTATTTGAACTTGATTATTTTGGTGTTTATCTTCAGCATCTACGATCCCAAAAGACCATATAGTGTTCAAATAAGTAACCCTTATGAACTAGCTAATTTTGTGGAAAACCATTCTCAAGAAGGTTCATCTTCAGCATCTACGATCCCAAAAGCCAATGGAAATATCTGAAAATTCCCATCATGTGCGGCTGCAACTAACATAACACCTTCATACTTCCAACTTAGGTGAGTCACTCCACCACAATGACCCTTCTTCGATACTTAAAACCTTTGATAGAAGCTCCAAAAGAGAGAAATAGATACTTAAATCTATTGATAGAATCAAGTTCTATGGCCGTGATACAATCGGGATTTGCTAAGCAGTTTTGCTCGAGATATGATGGCAGACGCGAATACACATCTTCTGCTGATCCTCTCACCAATGTTTGTGCATATAACAGTGCTTTGTATGAAGTGGTGTAATCAAGCGTCATGCCAAACATGTTCTTCATTCCAACAGTGATATGCTGCGGATTCAACCCATCAATGATTCCAACACGATCAATGAAAAGCCTACCAACATACTTCGAAGTACAATATATCCGCTGAGCTATTTGGTCTCCCACTGAGCATGTATGTGTTTCCACATACTTTGTTAACCAAAAATGTGTTTGTCCCATGTTTGACAATCGCTCTGATCTTCCATCCACAACCACTAACCCAACATGTTGCCACAAGGAGAGTTTTCGTTGACTTGTATATTCTGAAGGAGAACTTACGCCTCACTGCTGTCAACCGCAGCTCTGAAAGCAGTGCATCCTTGCTAACAAAACTCGAGTTGACATAGATACTGTTACCATTCGATCTTTCTCCTTCGGTAATATATATCTTTTGAATTCTTCAAAACACATATCATCATCTTCTTCCTCATCCTTATCTTAAACTTTTCCATAAACACTGTAATCCTCACCATTCTTGTTCGCTTCAGCAACAATAGAGATATCAGCAGCTTTCTCCCCATCATCCTCCTTCCCATCATGATTTTCATCTTCAACCAAATCATCATCATCATCTTCAAAACATTCATCAGCTTCATCATCTTCTTACCTTTCTTCTGAAACCGTTTCCACTTTGCTACATCTTGATACACAAAGTTGTACTCCATGCATTTTGGTTATCTCGAGCAAGTTTCGAACTTATCCATCACTTGTAACATGAATAGGAAGGGTGTCTAGAGCCTGCATCATTTCTGCTGGTAATGAGTAGGTTATCTCCACAGATTATGTGCTCATGTCCAAGTTATAATCTTCTTGAACCATTGCAACAAGTCCAGCATGGATCGAACCTTCACTCAACAAAAATATTCTCCGTTGAAATTATCAACCACAAAATCTCAATAGCAATCTTTCAACAACCATTCTCCATACATTGCATGTAACTTACGCATTATTTTCAAATATTCAAAATAAATAGTAAACATAGAGAAAATGAAAGTTTACTAAATTGAGATGACTTACGGGTAAGTCAACTGGAAGACATAGACGATTTACCACTAAGTCATCGAAACAGGTCATTTTTGCAATTGATTTTTAAATGGGACGACTTACTTATAAGTCGTCCAGCTTTGTTTGTTAAAAAAATTTCTAAACGACTTACAAGTAAGTTTTGCATTTGACCGAACTATGTCAGATATTTGACTTTTTCTGGACGACTTACCAGTAAGTCGTCTCTGAGAAAAAAAAATCAATAATTTATTAAAGCTATATGACTTATCTGTAAATCGTCTTAGGTTAGTTTGCAATTCGAAAATAAGACTTAAATATTTAACTTTTCCCAAACGAATTACTTTAAAGTCGTCCAGGTGGACGACTGCTGAGAAAGTTTTCCGAGATAAGCAAGGTTTGACCAGAAACTCGAAAAAAAAAATCTTAACGAATTTGCTTATCCTGGGCGACTTTCAAGTAAGACATACGACTTTCAAGTAAGTCGTCTGACTGGTCGACTTTCGAGTAAGCCGTCTGGGAAAAGTTAAACATTTAAGTTTTATTTTCCAATTGCAAAAGTAACTTGAAACGACTTACAGATAAGTCGTCCAGGACAAGTCAAATATTTGACACAATTCGGTCAAATGCAAAATTAATCCGTTTAGGGTATTCTCTAGGGTATTCTCTTTTTTTTAACAAACAAAGCTGGACGACTTACAAGTTAGTAGTCCGTTTGACCAGAAGACTTACCCGTAAGTCTTCTACTAGATGACTTACGGATAAGTCTTCTACGCAAACAGATCTAGAAAATTTTTAATTTCATACCTTAAACTAGTGAGATGACTTCCTTAGCACACAGAGTTTTCTCTAACCACCAAGAACCTCAAATGAAAGTAACCCACCAAAACTAGTATGCTTGAATGAATCTATCAACCATAAAAAAATTGAATATAAACCTTGAGTTTTTTGGATGAATATGGAGATAAAGTGAAAGAGATGTAATCTTTAGTTCATAACAATTGAGAAAAAGAGAGTGTAAATCAATTTTAGGTGCATTAAGAGCTTCAAATTGGTTGTTCATGGTGGTTAGGGTATTGATGGAAATGACAATCTTGTAAATACTTGAAGATGATGAGGTTGAGAGAGTAAAAAATTATTTTTGAAAAAAAAAATTAATGGCATTTTTGTAAATAATGTGAACATGTGGGGTGAATAGGACAAAAAAATTAGTTTTGTGTTTGACTTTGAATTTTGAGTCAAAACTGTAAAAATCCCTAAATAAAAACCATACACTGAAATACAATACATTAAATAAATAATACTCTCAAAATTCAGTATTTACTAATTTAATTTAATGACATATAAACATTTAGAAATAAACATTTTCAAACATAAAATTCGATAAATTTAGTAAATTCATATAAAACTAATGTTTAAAATTAAAATTTTTAATATCTTGTTACTTTTTAAATAATAAACACAAAACAAGTTGTTAACATATGATTATTACAATTTCATCAAAAAAATTTTATAGCAAATATAAAACTGGATTATAATATTACATAAAAATGACATTTACCATATACTTATAAGTTATTTTATATTCTTACAGTAACTTTAAAATAAACATACAATTAAGCGGACACGTAGATTATGTTCAAGTATAAGTTATTTTAAAAATACTTATCCTGAAAGATGAGTTGTTAACTCATGAGATAGCTCGGTTTCAGTTAGTTTTATGGGCATGTTCTCTTATTTTAAACTTATTTAGTGAATGAGTTTAATGATTGAGTTTTATTTTAATTGTGAATTATATGAATGACTGATATAAGCTTATTTAATGAATTAGTTTAATAACTGAATTTTGATTTAGTTTGTGAATTATATGAATGAAAATGAATGAATACACAATAGTTATTAGGATTATTTTGTTTAATAATTTTACTTTTAAAGATAAATAAATTGAATATATTATACATAAAAATGACATTTACCATATACTTATAAGTTATTTTATATTCTTACAGTAACTTTAAAATAAACATACAATTAAGCGGACACGTAGATTATGTTCAAGTATAAGTTATTTTAAAAATACTTATCCTGAAAGATGAGTTGTTAACTCATGAGATAGCTCGGTTTCAGTTAGTTTTATGGGCATGTTCTCTTATTTTAAACTTATTTAGTGAATGAGTTTAATGATTGAGTTTTATTTTAATTGTGAATTATATGAATGACTGATATAAGCTTATTTAATGAATTAGTTTAATAACTGAATTTTGATTTAGTTTGTGAATTATATGAATGAAAATGAATGAATACACAATAGTTATTAGGATTATTTTGTTTAATAATTTTACTTTTATAGATAAATAAATCGAATATATTATCTATATTTTTATGAAAATTACCTAAAACCTTTTACAAATAAAAATAAACATATCTTAATTAGAAACTATCTCTTATTTTCTTTTTACAAACATGCATTAAATCATCATGTCTCATAAATTTATAATTTTAAATTAGATATCTGTTTTTCACATTTGAAATTATTTTAAATTTAAATATTAATTACGCTTTAAGATTTAAAATAATATACTTAAATTTCATTGTATTATTTTACGGTAGATTGAGAGTTCACTTATGTAATTTGTGCTGCAAATAGTCTGAATTTAAATATAAATATTGATGTATATAATAATAAACCGAATCATGGGATCATGAATTAAACGAGATAACTTATTTTAACACCTAAATACTCATGACACGCATTATCGACGTGGCATGCATAACCCGGATTAGATTTTGTAATTGGCGTGTTACATTTTTATATCTTTGATGTAATATGTATGATTTATATACTCATTTCATAATGGGTTGACAATTATTAAAAAAGTGTATGCAATAGCGTGAAGCGAGCGTTATAATTTTATAATAATAATCACGTGCACCTAATCCACCCGGTCCTTTGAAATATTATAGATATCCAATTGTCCTATGATATAATACATTTTATATTTATTTAATTTAATATTTGATATATTCTTATATGTATTATGATGTGTTCTAATTTTTATTTGGTATATAATATGGTACTATTTTTGTTATTTTTATATTTTTGTTGTGTTTTTTTTAGTTTGATGAAAACATAACTTTATCGTCTTTGACCAATTTTTCTATACAATATAATTTTATTTTAAAAAGAGAATATCCAAAAATGTTTAATTTGTTTATTTCTATTTGATCTTGTATTTTTAATGGTTTTATCTTTTATACTATGTATATCATTCACTGTGTAGTTATAAAGATTTATATATACATCATATAAGTTTTTGTTTTTCGACTTCATCTATTATATATATTGCTTTATTATGGGTTCGAAGATTCATATTCCAATGAACGCCTGCCTGTTTGTAAAAATAGGTTGTTAAAATGTTAGGTTGTCATGTGTATCCTAACTTAGCATATGATATAAATAGTGAAAGTAGTTACCTAAATTATTATTTTGGAGCTGGAATGGATATTAAGGTGCACATATTTTTGAGTTTTTATTTGAGGTTTATGCAATTTCAATTGTATTGTTGATTCTTATAGATAATCTTCTGAATTTATGCTCAGACTTGAAGTTTTTTTTTCTTGTAACAAAGATTTATGGAATTCATTTGTTCTAGGAGAAAATAAAACAATCTTTAGCGAGGAATCACTTAACATTATTAATTAAACTCATTAGATCCCCAAACTTACAACACCACAAAATATTAAAAAAACACAACAATAGAGGAATGATCATAAGATGATTAAAACAATTCTGAGAACAAAACTGAAGAAAGAAAGCAGATAATGTAAAGAAAAAAACACATGGTTTGATAGATATTCTCTCTCACGTGTCTCCATGTTCCTTCCCCTTGGCCCTAGTACCCTTTCGCTTGCATTCCAAGCAAAGCGTATCCAATCGTCTTGCTCCTCATCATCTCCTCCAACACCTCAATATCCTTCACCACCACATATTCCTCACCCTTTACATTCTCTTTCAACAACATATTTTCAGGTTCGAAGCTCCTTTCACCGTTCACCGTTTCAATCTTGTACAGCTCAAACTTCAGATTCCTTATTGGGTAATTGTTAACAACCATCATGTTCCAATACTTCCTTTCCACTACCCACATCGATAAATACTTTCCTTTATAGCTCCCAATGTCCAAGAAAACCAAAAATCAAAAAGTAGATTGGGATTTCAAAAGTGTTACCGTTTAGGGATCACACACTCTCTCTCTCTCTTGAGCTCTCTTCAGCTGCGAACTGCTTCTCTTCTCCGACCAATCAAAAGTTTTACTGTTTGATTCATCATCTCTTTCACTATCACCCCCCCCCCCAAGAGGGTCTTGCACCAGTGGATCTATAC
The DNA here is from genome assembly GCA_905132765.1 of Moricandia arvensis. NCBI lineage: Eukaryota > Viridiplantae > Streptophyta > Magnoliopsida > Brassicales > Brassicaceae > Moricandia > Moricandia arvensis. The sequence continues at coordinate 157,503 of CAJHQP010000153.1, forward strand.
AGTGAAATCAAATGACTTGAATGAGCTATTCCCTCCAAATGTACATTGATGCTTCTACTCCATTCGCCATCTCCACAACAGCATGCTCAGAAGAAAGATCTATTGAATCCAAGCAAGTAATCTGCTGAGACGTGATCTATATATATATATAAACATTACTATTATCATAAATTCATAAACGGACTGACCTTCGAATCAAGCAAGAGCATAACGATAGACATGCGGTCATCACCATGCCTAATATTCCTCGCCTACCAGAAACACAACAACCTAATCTCAATTGTGAAAAAAAAAATCCACGGGACTTCAAATCGGAAAGAAAAATTTGAGACCTAGCCATTTTTTCAGTAAATAAGTGGATTTCGTTGAATCAATAGATTGATAAGATAATTTGGAGAGTACGGGTGCTAACCCTTTTTATACTCGAAGGTCCACCGCCTTCCAAGAGCAAAGTTCACATTTAATGTAGATCGTGGATGATGGATTCAATGAGGACTTTAAGACGATGAATGTGAAACTGGTAGATTTATGGGTTGGAGGAGAAGATGAAACAACTCAATCGAAACCTAGAGTGTGAGCCGATATCGCGACGGCGGAGAAGGATAAGGGTTCAACCCATACGATACAAAACGACGTGTTTCGAACACGTCGACTTACTCTTTATCAAGATGGGCTTTACAAAAAGCTTAACACCGAAACCGTGTAGAATCAAGCCCAAACGAATTTAAAACCTAAATAAATGACATACGGACAGGTGTCACGTTGTGGGCATCCGAATTGATGACGTGTCCTCACCAGGAGAGAGACACAGTCTTCTTTATAATAATAGATTTCATAATGGGTTGACAATTATTAAAAAAGTGTATGCAATAGCGTGAAGCGAGCGTTATAATTTTATAATAATAATCACGTGCACCTAATCCACCCGGTCCTTTGAAATATTATAGATATCCAATTGTCCTATGATATAATACATTTTTCTTGTCAAATATGAATTGTAATCTAATGTGTGTCGATTTATCTTCATCGTTTTCAATCAATATCTGAAAGAAACTTACGTAGTGACCGGAGACCATTTCTTTCGCGTCGTCTTTATTTATTATGCGTAGGCATAAGTCATATGTTTAAACGTTACAAAAGTTTTGGCGTATCTTCTAAATGATAAAATTACAAAACACAAAACTGGCCATCTGCGAGCGTGGATAAGAATCTGACGCGGAATCAGATTTACTTGAGGTTTTCTGGTTGATTCAGTTTGTCTTTCACCGTAACTTTATGAAATAAACATTGAATATTTTCAATTTGTCTTTCACCGTAACTTTATGAAATAAACATACACTACATTTTCCAGGTTGATGTCCATCTTTATCTCAGTGAAATAATACTGACATATAGTTCGACTCCAAGTGTTCTAATAAGACTTAAGATATGGTTTTACCTTTATTTGATCAGCTTAGTCTTTGACGGAGATCAAATCTGAACTATAATTACTAATTTTCAAAAAATAAAAACAACTATCATTGCCTATTTTTTTGTACACTATGTTTATCTCCTCTTTTATGTAGTTAACATGAACCTATCATTAACTTAACTCTTTTATTTGTAGCATCTTCCAATTACGTACCTACTTCAAATGTTCATTTCAAAAATACTACCATAGATGACTCAAAATATTTTAAAAAGGCTAAATAGTAATTTGCAATATGATTTTTGGGTTGATTGAATCTGCCCCCAAAAACCCATTGAAAGAACAATATTCCCAGCTATATACTCCAATCATGTGTTAACGTTTCCAAGATCATGTAATCAAACGGTATCCAGCTTGTGAAATAATAGAAAATGTTTGTACGTGCGAGTGTTAAAAATGGAGCAAATATAAACCAATTTGGTCTCTATAACAGCCCAAGGAGACGGAGTGGAGACTAGGGTTGGATACAAATACTGAATCCGGTTTTTACTCTGTATTTGATCGAGCTCGATTTGAAAAAAATAAATTTTTACCACAATCAAGTCGAATAATAAGTAAACAGATTTTATTACTCACAAGTACAAGTCAAGTATCAAATTTGATTTTTATTTTGAACTACTTGATTTGTTACTTGCCCTGTTACTTGTTATCCGTTACTTGTTATATATTACTTAATATCTATTTTATTAATTAATTAAACTTTATATATTGCATTTTATGAGTGACTACAATTCGTTACTTGACTCCTATTCGCTACTTGATTGGTACATTATCCATAAATTCGAGTACTTGTTATGACCACTTAGAATATTAAGTAATCTATTTAATTTAATTTCATTTACAAGATAAGTATCAAATATAAAATAAAATAAATTATCTCTTTTTGTTTGGTTTGTTACTCGTTTTTGTTAATGAACAAAGATACATTTTCCTAAGTCATATTCCCTCCGATTCATTTATTGGTCGTTTCAACTTTGTGCACACAGATTAAGAAAATCTTTAATTTTTCATATTTTAAAAATAAAAACACAATTACCTATACATCTAACCACGTTTCAATCAATAGAATATAGAAGGGAATATAAAAATAATAAATTCTATATTGAAATTATAAAACGACACTTATTTTGAAACACAATATTTTCTCTACAACGACAAGTAAATTGAAAAGGAAGGAGTAATGAAGTAACTCCTTTATATTTTCATTTTCATAAGTGAATCAAATATAAGTGATATATTCATATAAGTATCTTAAAAAAATTTCTTTCTTATATATATTTTTCCAAATTGACTAAAATATATAAAACAGTAACATATTATTTTTATATAATAAAGTTATTTATTTCTAAATTCCAACGAATCAAATAATTTACCAATAATTCTAAAGTAAGTTGTAAGTAATTTATGAGTAACAAGTAATAAAATAAAGTAAGTAGCTTGCAAGTTTACCACTTTTGTGAGTACGTGAAATTGCTAATACTCATTTTTAGCACACTAAGTAAAAATTCAAAATTTTACAACTTGTAAAATCTAATCCGAATATTAAGTATACCAAGAATACTAAGTATTGGGCTTGTGTCCATCCCTGTTGGAGACTATTAATATTTTCAAGAGGGTCGACGAGATATTTCCCTATGAGAACTTTCATATAGCATCAGATCCCCACCAAACTATGTTCTAGTGTCAAATCTCTTTGATCTGAAAGTTATAAACTTATTTCTCCATGAATTAACAATTTCAAATGTATTTCTCCTCGAACCGATAGTTCAAAACTTAATTACCCATAGACCATAGATTTAATTGGTTTATTATTAACCAAATAGTTTAAACCAGATAAACCAAACCAAAATTCTTTTTAAGAAATTTTTATTAAAGAATATTTTTTCCTCATCTTGTTGAAATGTCAAAATATAGTTTCTTTTTGAATTAAAAAAGCTTTCCTATTTTATTTTTATTTTTTTGTGTGTTTTTTTAATTTAATATAAATTAATTTACATCAAGATTTTATGTTTACAAAATAAAATTACAATGCACAAATAAGTTTATTAAAATTTTGTGTTTTTCGAAATTTGAAAGAAAAAATTAAATTTTGATAAAACTAATGTAGAAATCTATGTTTGTTGAATTTTGACATAAATCAATTTTTGTTCAATAAAATAAAAGTTATAAATTATGGATATTTATTGATAAAAATTGATTCTCGTCAAAATTCAACAAAATTAGATTTTTGACATATATTTTTATCAAAATTTGATTTTTTCATTCAAATTTTAAAAGGAAAACACAAACTTAATAAGTTTATTTGTTCGTTGTGATTTCATTAAACTTTATAAAAATTAAATTTTGATGTAAAGTTTTTTTCTTTTCAATTTCAGAAAACACAAAAATATAACCCAAAACTTCTTTGAAGTTCAAAAAATCTCTATTTTAAAATTTCAACAAGAAGAGAAACAATATTCTTTAATAAAAAAATTTTAAAATGAATTTTGGTTTATATTAGTTGATTTAAACTATTTGGTTAATAATAAACCAATTAAAATCTTGATATATGGATAATTAAGTTTTCAAGTATCGGTTCGGAGAAAAAAACATTTGAAATTGTTAATTCGTGAAAAACAAATTACAAGTAATGGATATTTTATACTAGATCATAATTTGGTGGAGATCTAATGATATATGATAGTTCTCGTGGGGAAATAGCTCATCAACCCTTTTCAAGACTTGTTCATATTAGGTACTTTCACAAGCTATGTAATGTTATACTCAACTCATTTTTATCCAATTTTCCTCTTTGTCAATTTCTGTTATTTAGTTAAGGCCTTAAGGGTTTCTACGAGAAAGATTTAACTATCTTAGCAAACAGAAAACTCCCTTTGCATATATTGTATCTTGAGCATAAATAAGCTAAGCTTGAAACCTTAACCCAAGATGGCCTCTTTGCCAAACTCTTTCACATCTTTCCATAGAGTTTTCATATTTTTTATTTCTAATCACCAAATAGGTGAATAATAATAAAAAAAATATTTAAAACAAAAAAAAGAAAAATTGCGAAGAACAAAACCGAGCTGGTACAACATCTATCTAACAGAAGAAAGATATAAAAGGCAAAACCGAAGCTGAGAGACTTGCTGGAGCCAACCATCGCAGTAGCCATTACATCGGCTAAAGCCATCAGCCTAGATATTTGTAGATCTTAAACTGAAACGGAGGTGTCGCTTCCAACAGAGAGCTAACTCAAGATAAGCGAGATGAAGGGAAAGAAACATGAGGAAGCCCACACCGCAAACACCACACCAAATGCGGCGAGGCATTATCTATAGAAAGAACGAGACAAGAAGAGGGAAGCACATGAGAAGGAGATGCACGCATAACAGACCACTTCTATGATTTGGAGCTGTTGTATCGTAGACCAAGCCACACCCCACGACCAACTCACATCAACCACCAGAGGACACCATCTCAAAAAGTTCCCCCGGCGTCTTCAAAACAGGCTGCAAGCTGAGATGAAACATGATGGTTCCAAACTGAAACTAATCCCACCCCTACGTCTTGCATTCACACAGAGATACCAACACAATCACGCCCTTATAACGAAGGAGCACAAACCGTTGTGGATCTATAAGAAGAGACCAAAGAAAGACTTGAGGGCAAATGTTGGAGGTGGTTTCACCCCACTCCAAACCCAGTTCAAAGGCCTAGCCCGACAGCATAAAGGTGCCTTAAGAAAATAATAAACCAAAGAAAAGCGAAGGTCCATCCTGAACTCGGAAAGAAGTCAATTTTAACCTGATTCGTCAATTCACAAAGTAAAGAAGACCAAAGCATTAAAATCAACACTAATGGCACCTGATATGAGCAAGAGTCACGCCGCCATTACGATTCTCCATCAAACATCTATAAAAGCGGGACTGAAGCTTCATACATCAAAACCATACTCATTTTGTACTCGACTTCATTTGTATTCACATATTCTCTATTCATTGTCATTGTATCAACTTTGAGTTTCAATAAGAAACACTTTTCCACCTTCAAATCATTCACAAATAGTCCTTTTTATTATTTTCTTGCTTGATACGTTAGATTAAACCATAATTCTATTTTTAAGTATATCCCGTGTCCATCATTTGGCACTAGAAGGAGAGGGAAATTAACACAAAAACCCTCAAATGATTCTAACATGGAGAACATATTGGAATGACTAAAATAGATGAACATGTTCGCAGGAATATGAAATCTCTCAGGTTTCACACGCAGACCGCATGACAGCAGTTCAACCCTGGCGGAACGTCCATCACAGTGCAACCACCGGCAGTGCAAGTTGTTGATCTGGACTAAACTTTATATCAGGTACCAGCTGATCTACAAACTGTTTTCTTTATTTTGATTGAATGTATAGGTTAACAAGACACTATGGGACATCAAGCTCTACAACGCTTAGAGCAACTCACCCAAATCTAGACCAACCAGAAGGCGCATGTCAATTCCCTATCACTTATGATCCCTCGAGATCCCCTTTAGGAGGAAGAACAAACTCATCTGAGAATAACAGACCACGCAGAAACATTCATGAGTCCATCATGGATGACATAACCACAAACCCAAAAAAAATGAGAACATCATCCTGAAACGGACAATGGCCCAAACTACAACAGATTTTAGAGTGATGCAATCAAAGATCCACCGAGCCACCAGTTCGGCCCCTGAAGTCAATAAAGTAACTGAAGAAACATAAAAGACATTGTTCACGGCCCGCATCACTAACAGTCTCATCCCAAAATAAAATTGAGATCCTCTCACGATGGGAAACAGATCCCCAAGCTCACATGACAGCTTTTTGCATTGCAATAGGGAAAACTCGATTTGATGCGGACAGAGGGACGACAGTTACTGCCAAATCTTTGTCGGAAACTTTACAGGAGCAGCTCTTAGCTGGTTCTCTCGAGTGGAGGCTAACTCCATAGATGAATTCAAACATTTATCTACAGTTCTTATGAAGCACTATTCTATGTTCATAGAAAAGGGAGCTTCAGACACTGGCCTATGGACGATGTCCCAGAGGAGTCGCTCTGCTCATTCATTGGAAGGTTCAAGGTGGTCCTCTACAACTGTTGTAAAACGACAAGGAAGGGATACCAACATTCAGAAACGCCCTATGCCTCGAATTTCTTTCCGAAAAGACTTTCTGTTCGATAAACCTGTCCCTCTCGAAGACGCTCTCCACCAAGCTTCAAGCTATATGGAGATGGAGAAGAGAATAAATCTCTCACTGAAAACATGCTCTGGTTTCAAGACCAAATTATAGAACCTGTGAAGAAAATGATGAGCGAAAAGGCACCATGGAGGACCTTGGATACATAGGCTGTTCTAGAGTTTATGCAGTCATCATTAGACCAAAGGTTCAAATCAACCAAGTCAGCAATAGAACGCTTATCTTGGACGTAGTGGCAGAAAAGCTGGACGAACTAGAATCTACTAATATGTACAAACCATAGGAACATTGATCGGACATGGATAGATGGTGGAAAAATGGACGGGATCAGGACGTTCATGTGGGAAATGGAAACAGACATGGTCGGGAAACGGAAAAGAACCGTGGTTGAGAAATGGAATGTGGTCGAGCGATTGAAATGAACTATGGTCTGGAGATGATGTCGGGACAGAAATGGGTCCAATGAGTGGAAATGAAGATTCAAGCTGGAACAAGGATTAAGGAAAATATCCTATTAGACAAATAGGTCCCGATGAGATATGGACAAGTCAAACACCTTCTGGACCCGAGTAGCAATATTGATGAGAAAGGGCTTTTTCGGCCCACGAAAGAATATCAACCAGCCCATGATTATAACAAGATCCAAGACTATGGCCCTAAAGGAAGCCCTTTCGCTTTTGATTATGTTTGTTTAAGAGGAAGATGACGACAAGGAAAAAAGGGCCGACCATTTGGTTTAACCGCTTGGTTATCCAAGACTTAGACTATTAAGGGTTTCTTACTGATCCCATCAGGAGTAGGTGTATGTGTAACTATTTAGAGATGATTTTGGTTTCATAAACCCATTAGAAGTTGGTTTTCATTGAAACCCATAAGTATTAGGTTTAGGGTTTTAGAGTCGGTTTTTGTTCTTCTTTATATTTAGCAGTATAACCTCTTTGAAAAGCACCAATAAAATTAAGCTTTTGCAACCAAAGTCTATACGAGCACCTTATCTCTTTGCTTCATATTTTAAGCATCCATAATAGTTTCGTGTCCAGCCCATCATCTTCAATTGATCCAAACAAATACACCAATCCAAGGTCGTCTCAAGATTACAGACCTATAAGTTTAGTGAAGGAGGCAAGCCCAAGTAAAGGAAACTTATTTTATGAAACATCCATCACGCATACCAAGATCAAATACCAGAAACTAGGAGAGCCTGAAAATATGACTCCAAGAATTAGTGCAAATTCCATAAGTCTCATAGACATACCACCAAAGAATGTTACGGATTATGAGCTTATTTTGTTATCAAAATACCAAGAAGAATCATTATCACGGCACAAAGACTTCCATCCAAAGAATCACAATGACATTGACACCCCAAAACGAGATCGTGAGACAAGGAGATTAGACGTGACGGGACCGCCAACCTCATGTAAAAGAGTTAACATGATAATGGGAGGAATCAAAAGGTATGGGAGATGAATGAACTCTGTAAGAACTGGAGCCTGAGAGATGATAGATGATGCAATCCTAAATTTTGTGGAACAAGGGCCAAAGAACCTTGATTGGCCGCATAACAATGCAGTAATCCTAGAGATAATGCTCGCCGGCTACGTCATAACCAGAGCATTGGTTGATGCTGGAAGCTCGAGCAAATGTGATATAAAAGGATACACTTGACAAAATGGAGGTCTCTGATCTTCAGATCATGCCATCTAAACAACCATTAACGGGCATCAGCAGAGCATCAGAAAAATTCATTGGAACCATACGAGTCTCGACCGAAGTTGGAGGAGTAATGATGGACACAAAGTTAACAATCATTTACTCCCACGACATCTAAAACATCATTATTGGAAAACTGAATCCATGCTATGTAGGCTGTCCCATCCACCTACCACCAATGGATCAAATTCCCGACTTCGGAAGGAGAGACAATCATCTGCGAAAGCCTAAGGGTGGCCATATTATGCTACATAAACTAAAACAAGTATCTCTGTGATAATAATTAGCCATTACATACCTGGGCCGATGAGCTCGACAAGAAACAAAATAGGATGAGAAGGAACGACGAGCAAGATCTAAAAAAGACCAAGAAAGAGGTACTAAAAGAAAAATCACATGCGACAGAGGAACTAGGTAATCATAACACACACCTCAGAGCTTTCAGAAAAGACAAACCAAGAACTCAGCCATTTCTCAGTAAAACAGCATATTTCCAGACTTAACTCAGACTAAACTAAGTGAATGCTTGTCAAAGAACTTGATCTATAAAAATTGCTTCCTTTAACCCTGCACTTTGTAAAGTAAACTATGGGAAGGTTTAATCTCATTTAAGGTACCTAGGCAACTCACTTTAGGTCCGTTTATCAATAATTTTTTTTTGTTTTCTGCAGTTCACCAAGCTCTTCAGCTTCCTCTATTATCAAGCTTCTCACTTCCTAGCTCTTTAGCTCCCTCTATGCAAGATTCTCTATTCTGATCTCTTTAGCTCATTTTATCACATCGGTGCTCTGGCCAGGCAGCAACCAATATTTTCGCACATCTCTTATAGGCGCCTTGGTGAAATTACACCCTCGTAAGGAGTAACATTTTCGAGTGTACTCATCATGTAGTGTGAGATTAAGAAAGCCTATTCAGTAGGAAATTGGGCTCTCTTGCAAACACTTGATAAATGCGGATACTGACAAGTTTCCTAAAAAGGCTCAAGTGGGTACATGGTAAGCCGAATCCTTACACCTATAATACCTATACTGACACATGATAAGACAAACTTATTTCACAACTATTTATAACACCAGAGTAAGTCATACTTGGTACATGTGTTATCTATAACTTGAAAAAAACAAAGTGTTTGTAAAGTAAATAATATTCTCAAAAGGAGGAATCAATATAATGTAATATGGAGTGATATCTCTTAACAAAAGAGGTATTAAATTAGGAAAGTTTACTCAAACAACATACATTTTAGAACATATTACCAGAACCATACAAAACTTTTTTTATTGCTGTCATTTTTTAATACCCAACATGCTGTTTTTTATGTTGTGAGAAAAAACATATTTATAAAAATACTATTACTTTTTAATGCTAAGTAAGCAAAAAAACAGCGCCATATAGGAATGCGCTGACGTGTATTAATGAATCCAGCCGTAAAGCGCTATAAACTTCGTTATGGCTGAGTTATGGTTATGTTACGGCTGAGTTAAACAACGAGACTGACTTATGAGAAATTGGCTGACTTACGAACGTAAATTCACAAGTTACTAATGACTTATTTATAGAAATCTGGCTGATTTATGGGATAACAACTGACTTACGAACACAAGTTATTGATGACTTATACATCAGCTGGCTGATTTCTCGAAAATTTGGCTGAGTTATAGTTAAGACACGGCTGAGTTATGTTTCTCCGGCTGATTTAATGATCATCGCCTCGCTGAGTTATCAAATTTACAGCTGACTTATGGGAGGTTGTTACGGGTGAGTTATATTTAATCAATCGTAATTGGTTGGATTAACAATAAATTCAGTTTAATTACGGATGACTTATTAACGAAATATTAATTACTAGAATAACATTCATTTGACAGCTGATTTATATGACAATAAGACTGACTTATGATTTCCCATCCTAGTTATGGCTGATTGATTAGCAAAAAATTAATTACTGAAATAGTTTTCACGTTTCAGCTGTCTTATGTCGTACTTGATGGCTGATTTATTTAGGCTGAGTTATGTGTTCGTTTGATGACTAACTTACCAATTTTCCATGTCATCATCCATGTCATCAACTCTTATTTTCCATGTCATTACTCAGCCATGAAATATACTCCCTCTATTTATAAATAAGTGTCACTTAGTCACATTTCACACATATTAAGAAAATGAATAAATATACTACTATGTCCTTATTTAATGTATATATATTTAAATAAAAATGATTTTTAAAATTATCTATTGACTAGTTAAAAATATAAGAATGAGATTATATGGAAAAATTGCATTAGAAATGTAAAGTGACATTTTTATGAAACAAGAAAAAAATGGTAGAATGACACTTATTTAGAAACAGAAGTATCATAACTCAATCATCAAATAACTTATAACTCATCCATCAAATATATTATAACTCAGCCATAAATAACCAATAACTCAGCCATCAAATATATCATAACTCATCCATTAAATAACCCATAACTTAGTCATCAAATAAATCAGCCATTAAATAACTCAGCCACAAACTCGAAAAAATCAAAGAAAAGCGTTGAAACATATCGAAGAAGAAGATTTCAGAGACGGCGCTTGCAGAGAAGACGATTTCAGAGGATTGGGTAGAAGGAAATATTGAAGAATCAACTTCAGGGAAGACGACTTCAGAGAAGATTTCTGACAAAAACAACGATTAGGTTTAACCACAAAGAATATTTTAAGTTAAACATAGTTTCATTAACTTCCCACTCTTTTAATCACAATTACTTATAACATGGATTGTTATTAACGATATGGATTATAGTTATTGCTGATGTGAATTTGTTAATAATTTTAATTATTTTTATAATAAATAAGCTCAATTTAAGAAAAACTAACCAAGAGTGTTTATTGGAATTTATTAGAGGTCTACAAACATTGTAGTAATTTTTAAAAGATATATATTATTTTAGTCATATAAGAACTTTTCTATGCTATTCTAGTATTTTTTTCATTAAATTATATAAAACAATAGAAAAAGCGAATTAGTAAAATGAATCATTAAATAAATGCCTTCCTGGCATGTTCATGGATTAAAATCCTCTCGGGTACTTCAAAGTATTCAACATTAAAAGCAACATCAAAAATATAAAGACCACATGCTGCCTATACTTTGTTCTCTGCAGTAGCAGTAGGGGTAGAAGTAGTTGAGCTATCGATAGCCGAGAGAGGAAGAAGGTTTGATAAGAAATAGACAGATGTGTTGGAACAAGGTTTGATTAGATCTGTTTCCAAATTGCAGTCAGACTTTTGAAAGAGGTTCTGACCACAGACCAATTATTCTAAGTCTAACGTCTTCTCATGAATCCGACAAAAGTTCCTTCAAATTTGATTGTAGAATGCAAAACAACCTTGAGGTTAGAAGTAGATTACTGTCAGCTGGGTCAGCTACTTGTAGTGGTAGATGAACCACAGTGTTTGACAAGATTTAAGATTCTCTGAAGGCTCTTAGTCACTGAAGAGAAATTCTGAAGCAAATTCAAGAATTATTCTTTCTAGGATTTGGGCCAACTATGATTTAAAACAATCTAAACTAAACTTTCCCCCAATGGTGATGAAGAATCTTAAGATTTAATTGGTTCAGGCCTATTGATGTAGCTCAAATTACTCTATAGCAAACTCTCTCTAATAAGAGATCAATTAGATTACTTAGGAATCAAATCCATAGGAAACGTGAGCACATAATAGACTATAAGAATCAAGATTAAACTAGGCAAGTAATTAATAAAATAGTAATTAGCAGCAAACAAGTAAATAATCGGTTGTAAGATCACTACAAGAAAACAAGGGATTTCCTGACGAAAATACCGACGGAAGAAGTGATTTAGATACCATGATACCATGTGAGAATTAGAGATTTAGATAGATTCTTTGTGAGAGATTAAGGAGAGAACCATAAGAACAAGAGTGTTTAAGAATCCGTGAGAGAGAGAGAGAGAGAGAGAGAGAGAGAGAGAGAGAGAGAGAGAGAGAGAGAGAGAGAGAGAGAGAGAGAGTTTAGGGAAGTAGAATTGTGTTATTCCCTTGCAGATTGGGTTTGTGGGATCAATCCATAAATAGAGGATCAGAGTACAAGCAGACAAAGAGAATACAATTAAACTAATCCCACTTGCTTAGCTAGTGGACTCGTCCAGCCAAGGTGAGAGCGACATGTCCTAACGGCTCCAAAGACTCTCCCACTTGCTGTCTTAGCCATTTGAGTTCAAATATCATTATACAAGATATATGACACATCCGGACCCTTCTCTTGTTTGTCTCCTGCTTCTCTTGACGTGCAAGACAATCCTTAAACCCTAGAGTTGTACGAACAACCTTGCTTCTCAAGTAAGCCCAAATCTGAACGATCCTAACATCTTATTGCTTCATCTTAACAAACGTCAGAGAAGCAATAGGACGGGATGTGTGGGATCACCTGAGGCAGTGTCCTCTTGGAATTTTTGTTAAGCTAGCTGAACGCAAAAGCATGTGCTCTGGTAGGACTGTACACTATCTACTATGTCGGCAGCTTCGAGTATATAAGAAGGAGATTTGGAGTCTAGTTGGTGATGAGCCTATCAGGTTTAGCTTACACGAATTTGGTGAGATCACTGGGTTAAACAAAGATCCAGTGCCAGCAGAAAGTTTTGAACCTGACCAATACAAAACGTTTTGGGAGGAGTTGAATATGCCGTTTAGGGTGGGGCCCAAGTTAGATGAACTGAGGGAAGCATTAGAGGTATGTCTGGCCTGGAGTTTTGAAAAGCGTAAATGGTTAAGGCTGTTACTTCTTCAAGCGATGTGACTTTATGCTTTGCATCATAATTCTAGGATACCGTTTGAAAGTGCAAAGAGAGTATTCGACGATGAAGCCTTGATGATGTATCCATGGGGTCGGACTGCATATGAAGTTCTTGTTCACTCTATTAAGATGTTGAATCCACAAGGAAGGACATACACCATACGCGATCTGAAAGACGTGTTATTGGTTTGGGCGTATGAATCTGTCATTTGTTTTGGAGAACGTTTTGGGAGAGTGGTCAATGAGCAAGAAGTTCCGCTTTTTCAATGGGATGGACAGCGTACACATTCAAGTTTTGATACTGTCATTACTGAGGATATTAGAGAACATAGCGAGGTAAGGTGTCAACTGATTTATTGGCTAAATACAACTATGTTTAGTAAGAATGGTTAACAGAAATACCCAATAGAAGGAAAAATAAATAATACTTAAATATAAAAAATAAAAGTGGAATACTACATTAAATATTTATATTAAAATGTTAAAAATAAATAAATAAGTAATATACAATATAAAATGAAATAAAATACTAAACAAAAATAGAAAATGTATAATTTTACATCAAATAATTCTCTATAAAACTCATTATTTCATCGACATCAACCTCACACCCATCCAAAAAGACTCCAAAGAACTTCAGGAAAAAAAAACAATGGCTTCACCATCAACTTTTGCCGTCTCAAAAACGTTTAATGATTTCAAAGGAGATTTCTGTAACAACGAACTTTTGGTTAGGCTGATTCATTGATGGGAAGCCCACAACTTCCAAAACAGAAACCTACTCATATACTCAAAGGTATTCCCCCTAATTAAATTATTCCAATCCATAATTTTCTTGGGTTGCAAATTATTATTTTTTGGCCCAATTGGTTTTAAATACTCAAAATTATATAATCCCAACATTATATAAAAATATATTAAATTTTTTGTATAATATATTTAGTTAAATAACTTTAATTGACTAATAGTAATGTTATGCTTAAAATATAGTTTTTAAAAAGCTTGCAAATATAGTTTAAAGAACATAATCAGTGATGAATTTAATTTCTTAAATTAGATTATTATTTAAAACTTTGGGTTTTTAAAACATAGTGAGTTATAAATATCAATAATGGAGTTAGTGAATATAAGTATGAAGACAAAAATATAAATATTTAATTTTCAAGTAATAAATTAAGATTTTTATTCAGTTATCAATATATAATATCTTACATTGTTTTTTAAATTATACATAAATTATATAAAAATAATCTTCCAAACTTAAACTATTATATTATATATATAATGTTGTTAGTTAAAAATATTTTAAGCGATTTGTTGATTAAGATGTATATTATACTATCATTTGACATGTATTAGATACGTTGTGATATATAATTATTTTCTACTTTTAGGAAAACAATAAATGGTTAAGCATCAATATCATTTAGGTTAACTATACAAATAACACAAATTCAAAAATCATAAAAATACCACATAAACATTACAATACGATAATTTTAATCTCAATAACATACAATTCAAAATATAATGTTCTTTTTTAACACTTTTTTTAACACTGAAAATATAATGTTCAATAGAACAGGTATATACTTAATATTTTTGAAATTGAAAGACGTTTCGCTCGTAACGCGGATTAATTCCTAGTTTTATTTAGAATGAGAGCTAATTCGAAACGGAGGGAGTATCTAACATTTTTGGAAACTTAACAAAATTCTATTATAGCATGTAAATGCGAAATCAATCGCAAAGAAAAAAACCGAAACTTTTGAGCCATACAGAGATCCAACGACAGGAATAAACAAAACGTAGGTGTCAGTCGAAGCCGTTTCAGAATGAAGAAGGAAACAAAACCTTGGGCCTGCTTCATTCATTGACTATGTGATTTAATTTAAAGACATCGATTCTTGACAAAATCACAACCTGTCTGTAACTTTCTAGCACAACTTCACAGTGATTGACGCAGTACAACACACTTACACATAACGTACCAACAAATTTACATTCAGTCATCTTCTTGACCTCACATGCATTTATTTAATTTATTATTATACCATTTGGTAGCCGTAAGTCAACTGAAAGTCCATTTTAAAGAAATGCCTCTTCAAAAAGAACTATGGATTTTGAACCATCCACAGGTTTAGAATTGACAATAAAAAGTTACTACAAACATACTATTTGAGTTCTCTTTACATAAATTGAGGGATTGCAACCATATCGTATCATTTAAATTTAGTTTTTTTGTCATGGGTTTCAGGAAATGGTTAGATCCAACGGTGATTCTTATTAATCGGATGCATACAATTGTGCCAAATTAGCTTTTCCCAAGTTGTTATTATTATTATGAAGGGAACAAATCTAGATACAAAGACAATGCATTGGATCCAGCACTTAATTAAAACTCAATACCTTTGTAAATCATTTTTGTGTGATGTCAAACTTTACAGACGGAAACAATATTTAGAGGCTATAGACTCTCTGTACTTCGAAGTATCAGAAATATTGAACGGCTACCCGATCATAGAATCATAGTACAAGCTCTTGTTGGAGTCTAGTTTCTTATAGGGGTGGGCACAAGCCAAGTACTTGCCATTTTTGGCGTACTTGGTATTTGGGTTGACTTGTTCGAGTAATGAAATTTTAGACTTGTACTTGGTTTACTAAAAACGAGTACTTGCACTTTCAAGTACTTGCTAAAATTTAATATACTTGCAAATACTTGCAAGTACTTACCATGTTTTACTATTTGCTATTTCTAAATTAGTTTATAAATTATCGATAAGTTATTTAATATTTTATCTACTTAAACCGTGCATATGAGTTTAAGAAATTTAGTGAGTTATAATTCTAAGCTAAAATAGAAAATATTTCTTTACTTTTCATATGTTTTAAGTCTAATATATGATATATATAAAATAAAATAAAAACTATAAAATAATTTTATAATATATCATTTTAATCTATTTCTCGTATAAACAAATAATTTGATTCTAATTTAGAGATATTTTTGTCCACAAATAAAAACGGGTAGTAAATCAGGTAATAAGTCACGAGTAACAAGCCAACAACGCCAAGTAGTTGTTTTTGTTTTAGTACTTGATACTTGTCTTGTACTTGCAAGTAATTGAAATAAACGACTTGATACTCGACTTGCACAAAACGAGTACTCGACTTTAAGAGCCAAATACGAATCAAGTAGCGAGTACAAGCCGAGTAGCAAGTAATCGTGCCCACCCCTAGTTTCTTAGGCCATCTCCATAGGCGCCTCTTACGTGAGGTTCCAAACCAAAAAGAAAAAAAAAATGAAAAGCAAAAAGAAAACACAAACCTATGTTTAAATTTGAATTTTTAAGTGATTAAAACCCTTACGTGACATTTTTATTTGACATGTCATTTATGTCTCTCTCTCCTTCGTCGGGTTTTCATATGAAATCCCATTTACAAGCACAACAGTGTCTCTTGCAGTACACAAAAGCTCTCTTGAAGAACAAATAAGATGATCATAAACATAGTCTCCTTCTCGCGTCAAAAAAATATGGCCTTCTACAGCAACATGATGATCGAGTCAACGGAAAAAAAACCACATAATTTTTTTTTTGAATTGCAGTAGATGACTATAAAACAAACTATAGTTAGCTAGATGGTCATGACACTGTTTTCTTTTCATAAATCCGAATATACCCCTATTCTCTTGTCTGCTCCCCTATGTCGTAGTATTCAAAGGTCACACATCTGGACAAGTAACAAAAAAAAAATATATAAAATCTCTATAATGTTTTTTCGTTGTTCTCTGCTTTTTTCATATCTCATTGATTTCATCTTCTTCTTCTTATCTTCAATTAGGCTTTAATTAATCATATTATCCCGTTTGGATTTTTGATCTATACATCTGAGAACAAAAGAATGATCAATTCTAGAATTTAAAGCAGTTTGTCGACTTTATACATCTGACATCCAAGGTGAATCTTCCTCTATCATTTAATTAAGATTTGGTTTTTAAATTTTTTTCCTTTCAATCTCTTATTTTCCTATCTCGGTTTGTCTCTTATTAGGGATCAAGCAGAGAAGAAGAAGACAAATTGATCTTTTATTTGGGATCAAGTGATGAGTCTTTCGATCTCTCATTTCTCTAACTCCAGCAACCAAGAACAAAAGAGGAAGAAAAAAATCAGAGTTTTTTTAACAAGATTGGATATAGTTGTTTACCGAAAAACTTTACTACTTCAGAGATTGGAAAAAAAGCTAGCCATGGAGATCACCATCCCGCCTTCACTCTTCTCTTCCTCGAGCATGCTATGGTTGATATACCATGATTTTGACCCACTTTTACTCATGCTATATGAGTATTTTAATAACTATTTCATATATTATAGGGGGTTTTTAGAGTATTTACAGGTCCAGGTACGTTCTAGAGAAATATGGTGATTTTGGTGTCTTTTGGAGCCTTTTGAGTGCAGAACTGCACATACGCGTCAGACTTTTAGCTATAGATTGAGACCTTTCCACCGTTAGATTTTACCCATCTTTTGACACAAGATATAGCTTTGAGTTTCCAATGCCAAATTTTTGAGGTCAATCAGCATCCTGTAGCAGAAGTTATGCCCGTTTTACTGAAGAGTGGTCAGTCTGCCTCGCGAGAGGAAGCTGTTGAGAAGATAAAGAAGAATCGATCGATGCAACACTACTTGTGTTGATTGATGGAGATCCCAGAACGCGGGCCGAACATATTTTATTACTGATTTTGGGCCAGGAGTTACCAGAATGCCCTTGGACGACCAAAAACCCTATTTATGTATTTTGTAGGCCATTGTCGACGGCTAAGCTATTTTCTATTGTATTGTTCTAAGTTCTAGGAGAGAAGGGACGAACTCCATTAGATTTCTCCTGGAACTCATTTGATTCTTTGGTTTCTTTATTGATTTTATCTATTTTACATCTATTATTTCTATGATTTCTGTGACAAACTTCATGTTAGAGTAGATCCACATGTTAGGTTTAGGGTTTAAATAGGTTAGAGGGATTAGCCCCAACTATAGGATCTCTTGTTGTGGTATTCATTAATAGGTTGTTCTTAATTCCTATGTTCTAGAGTAGCTAACTAGAAATCTGAATCTAGGATTGTTAGGTTGTTTAAATATCTTTGAATAACTCTGATAGTCTTGAACACATCCTGATTAAGCTAGGATTTTACTAGAAACACATCGAAAGTTTGATCTAGGGATCCATAGTGAGTCTTTGTTAACTCGCGTGTAACACTTGACTAGCCGCATCGATCGATATTCCCATCAGAAATCAATCGATGGTAAGTAAAGTGAATCGGTCGATATTCCTCTAGAATAATCGATTGACACTGTCATTGATCGGACATTCTTGTCTTGGTCCACAACATTATGGTCAATAGGCTTATTTATTAAATGAGAGTTTAGTAAATATGTTGTTAAGAAAGTTAATTCTCTTTAATACCATGCAAACAATTAGATAGCACCTATAGGATTATAATCTCCAACACCTGAATAGAAATCCTAGATCTAGCAATCGTCCTTCCATCAAACAACTTCTTGCCAAGCTCAACAATTGTCTTGTTCATCTTGTTTACTGTTTTATTTATTGCTTGCTTTATTCACTGTTTTATTATTTAGTTACTGTTTAATTACTTATTTGCCTAGATTATTCATAACTGTTTAGATCTAATTGGTTCCCTAGCTCCTTGTGAATTCGATCCTTAAGTACTACAGCTAAACCTCTTATTTATTTGAGAGAGTAAAAGTCACTCCTTAGGGTAATTTGAGTGATATCAAATTTGGCGCTGTTGTCGGGGAGCTTTGATCGCCATTAGATATTATTTAGTTAGATTCAGTCTAGGTTTTACTGTTGTTCGAAAAAACTCATAAAATTTTCTTTTGTTTCAGGTGCACACATCTTAGTACTAGAAAGCAATGAAAAGAGGATTTTTGAGTCCTTCAAGGAAGGAACATGCGGGTCTATGCACGATCCGTAAGCCTACGCGGGAAGAATCGATCGACACCCTCCAAGCAACATTGATCGACAGAGTACACCACACATCGATCGACTCGATCGACACAAAATCACAAAAATCGATCGACATCGCCCCGCCGGAAGCAGGTACCTCACATGTTAATGAGAAAGTAGTCCAAACTGAACCAATAGGTGAATTAGGCAATTTAATAAGCCAAACTAAAGATAAACAGTGGACTGAAATCCCTGTGAAATTAAAATCCACCTTGAATAAAGGTGAAGAAATAAAATTGCCCTTGCAAGACTACTTAAACCTTGTTCTCCAAAAATCGATCGACACAGTACACACCGTGCCGACTGATACAGTTCTCTAGAAACCGATCGACACAATTCTTTCTGTGTCGACCGATACTAATCTCCCAAAATTGATCGACACAATTATTTCCATGTCGACCAATACTTTTTACCCTGATACTGTCTACACTCTCTTGATCGACACAATTCATTCCGTGTCGATCAACACTATTCATCTCTCGTTGATCGACACCAGCACCTCAACTTCGATCGACACTACTTGCGGAAGGACAAAGAAGGTTGACTTTGAGCTGGAACCGATGTATATCACTCTTATGAGTGAGCGTCTCTTTTATGGCCTTCCTGGCGAGAAACGACTGTATCATATCGACATGTTTGAAGAACTAGTATGGGATCTCTTTAATGAAGTCCCTGAAGACCACCACTTCTGCAAACTCTTCCCATGCACCCTTGCTGGAGAAGCAGCATGTTGGTTTCAGGAATTGCAAACATAATCCCTCAAGACCTGGATTGATATCATGAGAGTCTTTTTCAACAAATTTCTTTATGACGCTCCAGAATATCTAAAGATGGTGATGGGGTCAATGACGAGACATATGGTAGAGGATGATGAACAACATGGATCTGGAGGGCCGAGTAGAGTATAAGAAACCAGTCTTAACGATACGACCTCCACATCGATCGATACCACAACATCGAAATCGATTGATACCATGATCCCATCATCGATCGACACTGCTTATCCGATGTCGATCGATACTGTTTATCCGAACACTATTCATCAAGTCTCGATAGACACCACTTGCGTAGTAAAAGAGAAGGTTGAAGTGCTCATACTTAAGGTCGATGAGAATGGGATGTTAAGAGATAGAGAAGGTCGACCTCGCAACAGCTCAGGAGAGTTGATTAATGCACACAATGCTGTGATCCCTGCTGTCATTGCTGTTGCTGAGATGAATGACTTCCAGTTAAGCCATGAATGGTATGATTGGGAAGCTCAGAACTCTTTTCAGGGTTTGCCTCATGAAGATCCTAAGCAGCACATCGCCGAGCTTAGTGATCTAGTATCAAGGAGTGAGCAGAATGAAGTATCTGAATACCATATGCTTTACAAGATCTTTCCTTATTCTATCTCTGGGGATGTATTTATCTGGTTCAGTCAATTACAACCGAAATCTCTAACCAGCTGGGATGACATTAAAAGAGCCTTCCTTTACAACTTTCTTGATGATGTTTAAGCAACTCGAGAAAAAAGAGGAGAATGATAAATGGAACATGCTCATGGAAAGTTGGCAGATAAACATGGAATATCATATCCCAAATTAGTTGTTATTGGACATTATGATAGGGTCTGGTAGTTATCATGGATCTGAAAAATTGAGCAGAGTGGAGGAAGCTAGTATTGGAGACTCGATCTGACCATCGATCAACAACACCACCTCAGAATCGATCGACAATTGATATCACTCAAATTACCCTAAGGAATGAATTACTCTCTCAAATAAGAGGTTCAGTTGTAGTACTTAGGGATCGAGTCACGAGGAGCTAGGGAACCAATTAAATCTAAACAGGTTTTAATAATCTAGGTAAATGATAATAAAACAGTAAATAAATTATAAAGCAGTAAACAATGCAATTAATAAATAAAACAGTAAACAAGACGAACAAAACAATTGTTCAGCTGGGCAAAGGGTTGTTTGATGGAAGGATGGTTGCTAGACTTAGGCGTTATCTCTGGTATCAGTATGCAATTGATTTCTGACCTTACGGTTTTAATTGTTCATGAATTCAAACATAAATGACGAAACTAAACAGGTTTCCTTGTCTAGATCTCGGATCTCAACTTTCGTATTTTGATCACGAAAAAGAGTCGATCGATTGTCCTTATGGACAATCGATCGATACACCTTTCAAGTAATCGATCGATACGAGGATGCTCGCGACGATCGACAGCTCTTCTAGAAAGCTTTACGAACAGGTTATTATTATCCTCTAACTCTCTAGACCAACTGTCGTATGAATCTAGTTAGTTAGATCAAGCTAGTTAGGGTTCAGGTAATGAGTAATAGCTATTTGACTCAGTTTAATCATAGGGTTTAGATTTAAGGGTGATCAATTCTAAATCTAGTGCTAAACTTAACTAGGCTTGAAGAACAAATTTAAAACACCTTAACATCAGTCATACAATCAATACATAGATCAACCAAATGAGAAACCTAAATCTAACATGTGGATCTACCCTAGCATGAAGTTTGTCACTGAAAATCATAGCAAGAATATATGTAAAATATAAAAGCAATAGATATAAAATATGAAAAACCAAAGAAACAAAGAATCGAAGGAGTTCCAGGAGGACTTTGATGGTGTTCCTCCCTTCTCTCCTAAAACTTACAACAATACAATAGAAAAAGAGCGTAGCTGTCAACAATGGCTTGCAAAATACATAAATAAGGTTTCTGGTCATCCAATGGCATTCTGGTAATTTGTGGTAACTCCTGGGCCAAAATCAGTCAGAAAACATACTCGGCCTGCGTTCTGGGATCTCCATCGATCGACACAAGTAGGGTTGAATTGATCGATTCTTCTTTATCTTCTCGACGGATTCCTCTCGCGAGGCAGACTAACCACGCTTCAGTAAAACAGGCATAACCTCTACTACAGGATGCTGATTGATATCAAACCGGTGGCATCGGAAAGCTAAATCAAAGATATATCTTGTGTCAAAATATGGGAAAAATCTAACGGTGGGAAGGTCTCCATGAATAGCTAAACATCTGATGTGTTTGTGTAGTTTTTCACTCAAAAGACTCCAAAAGACACCAAAATCACCATATTTCTACAAAACGTACCTGAATCTGTAAATACTCTTAAAATACTACAAAACATAATAAATATATCTTAAACACTCATATACCATGGCTAATAATGGGTAAAATTCATGGTATATTAACTCCCTCAGACTTACCCTTTTGCTTGTCCTCAAGCAAAATAAATAGGCAATCTCTCTGAAAGAGGTTTGAAAACAGTAAGGACTCACAGATTTTAAAACTTTGAAATAATCACCTCTACAATATTGCAATCCACATCTAAGAAGTCCTAATCACAGAAGCTCATTATGCAATATCCTAGCTTAGCAACCAAATTCATGTAGCCAGCAACTTAGCAAATACTATCTGACATTCCCCTCAACTAACCTCATTTCTTAACATAAAATAAAAGTGCATGCTTTACCTTGGGAGTATCGATCACATGATGCAAGGATTCTCAAACAAGTATCTGGATCTGCAGGTAAAAGTTAGTTTCTATCTTTCCTCCCTTCTAATTTCTCTCTTGAGTCAAAATCAGCTTCTAAGGCATGATTATTGACCAAGATTGGACATGCTTCCATGAAACAAGCCTTAATGGTGGTTGCCACCAAGTCCTGATCACTTCTTTTCTACATGTATCCAAGAATTCATATGAAGTGAGCCTTAATGGTTGTAGCCACCAAGTCTCATTCGAATTCTTTTTGTTGGAATCTTTATGAATTAAGCCCTAATGGTTGTAGCCACCAAGTCATGTTAAGATTTCACCTAACTAAAACCTATATATTTTTCTTTTCTTTTCTTTTCTTCTTCTTTTTTTTCTCCTTTTCTTTTTTCGGATTTTTTTACTAAACTAAATATCTCTACCTATATATCTAGGGTTGAAAATAGAGAGAGAAAGGTGATAAATCTACACAAGGCTTTACCTTCCAGAACTGTTTGAAGAATCTGATCCCATGTATACCAAGCCCCAAGACAAGCAGTTGTGTCAGGTTTAGTGTTGGAGGTCAGTTTTGGTTCTTTCAAACAATCTAAGCAAGTGTGAATAGTTGACAGGTTGATCCACTCTATCATCTCTAAGACTATCTATAATCAGTAAATCTAGAATGGTGCTAAAGAGTGGTTAGATAACAAGTAAAAATCAAATACGATCATTATCCCTTTCTTGAGCTCAATAAAAAGTAGTTTTTGAAAACAATTTTAATAAGACTCACAATAAACAAATATCAGTAACCATCCCCCCCAAACTTAAATTACACTGTCCCCAGTGTAAAACAGTCCAGTGATGTTGAAGAATTAAATCAAAAGGACTCAATTGAACAAGGAAGAACGATAAACCTGACCGGAAACAATATCGATCAATGAGTAAAAGGATGCATCGATTGCCGCAGGTGATGTTCTGTCGATCGATATCGACTGTGTCTCGTCGGTCGATAAAATGGTAATCTTTCTCCTTGATAAAAATCAAATTAAAACTCAAAATAAAATATAACATTAGTAGAACCTCCCCCAGACTTAAACAACACTATCTCTAGTTTTATGCAATCCAAAATCGGTGGAGAAATAAATCATAAGTACTAAATTTAACAAAGAAAAATGGTATACATGCCTCTGATGTGAGAGTCAACCAACACAGTGAAGTGGCGATCGATACTCTTGATGCTCTGTCGATCGATGCTGCGCAGCCATCGTCGATGCTCGTTGCATAACTCGTTTTCTTCGGGTCTAACATAAAGAAGACATAAAATAGTAAATAAAAAGAAATTAAAACACAATTAGAAAATAATAATAATTTTTTATTATTATATTTTTTATTATTATATGTTTTTCGATAAGTAGTGTTCTGTTACAGTAATGTTGCTACAGTAACGTAGCTACAGTATCACTCGACAGGACTGCTACAGTGTTGATCGACGGGACTGCTACAGTGTCGATCGACGGGACTGCTACAGTGTCGATCGACGGGAATGCTACAGTGTCGATCGATGCTACAGTGAATTCACTATTCACATTTTTTTTGAAATCAATGAAAAACAAAAATCAGCAATAAATGAAAATAAAACCAAATTTAAAACAAACCGAACACTGGGTTGCCTTCCCCTCAGCGCTTATTTTAGTCATTAGCTTGACTTCTGGAAATATGATTCAGTCCGGATGAGAATGAGAACCCGCTCCAAAACAAGTCTCAATATCTACTCTCTGAAACTTTATCATTCTTGCGTGAAAGCCTCCTCCATAGACTCTTCTCCTTTTTCTTTCATCTCAGCTATAAGTAACGCTCGAAGCTTTGCAAAAGGTTATGAGAAACATTTGTTGCGCACTCTGGATTTCCAGATACCATCGGAGAAGTGAAGAGTGAATGATAACTAAGGATCTCCCTTGATCCTTTTCCTCTTCTTCCAATTCCTCCTCTTCTTTCCCCCAAACTTATCTATTTTTGTCTTTTCGTGCTGAGATACCCGAAGGATGTCGATCAACAATGAATTGATTGTGTCGATTGATGGTATCTAACCGGTGTCGATCGATGGTATCTGGTCTATGTCGATCGATAGTGCTCATGTTGAACCTTTCTCGACTTCACCTCTACATCTCAACCATCTTTGAGTAACTGCTGCATACATATGATCATCAAATACTCCATTGTAGGAACTTGGTTGCACACTTCTATCCGATGGGATAGGAAAATCAACTTCTAATATTGCGCAAGGAACCACAGTCTTCCTAGGATCATATATCATTTTCACTCGTTTGTAAATCCCAACAACTTCTTCTGTGCAGATAGGTAGTCTCTGATGTTCAGGGACAATAAGGTGTGTGGTCTCAGACTTGTACATTCTCTCCTCAATCGCCTCCATCTCAACTATGTATCCTGGTAACTCATCCAACCATGGGTGTCGATCGATTTCATCAGGTGGGTGTCGATCGGCGATGTTGGGCGGGTATCGATCGATTCCATTAGGTTGGTATCGATCGATGCAATCCTTTGACGAAGTCTCCAAATATTTTCCCACATTATTTCCTTCATCAAGCATCCGCTCAAGCCATTTTTCGAACTCCAAAAAGTCTTCTAGAGTGACTTCCCTACCATAATCCAGATATTCAAGCTTTTCTCGTTCCTCTAACTCGAAGAATTCTTCTATCTCCAAGGAATTTTCCATGGTGATTTATTTGTTTACTTCTGAGGTAAGATCACAGCTTGATTCATATGCGCTCTCCTGTGTCGAGTATGTGTTCTGAGGACAACTCGGATTTTCAGGAATAGGTGTCAATCGAGAATAAGGGTTTCTGTCAATCGATGATGAGATAATGTTGTCGATCGTTTCTGAGGTAAAACCGGCGATCGATTCTGAATTGGTGTTGTCGATTATCTTTGAGAGTGTACTGTCGATCGATTCTGAAGACGTACTATCGATCGATGTGGAGGATATGATGTCGATCGATGCTGAGCTCGGGTTACTAGTATCAGCTTCTTTTACTCTGCTCAGCTCTTTAGATCCAGGATGTCTACCAGACTCCATCATAATGTCCAAAAACAGGTGACTTGGGATTTGATATCCCCTCTTTATCTGCCAACTTTCCATGAGTTTGTCCCATTTATCATTCTTCTCCTTTTCTCGAGTCGCTTCAGCATCATCAAGGAAGTTATAAAGGAAGGCTCTTTCAATGTCATCCCAGCTGGTTAGAGATTTTGGCTGTAGTTGACTGAACCAGCTAAATGTATCTCCAGAAATAGAATAGGGAAAGATCTTGTAGAGCATGTGGTATTCAGATACTTCGTTCTGCTCACTTCTTGATACTAGATCACTAAGCTCTGGAATGTGATGCTTCGGATCTTCATGAGACAAACTCCGAAAAGAGTTCTGAGGTGCCCAATCATACCATTCACGGCTTAACTGGAAGTCATTTATCTCAGCAACAGTAATGACATCAGGGATCGCAGCACCGTGTGCATTAATCAACTCTCCTGAGCTGTTGCGAGGTCGACCCTCTTCGTCTCTTAACATACCATTCTCATCGACCTTAAGTATGAGCACTTCAACCTTCTCCTCTACGCAAGTGGCATCTATCGAGACTCGATTCGGATGAACAATATCGATCGACATCAGATTCTTAGTGTCGATCGATGGTGAGATCAAGGTATCGATCGATTTCGATGTTGTGGTATTGATCGATGTGGAGGTCGTATTACCGGTACCGGTTTCTTCTACTCTACTCGGCCCTTCAGATCCATGTTGTTCATCATCCTCTACCATATGTCTCATCATCGACCCCATCACGATTTTAGATATTCTGGAGGATCATAAAGAAATTTTTTAAAAAAGACTCTCATGATATCAATCAAGGTCTTTAAGGATTCTGGTTGCATTTCCTTGAACCAACATGCCGCTCCTCCAGCAAGGGTGTATGGGAAGAGTTTGCAGAAGTGGTGGTCTTCAGGGACTTCATTAAAGAGATCCCATACTAGTTCTTCAAACATGTCGATATGATCTAGTGGTTTCTCGTCAGGAGAGCCATTAAAGGAACACTCACTCATAAGAGTGATATACATCAGTTCCAGCTCAAAGTCAACTTTCTCTGACCTTCCGTGAGTAGTGTCGATCGACGTTGAAAAGTTGGTGTCGATCGACGGAAGATGAATTGTGTCGATCGATATAGAAGGAAATGTGTCGATCAAGGGGGAGTAGGAGTCGATCAAGGGAATGTAGACAAAATCAAGGTAAACATTATCAGTCGACATAGAATGATATGTGTCTATCGATATCGGAAGATTAGTATCAGTCGACACAAAAAGAATTGTGTCGATCGATTTCGAGGGAACATGGTTTAAGTAGTCTGGCAAGGGCAATTTTATCTCTTCACCTTTATTCAAGGTGGAATGGATTGAACCATGGATTTTGGTGCCCTGTTTATTTTCAGTTTGGGTAATTGTATTATCTAATTGACCTATTGGTTCTATTTGGACTACTTTCTCATTAACAAATGTGGTAAGCGAAAACGTAACTGCTTCCGGCGGGGAGTTGTCGATCGATTTACGAGTATGGTTATCGATCGATTTGTGGTGTAAGCTGTCGATCGATGTTGCTTGGAGGGTGTCGATTGATCCTTTCCGCGTAGGCTTACGGATCGTGCATAGATCCGCATGATCCTTCCTTGAAGGACTCAAAAATTTTCTTTTCATTGCTTTCGGGTAAAATTTTTCTTTTCATTGCTTTCGGGTACTAAGATGTGTGTACCTGAAACAAAATTAGAAAAAAATTTATCAGTTTTTGTAACAAAAGTAAAACCTAGACTAAATCTAACTAAATAAGATCTAATGGTGATCAAAGCTCCCCGGCAACGACACCAAATTTGATATCACTCAAATTACCCTAAGGAGTGAATTACTCTCTCAAATAAGAGGTTCAGTTGTAGTACTTAGGGATCGAATCACGAGGAGCTAAGGAACCAATTAAATATAAGCAGTTATGAATAATCAGGTAAATGATAATAAAACAATAAATAAATTATAAAGTCGTAAACAATGCAATCAATAAATAAAACAGTAAACAAGATGAACAAAACAATTGTTCAGCTTGGCAAAGGGTTTGTCTGATGGAAGGATGGTTTCTATACTTAGGTGTTATCTCAGGTATCAGTATGCAATTGATTTATGACCTTAAGGTTTTAACTGTTCATGAATTCAAACATAAATGACGAAACCAAACAGGTTTCCTTATCTAGATCTCGGATCTCAACTTTCGTAGTTTGATCACGAAAAAGAGTCAATCGATTATCCTTATGGACAATCGATCGATACACCTTTCAAGTAATCGATCGATACGAGGATGCTCCCGACGATCGACAACTCTTCTAGCAAGCTTTACTAACAGGTTATTATTATCCTCTAACTCTCTAGACCAACTGTCGTATGAATCTAGTTAGTTAGATCAAGCTAGTTGGGGTTCAGGTAATGAGTAATAGCTATTTGACTCAATTTAATCCTAGGGTTTAAATTTAAGGGTGATCAATCCTAAATCTAGTGCTAAACATAACTAGACTTAAAGAACAAATTTAAAACACCTTAACAGCAGTCATACAATCAATACATAGATCAACCAAATGAGAAACCTAAATCTAACAGGTGGATCTACTCTAGCATGAAGTTTGTCACAGAAATCATAGCAAGAATAGATGTAAAATATAAAAGAAATAGATATAAAATATGAAAACCCAAAGAAACAAAGAATCAAAGGAGTTCCAGGAGGAACTCGGAGGACTCTGATGGAGTTCCTCCCTTCTCTCCTAAAACTTAGAACAATACAATAGAAAAAGAGCGTAGCTGTCAACAATGGCTTGCAAAATACATAAATAGGGGTTCTCGTCGTCCAAGGGCATTCTGGTAATTTGTGATAACTCCTGGGCCAAAATCAGTCATAAAACATACTCGGCCTGCGTTATGGATCTCCATCGATCGACACAAGTATGTTTAATCGATCGACAAAAGTATGTTTAATCGATCGACAAAAGTATGTTTAATCGATCGATTCTTCTTTATCCTCTCGACAGCTTCCTCTCGCAAGGCAGACTAACCACTCTTCAGTAAAACGTGCATAATTTCTGCTACAGGATGTTGATTGATCTCAAACCGGTGGAATTGGAAAGCTTACTCAAATCTCTATCTGGTTTCAAAATATGGGAAAATCTAACGATGGGAAGGTCTCCATACATAGCTAAACATCTAATGCGTCTGTGCAGTTCTGCACTCAAAAGACACCAAAATCACTATATTTCTCCAGAACGTACCTGAATCTGTAAATACTCTAAAAATACTCCAGAACATAATAAATATATCTTAAAACACTCATATACCATGGCTAATAATGGCTAAAATCTATGGTATGTCAACAGTACGTCATTAGAATCGATCGACATGACATCCTCTGAATTGATCGACAGTACGTCATCAGAAACGATAGACAGTGTGTCCTCAAAATAGATCGACAATCCAACCTCACCATCGATGAACAACACTATTCATACAGCATCGATCGACGGTACACTCTCAGAGATGATCGGCAACACCAATTCAGAATCGATCGCCGGCGTTACCTCAGGGACGATCGACAGCATTATCTCAGCATCGATCGACAAAAACCCATGTTCCCGATTGACACCTATTCCTGAAAGTTTGGGTTGTCCTCAAGACACAGACTCGACACAGGAGAGCGTAGATGAATCAAGCTGTGATCTTACCTCAGATGTAAACAGAGAAATTACCATGGAAAATTCCCTAGAGGTAGAGGAACTCTTAGAGTTAGAGGAGGGAGAAAAGCTTGAATATCTGGATTATGGTAGGGAAGTCACTCTAGGAGACTTTTTGAAGTTGAAAAAATGGCTTGAGCGGATGCTTGATGATGAAGGGAATATTGTGGGAAAAGATTTGGAGATTTCTTCAAAGGATTGCATCGATCGACACCAACCTAATGGAATTGATCGATACCGACCCAATGTCATAATCAACAACCTCTTGACTGCATCGATCGACACCCATGATTGGATGAGTTACCAGGATACATAGTTGAGATGGAATCGATTGAGGAGAAAGTGCACAAGTCTGAGACCTCGCACCTTGTTGTCCCTAAACATCAGAGACCACCTATCTTTGCAGAAGAAGGTGCTGGATTTCACAAAAGAGTGAAAAGGATACATGATCCTTGGAAAACTGTAGTTCCTTGTGCAGTATTAGAAGTTGATTCTCCTATTCCACCAGATAGAAGTGTGCAACCAGATTCCTATATTAGGATACTGGATGATCATCAGCACATAGAAACTCATAGAGGATTGAGATGTAGAGTTGAAGTCGAAAAAGGTTCAACATAAGCACTATCGATCGACATAGACCAGATACCATCGATCGACACTGGTCAGATACCATCGATCGACACTGGTCAGATACCATCGATCGACACAAACAGTTCATTGTCGATCGACATCCTTCGGGTATCTCAGCACACAAAGACAGAAACAGACAAGTTTGGGGGAAAGAAGAGGATGAATTGGAAGAAGAGGAAAAGGATCAAGGGAGATCCTCAGTTATCATTCACTCCTCACTTCTCAGATGGTGTCAAGAAATCCAGAGTGTGCAGCAGATGTTTCTCACAGCCTTTTGCAAAGCTTCGAGCACTCCTTATTGCTGAGATGATAGACAAAGGAGAAGAGTTTATTGAGGAGGCTTTCACACAAGATTGATAAAGCTTCAGAGAGTAGACATTGAAACTTGTTTTGGAGCGCGTTCTCATTCTCATCCGGACTAAATCAGAGATCTCCAGAAGTCAAGCTAATGACTAGAAATAAGTGTTGAGTGGGAGGTAACCCACTAGGTCTGTTTTAAATTTGGTTTTATTTTCATTTACTTTTTATTTTTGTTTTTTATTGATTTCAGATTAAAAAAACGTGAACAGTGAATTACTGTAGCAGTGATCGACGTTGTATCAGTCCCGTCGATCGACACTGTAGCAGTCCCGTCGAGCGACATTGTAGTTACATCACTGTAGCAATATTACTGTAGCAGGTATTGTTCAAAAATTTTACTTTTTGATATTACTTTCTATTTGTGTGTTATTTCTTTCAGATCTAAGGAAGACGAGTTTCCACATGAATCGACAATGGCTAGCTAGCATTGATCGACAGAGCATCATGAGTATTGGTCGCCACTTATTTGTGTTGATCAATACTCATATCCAAGTTAGGTATACCGTTTTTCCTTATTAAATTTAGTATTATGATTTATTCTCCCACCGATCTTAGATTGTATAACACTAGCGATATTGTTGTTTAAGTCTGGGGGAGGTTTTAGTAATATTCTGTTTTATTTTGAGTTTTATGTTTATAGAATAATAAAATAAAATAAAATAAAAAGGATCCAAGGAGAGAGATTACCGTCTTATCGACCGACGAGGCACAGTCGATATTGATCGACACAACATCACCTGCAACGATCGATGCATCCATTTGCACATCGATCGATACTATTTCGGTCAGGTTTATCTTTCTTACTTGTTACATTGAGTCTTTTTGATTTAATTCTACAACATCACTCCGACTGTTTTACACTGGGGACCGTGTAATTTAAGTGTGGGGGGATGTTTACTGATATTTGTTTATTGTGATTCTTATTAAAATTATTTTCAAAAACTATTTTTATTGAGCTCAAGAAGGGGATTAAATAGTTTTAAATTGTTTTCTTACTATCTAACCACACTATAGCACCATTTTTAGATTTATTGACAACAAAGTATACTAGAGATACTAAAGTGAATCATCCTGCCATTAGATCACACTTGCTTACAAAGTTTGAAGGAACTGAAGCTGACCTCCAACCCTAATCTGACTAATTTGCGTGCTTTGGGGTTTGGTATACATTGGATCGGATTCCTCCATCAGGTCTGAAAGGTATAAGTCTGTGTACTTTTGGTTTCCTTCTCTCCTCTCTTCAACATCTATAAAAGAAAAGATTAAAATGATTTACTGAGATGCAGAGGGGTAGGTACATTACCAATGACCCCACTATTGTAATTCAAAGGAATGATCACACATTGTGAAAGCGAGGTGTAGGTACATTACCGATGACCCCATTATTCGCCTACATTTTGTCAAAAAAAAAAATCAAAAACAATATGGCAAGATGGACTGTATCAGCATCTTTGTCCATTGAGTTTGAGATCTAGAAAAAGATTCAGAGAAGAGGGATATAGGGAAAAAATAAACCAGAATATGACTACATGTTTACTCAGATACCTGCTGGGGTAAGAGTCCAAGTATCCTCAGATCGATACTCCCAAGGTGAAGCATGCACTTTATATTATGTAATAAATGAGGTTAGTAGAAGGGTGAGTCAAGTTAGTATTTGCTAAGTTGCTGGTAGAATGGATTTGACTGCTAAACTAGGATATGGTATATAAAGTATCTCTGAAGTTAGCACTTATTTGATGTGGTTGCAACATAGTAGAGGTGATAGTAGTAAGTTAAAGATTTTGTGAGTCCATGTTGTCTTCAAACCTCTTTCAGAGAGACTGCATGTTTGTTTTGCTTGAGGACAAGCAAAAGGGTAAGTCTGGGGGAGTTTTATATACCATGATTTTGACCCACTTTTAGTCATGATATATGAGTGTTTTAATAACTATTTATTATATTATAGAGGCTTTTTAGAGTATTTACAGGTTCAGGTACGTTCTGGAGAAATATGGTGATTTTGGTGTCTTTTGGAGCCTTTTGAGTGCAGAACTGCACAGACGCGTCAGACGTTTAGCTATAGATGGAGACTTTCCCACCGTTAGATTTCTCCCGTCTTTGGCACTAGATGGATATTTGAGTTAGCTTTCCTATGCCACCGTTTCGAGGTCAATCAGCATCTTGAAGCAGAAGTTATGCCCATTTTACTGAAGAGTTGTCAGTCTGCCTTGCGAGAGGAAGCTGTTGAGAAGATAAAAAGGAATCGATCGACGCAACACTATTTGTGTTGATCAATGGAGATCCTAGAACGCGGGCTGAGCATATTTTATGATTGATTTTGGCCCAGAAGTTACCATAATGCCCTTGGACGACCAGAAACACTATTTATGTATTTTGTAAGCCATTGTTGACGACTAAGCTCTTTTCTATTGTATTGTTCTAAGTTCTAGGAGAGAAGGGGGGGACTCTATTAGAGTCCTCCTGGAACTCCTTTGGTTTCTTTATTGATTCTATTATATTGTTCTAAGCTCTTTCTATGATTTATGTGACAAACTTCATGTTAGAGTAGATCCACCTGCTAGTTTTAGGGTTTAAATAGGTTTGAGGGATTAGCCCCAACTATAGGATCGCTTGTTGTGGTATTCATTAATAGGTTGTTCTTAATGCCTATTTTCTAGAGTAGCTAACTAGAAATCTGAATCTATGATTGTTAGGTTGTTTAAATATCTTTGAATAATTCTGATAGTCTTGAACACATCCTGATTAAGATAGGATTTTACTAGAAACATAGCGAGAGTTTGATCTAGGGATCCATAGTGAGTCTTTGTTAACTCGCGTGTAACGCTTGACTAGCCGCATCGATCGATATTCCCATCACAAATCGATCGATGGTGAGTAAAGTGAATCGGTCAATATTCCTCTAGAATAATCGATCGACACTGTCATTGATCGGACTTTCTTATCTTGTTCGACAACATTCTAGTCAATAGGCTTATTTATTAAATGAGAGTTTAGTAAATCTGTTGTTAAGACGGTTAATGCTCTTTAATACCATGCTTCCATCAAACAACTTATTGCCAAGCTGGACAATTGTCTTGTTCATCTAGTTTACTGTTTTATTTATTGCTTGATTTATGGGGAATTTTTTAAAATACCACTTTCCTTGTACCACTTTTTATTTTTACCTTCATTAAAGAGATATTTTCAAAAATACCACTTTTTTAAGGGGCAAATTTTTAAAAAAAATTAATTAGAATTCTAAATTTTAAATTCCTAAACTTTGCCCCCATCCTACACCACCCCTTAACTCTAAACCCTACTCTTAGATTAATTAACCCAAAGGTTATAAGTGTGTTTTTCCCTCTTAAAAAACAAAGGTAAAAGTGATTAAGGTATTTTTGAAAAATGGTACAAGGAAAGTGGTATTTTTGACAATTTCTCTTGATTTATTTACTGCTTTATTATTTATTAACTGTTTAATTACTTATTTGCCTAGTTTATTCATAACTGTTTAGATCTAATTGGTTTCCTAGCTCTTTGTGAATTCGATCCTTAAGTATTACAGTTGAACCTCTTATTTAAGAGAGTAAAAGTCCCTCCTAAGGATAATTTGAGTGACATTAGTGGTGTATGTACTCGCGTTACTCAAATGAGTACCTTTCCAGTAACACATATATGACTACAATTTAAATATATCTTGATACATATCCGGTTTTAAAACAAAATAACCGGTTACACAATACTATTTTAAATGCTAATCATCCACTATGATTTAGAGAACCTATACTATTAAAAGAGAATCATTCTGAAAAATCTATTTATAAAAGTTTGTTGTACTTATTCATTAACTAATTGTTACATTTGATTCTACAATTAATTACTTTAACTATACACAATTAATTACCGTAACTATACTGATTAATCATTTTATGTTACATGAAAACTTAATGACAGTCCCTAATATCGTGGGATCACATTTATTGCTGTGCATGGGATATTAATTTCATTAAGATCACAATTATATTTAAGCCAAAGTAATGGTGATGATTGGTTCGACTGTAGCTGTAAAATTTTAGCTGTAAAATTTTAGTTGTATGTAAATTGGTAGTCGCTGTAAAGTTGTTACTATAGATTTTATTGTAGATATTTTAACTGTAGTTAAATTTGTTGTAGCTGTAAGGTATATGCTGTAGATATTTCAAAATAATATATATGATGTATATATAAAATAGTTATTACTATCAACTAAAATAATTTGATTTAATGATTTCTATAAGTTATCAAAGTTTATTGTTATTTAAAGTGTGATATGTAAATAATATTTTATGTTATTTAAAATATTTGAATAATTTTGAAAACACCCAGAACTAAATTAATATTGATATAGATTTTTATTATGATTATCTAATTAATTTTATATTATAGATATTTTTTTCATTTTATAGTTTCTACAGCCTATAAAACAAAGATGTAGGTGTTTTGCCTAAAATACATAAGAATAAATTTTGCTTTAATTTTTTTTGCTGTAACTTTAAAAATAAAGGTAAAACATGATTGGTACAAGTTAATAGAAAATTATTGTAGGCTTTGACTAACAAAAATAAAACTACAACATAATTGGTAAAATTTAGTGTTTTAAAAATAAATAAAGTTAAAGTAAAGAGATAAAACCCAACAATCATCCTCAATATTACATACATCAACTAATAACTCTCTTAATTAATGCTACGAGAATAGATGTCACAAGAATCTACATATTACTTTACAAACATTTTATTATAATTTATACTATGAAAGAAACTTTTTTCGATTTTAAATAAATTATGTTTTTTTCAAAAAATAATTATAAAGTTAAATTAAATTCTAATGAATGACAACTTTTAAAGGTTTTGGATTTAAAACTATACAGATCAATTAACTTATTTTATTGCATCAACAATTCATTAAGAAAAATCATTCCAATAATCATAAATTTAATTTACTAATAGGTCGAAACTCAATGTATGTTTATAAGCAAAAAAATAAATTATCTACACTAAAATTGTAATAGTATTAATCATTACTAAATCTATAAATTAAAATGCATAACAAAAATACAATGCATTTACTTAAAATGACAAATAAAATAGTTTTTTTAGTTCTATGTAGTATTATAAAGTATGTAAGCAGTTTAATCAATTTAAAAAATATATATAATTAGATTTTTAGGTTTATTGTGGGTCAACAGGTGTCAGTTCACAGGTTAATGATGAGTTCTTAAATTTTATCGACTTTTTAATTAATAGGTCTTTATTAAATCCAAATTTTATTGAAACATATCAGTTGATATAATATATGATAGATGCTACATGAAGAACATAAATCAGTCCAAATTATATATGGCCACTGAGTTTACATATTCAACACGGTACCCCCCCCCCCATTAAAGGAGTTAAATTGTTTGTAAAAATAGAATGCTTTCTTTGCACCATTTAAATGTAGATGCATGATTAGTCCTTGGTAATCGATTTAATCGGTTTGGTATTTTGGTTTTTGGTGTTTTGATTCTAGAAATTTAGAAACCACTAATATATTTAGAAAATTTGATTTGATTTCAGTTGGGTTTATTTCAGTTTTTGGTTATACCCAGTAAAAAGGTTGAGAACCAACTAATATCCCAAAATATTGGGTCTAATTCAGTTTCGGTTTGATTATGGATTTTTAGGTAATTGTCGATTTATAGATAAAAATATGGGATAATTTAGGAGTTTTGATTTTAAATATCGGGTAATTCAGATAAAAAATCGGATACTTTAGATAATTTTAATATTTTGGGTAAATAGTAGTTTATGATATTTGATTATTTAGAAATTAAATATAATTAATATTTGTAGGTATATAATTTGTATTTTAAAAATTCAAGTATCCATTTTGTTCTCTGTTTGATTCATGTGTCTCGGTTCCAAAAATATATGATATACTTATTTATTTATTTATGAAAATCAGTTAACTTTAGTTTCATATTTTCGGTTTGATATAGTTCGATTTGTTATTGTGAGTAAATGTGCTGAAACCTATATACTATTTTATACAGAAATTTAATTTTTATAATTTACTAAAATTTTAGAATAACCCGCGTTTGCAAACGCAGATCAAAATTTAGTAATTTTTAAACGTTAATAATTTGTGTCCAGTAATATTTTCCACAACACTTAATATATTATTTTTATAATTTATTCTCTTATTTCCGGTTATAAAACGAGTAACCCGATATACAACAAAACTGATTTTTACTGTCCCACTACCATGATGTTCATAAATACATTCCCCTAGTGGTATGTTTGACTCCTTAAAATATTTTAACTTTCATCTCAGTTAGTTTAAATTTATAATCACCATCAAATAAATCTTTAATGACTGAATGATGCTAAACTATTACCTTGGTTATAACAATTTAATTTATTTTTTATTCTCAAACTATCAGAATTATCTCTTATGAAGTAAGAGGCTCTCGTTCTATATCCAGTAGTAAATAATTTAATCCAGATTAAAATATACTTTGATAAATATTCGGTTTTAATACCACATAACTGGTTACGCACATTACTTTTTTGTTCGGAGTCTTATATCTCATCTTGATGATTTCTTTTAAATCTATTCTACTAAGTTTTTTTCCTACTAACAAACTCATTCTTTCTTGTTCTTCGTAGTAAATGGTCAACTGTTATTTTGTTTTAGAAACAACATAACCGTTTACATACTTTACAATTTTGCTATTGGCGGAGCTCACTAATTCGAATAAAATATAATCGACATTAGAAATCTTGGTTGATATGTTGGATATTTTAAATCCGGAATAACTATGTAGTATCCGGCTACAAAATCATGCATATATATTGATTTTATATTCAAATAACTAAAATTGACCCATTAACATATAATAATTGTACCTTAATTTTTAGAATATTTATTTAGTGTCTATTCTACATATTATCTCGATTAAACAATCTAATCCGGCTTTAACATTGTCATATTTGGTAATAAAGTTGTCGAAAATTACAATTTAATAAAATATGAAAATCAAATTACACATAATAC
Source organism: Moricandia arvensis (assembly GCA_905132765.1). Classification (NCBI taxonomy): domain Eukaryota; kingdom Viridiplantae; phylum Streptophyta; class Magnoliopsida; order Brassicales; family Brassicaceae; genus Moricandia; species Moricandia arvensis. The sequence continues at coordinate 195,080 of CAJHQP010000153.1, forward strand.
TACTTTTTATTAACAATATCTTTTAATTTTGCAGTGTCTCTATTAAATTCATCTAAATCTACAGCTTCATTGATTATCAATATATACATTTAGTAATGAGCAGATATTGTACTTTCTAAAAATTTATTGTTTTATTTTTAGTTTCACTTAACATTATCCGTTTATTTTCGTATACAATGTGAATAAGTGAGTACTACAAACAACTCACAATCATGACATGAGTTATCTGACAAAAACTAACACGTTATGTGCTATAATATTTACTTTACTAGGTTAATACCCGCGCATTTGTGCGAGATGAGATTTATATATAGAAATTATTTTATGTATTATTTTTATTTTGTGTTCTTTTATATATTATAAAATAATAAATATATATATATATATTGAATAATTGAGAAATCTGTAACTCTTATATATATAATTAATTTAGCGCAAAAAATTAAATAAAATAATCATATTCTCTTATTTACAATCATTTTATATAAGTAAATCTAATTAATAAATGATATTAACACACACACATATATATATATATATTATAATTTTAATTTAGCTAGCTAATAAATGAAGCTTCACACTTACATGGTTTTATGATCATTTGTATATTTTTACAAAATAAAAATTTTAAACCATTGACAACATCATTTTTAATGAGAGAGATTTAATATTTACAGCAATTCATCATCGTTTAAAAAAAAATTTAAAGCTTGTCATTTAAGTATTAAGTTCTTAATACTTGTTCAATGCAATTTTGGAATTAATACTTATGTATTTTTAAATGGTATATAATTTAATTTAAACATCACTAAATATATATATATACATCTAATTTGAATATCTATTAAATGATATTTCTTACTCATTAATTATATAATTTTTTTTGTATCGTGCTATAACAAAAAAATAAACTAATAATCAAAAATATTATATGTGAAAATTTTAAATGTTTTATTGATTTGTATTTGTTTTTAAAAATTTAAAATATAACATATATGAAAAAATCTATTTTTTGTTATATAGTTAATATTATTATTTAATTTATTTTAATAATATAAATTTAACAAAAAGAATAGAGTCTATATTATTCAAATCATTAATTTTGATATATATTATAACGATATTAGGTAATTTCGTAAATTTTATTTAAGGAAATAATGAGTAGCATTAATAGTTCTATGCTTAGTTTAATAAAAAAAATATTATATGTTTATATTGACCAATATTTTTTCTAGTAAATTTGAGAAGTATTTTCATGATGACAGGTCGCTACCAAAATATGTTATAATGCTTTTCAAATTAATATATAGAGGATCTGAATTTAGGCTATAGATTTGGTCTATCAACTGAAGCGTAGGACAAATAAGTAATTACACCATTGACATATACACAATCTTGCAAATACTTCCAAATCTTACATACATCTGCAATTACCATCCAATATTTGTATATATGAGCCACTTTTTATTCGCTCCAGAGCGTATTGTTTAAGACATACCAAAGTTTACAAACTCTGTCGTGCTGTAACCATTTTTTTTTATAAATAAATATAACATTTTAACAAAAAAAAAATATTATATTTAAGAAAATATATTTATACAAGTATTTTTGCTCTATTTATATTTAGTTATAATTTTATATCTTAACTTTTAAATTTAGTTACAGATCGGACGGCTGAAAATATGCCCAAAACGGATCCAAAGGGCTATAAAAACATGCCCTCTCTCATGCGTAAAGGCTTTATAGATAGATTAAGGTCTTTCAGCGGAGCAGCAGCTTCTCTGATCCGTCCGTGAAGACACATTGAAAGCAAGATCTAAACCCTTGAAACTCCTCTCCAATTCACATCGCCATCTATTTCCGTAGAGCCATGGGGGAAGACGAGATCGTGAATTTTGAGTTCTGTAAGATCTCCTCTCTCTCTCTCTCTCTCCATCTCTTACACGAAATTGATTGTTTAGATTTCATCATCTTGATGCGAGTTTATAGCAAAATAATTAATGGTGTTTTATTTGTTTTTTATTGTATTTTCCGTGTAGTGAAGAAGACAGTGGTGTTCTGGAACATAGATGACTACCCAATCCCTGTTGATGTTCGTCCTGTTTTGGTGATATGTTAAAAGCTCTTGACGTAATGGGATTTCGTGATCGGCACAATCCGTCGGGATTTTTAGAAAATTTCGACGAACACAATCCGTTGGTATTTGAAAATATACCGACGAATCCTTGCCGTCGGTAATTTAAAAATTCCGACGGATTCTTCCGTCTTGAATGGTTTTTGTATCATAAAAAATATAATTTATATAATTGTAATGTAAATTAAAAATGTAAAATTAAATGATAATTAAAACTTTAAAAAGATTAATAGTTATAATTCAAAATTATATATAAAAGTTATATAAAAGTTTTTTGAATATAAAACAACAACTAAAAGTCTTCACCGAAATGCTCCTATTATTCTTCCAACTAAAGCATAGACATAGTAAATACTTATGTGTTCTTGCTTCCGTTAGACTTTGAGCTACCGCCATGAATTCTTGAATACAACGTGCATATTCATCTGTAAGTAAACTTGTATTTGGATCCATATGAGGTTGATCTATCCAAGAACAAAAATTATAAGGATAAGCCATGATTTCTATTGTTTTGTTGTGAGTTGAATGAATGAAGGAGAGGTTATATTTATTGGCAAATCTGGAAAAATACCTTCGGAAACAGGCCATCGGGAATCCGTCAGAAAATAAAACGGTTATTTTAACATTCAAAATCCGTCGGAATTTCATCTTTAATTCATCTGGATTATTCAAACTTAAATGGCTATATAACGGTCATCAAATCCGTCGGGATTCCGTTGTATTGTGGATGATCTGATTACAGTTATTTCAACATAAATATATTTTTAAGTTTAACTGACAGATGGACCTCAAACCAGTGGAATTGGAAAGTTGACTAAAAGCTCTAGTTTGTGTCTAAATATGAGCACAATATCAATGTGGGAAGATCTCCAATTCCACCGATTATGTTGAAATAACTGTAATCAGTTGTAATGATTCAAATTCAATGATAATGTTACTTTCTAAGTATATATTTTTATTATATGTTTTGTCCATATATACGCACATAATTTTTTTTACATATTTTATTAGTTTATATTTTGTTAATTCAAAAATCAGTATGATGAGTTATTATTTATGTTTTCAAAAATTTAGATCAAAAATTAAATTAATTGTAAATGACGAAACTCACATATCAGAAATATTTAGAAAATATATTTACACAAATGTTTTTGCTTAATTTATATTTTATTAACTTTTAAATATTATAATATAAAATACATTTTCAAGATAACAACAAAAATAATAAGTTTTTTTCTATTTTCTAAAATATAATATTATTAATCTAAAATTTATTTTAATTATATAATAAGTTATATATAAAACTAATAAAAACATGAAAATTTAAAAAATTATTTAAAAATTATGGATAAGTTTACAAATCATCAGTTTTTTTTGGGTAAAAATGTTAAGTAAAAATCATCAAATTTACTTCTCAAATGATAGTATAGTTACATTTTACGATAGAAAAGTTATAAAGATTATCAAGATAATAACATAATACAAAATAATGATCTTATTTTATAAAAATATAATGTTATCAGTATAAATTTGTTTTAATTAAATAATAAATTATATATGAAAATATCAAAATTAATAAACAGTATTTGGTGTGAGCCAAATAGTCACAAGGACAACAGTGTCTGTTGCAGTGTCACAAGAAAAACTATGGAAAATCATGGTTTGATGAAGAAGAAAATGTTAAATCGATTTTTATTCTCCTAAATAAATCATTTTCAAGTTTTTATCACAAAAATAGACATTAACAATGACCAAAATGTTTTATTTTTAATAGGTAACCCTAATACTCTAGATATATAAATACAAATAATAAATAGAAAACTAAAAAAAAGAAAAAATATAAAAATAAGAATTATTTTTTATTTTATAGTTTCAGATTATATGTTTTCAATTCGAACTTTTTCTATAATTTTTCTGAAAACTTTTTTATTTTTTATTTTTCACATTTTCTTTTTGTAATTTGAAAATAATTTTTGAAACTATTTTTCACAATTTTATTTTCAAAATTTTAATATTTATTTTTTATTTATAAAATTTTAAACCTTAATCACAAATCTCCACCCTTTAATTCTAAATCATAAATCATAAGGTTAAATTAGTTAATCCAAAGAATATAAATGTATATTTATTTTTTTAATAAAACATTTTGGTTATTTTGATCTTTATAGTCGATAGTTGTGACAAAAATCGTTTTTCGAGCTATCCTATGATATTTTTCTTCAATTTATACTAAGTCAGTTTTTCGTAAAAGATAAAATCTACTTTTCCTATACATAATTTAAAAAATAATAATTTAACAAGTTTTTCAATCCAAAAAATACAAGTTTGTTTTTATTTTTTTCAATTTCTTGATTCATAGAACTATTTATTTCATTAAGTTTGTACAATAGAAAAAGTGAAAAGGAGAAACACAGAGTCAAAACGTTTTTTTAGCAAATGTACAAGGATGTTGAATTTTTGTTCTATTTTGACAAATTTCTCTTGTTTCAGACCCCCACACTATTGAACACTTACAAGAAGTGTCGAAACGGGTTTGTTTTACTATTAATCTTTTAGTTGAGGGTTTAAATTACTAAGAGTCTGATTGGTTACAACGCAGCGATTGCAGTTGCGGGTGTTTACGAATGCAAGAGATTCCGGTTTTAAACGTTAGTAAGAGATTTAGACGATGGGTTCAATGGTTAAAAGTTGTTGCGTTTGCGAGATACTTATGACTGGTTTATTATCAAATACATCATCGATAAATAATAAGTTAACAATATTAATATTATATATAATTATCAAAATTAAAATCATATTTATAATAAATATAAAATTTCATAACTATAATTAATTTTTAAATTGCTAAATCATGATATAAAACCGAGCTGACATAGTTTCATTGTAACCAAATATACCCGAGATTTTTTGACCTAAACGTTATATTCTTTGTGGTAAATGATATTTTGACCTAAAACATTTTTAAAATGAGATCAACTCATCAATAAACAAATTATGTAATTAACAATTTTTTTTTTTAAATTATGTAAAGACCAAAATATTAATTCAATCAAAAATATAAATTTATTTTTTTATATACCATTTTTAAATTATTTTTATAAAAATTTATGATGCGCCTTAGGGAGATCTTATCTTAGTTTGACTAGTAAAGTTTGATAAATTATGAGATCGAATCAATATGATTGGGGGGAAGAGAACTGTTTGGCAAAAGAAAAGGAAAAAGGAAAAGGCCCTTTGATATTTTCCATTTTATTTGAGGATCCAAAGGGCTACAAAAACATGCCCTCTCTCATGCGTGAAGGCATTATAGATAGATAAGGTCTTTCAACGAGCCGCAGCCTAGAAGACACATTGAAAGCAAGATCTAATAACCCTAGAAGAAGGTCTCCAATTCACAGACATCGTCATCTATCTCCGTAGAGAGAGCCATGGGGAAGACGAGACGGTGGATTTTGAGTCGTGTAAGATCTCCTCTCTCTCTTTCTCCATTGATTGTTTAGATTTCATTTTCTTGATGCGAGTTTATAGCAAAATAATTAATGGTGTTTGATAAATAAATATAACATTTTAACAAAAAAAAAACAAAAGCTCTCTTACTCTCTCTCTCTCTCTTTCTTTGCTCTAACTTCTATCTAAAAACTTCTTTTAATTAGAGCTGATCGTCGGTGGCCGGCAGTTTTACTGCCGGTTACCATCCTTTTCGTTTTGGTTTTTGGTTTGTAAAATACTTTCGATCCGTAGATCGAACTTGTTTCGCTTTGGCGTTCGGCGATTTTGGATGTGTTAAGTTTTATCCAAATCAGAGTTGTTTATCATTTTTACTTTTCTCCGACTTGGGTTAAAACTTAAAAAAATCTTCGCATGTGATTTCATAATCTTTGGAGGAGATTCAATTCTGGGAGTCTAGTTAGTTTCTTTATTTCACAGAGCATGCTTGTTTTTTAGTTTAATCAGGTGTAATCTCTTCACTCTATAAAGAAGGTTTGGCTGTAACAGTGAAGTTACTTGAGCAAACTAAAGAAAAGATTTTGGAGCATGCAACGATGGGTCTAGAACATAATAAGCAGAGTCGAGGTCAATGGACGTCTCGACAAATGTTATGTCTCTTATCCATCGCGACTTCCCATACTTAAAGCTTTGATGAGATTTAAGAAACTGATGAATACTTCCAGTTACTTCCATGCGGGGGTAGCAAGTGATGATACAAGAAAGCTTTGATGTCGGAGCGGTGAAGACGAAGATGACGACAGCCGGTGGAAAACTCCGGTGAAGTCTTGTGCAAGATGAAGCGGTTCGGTGGTCATGTGTTTATACGACACGAGTATTGTTGATGTACTTAAAAGTTTCTTATCCTTTTACACGTGTACCTAACTTGTCTTGTATTCTCTATCACTTGCATTTGTGCTTAATATAAGCAAAAGTTGACACAAAAAAAATAATATTATATTTAAGAAAATATATTTATACAAGTATTTTTGCTTTATTTATATTTAGTTATAATTTTATATCTTAACTTTTAAATTTAGTTACAGTTCGGACGGTTGAAAATATGCCCAAAACGGATCCAAAGGGCTATAAAAACATGTCCTCTCTCATGCGTAAAGGCTTTATAGATAGATTAAGGTCTTTCAGCCAGCCACAGCCTAGAAGACATATTGAAAGCAAGATCTAATAACCCTAGAAGAAGGTCTCCAATTCACAGACATCGCCATCTATCTCCGAAGAGAGAGCCATGGGGGAAGACGAGACGGTGGATTTTGAGTCGTGTAAGATCTCCTCTCTCTCTCTCACCATCTCTTACACGAAATTGATTGTTTAGATTTCATCATCTTGATGCGAGTTTATAGCAAAATAATTAATGGTGTTTTATTTGTTTTAAATTGTATTTTCCGTGTAGTGAAGAAGACAGTGGTGTTCTGGAACATAGATGACTACCCAATCTCTGTAGATGTTCGTTCTGTTTTTGGTGATATGTTAAAAGCTCTTGATGTAATGGGCTTTGCTTATCCGCACATGACTGTGATGATGTATTCTGAGCAACTCAACTACGACAAAAAACACTTGTGCGATGCTGAAGTAATTCGTCCCTACTTACACCAAAGTAAGTAAATTTCTCACTCTCTGTCTTAACTCGCTCGTCGTTTCTGTTTTAATTACATGTAATCTAATCTGAGAGAGTTGGTTGTTTTATATATATATATATATATATATATATATAGGTGGTTCTTATGCGTCCTTTCTTTATAAAGTGCCGGATATCACTTTGGAGATGATTCGTCGCGCAACAATGCTTGGACCAGGACCAATAAATTTTTGGGTAATCGCAAAACCAATAAGGGAGTTAGATAGGGTTCTGCAGTGTTTGAAATCTAGGCGTCACAATGTTCTGCGATGTCCTTTTCGGCCTGATGGAGGAGACTTTCTCTTTAGTGTAGACTCTCTGCTTGAGAATTCACGACTTTTAGGTGGAGGAAAGCCAAGATTCAAAGATTTGTATCCTAATGAAGATTATGAGTATCATATGTACAGAGAAAAGTATGTAGAGATCAAATAAGATGTCTCCAAGACTGTGGATTTCTCCGGTAAGACCCATTAATTCCCTCCCAAATTTGTTTGTTTGTTTGTTTTAGATTCCATCCCTTCATATTAATATTTTATTTTTTTTATATAAATAAATGGTTCTTAATCTCTTTCTCTCTTTTCAGAGCGTATCCCGACCCTCGTAGGGGCTAAGACAGCCGTCTTCTGGGATGCCGTGGATTGCCCATTCCCGCGTGGTTCCACTCCTAATAAGATCTACCACTCTATCTTAACAGCTCTTGTGGAAAGGGATTTTAGTGATAACCTTACAATATGGGCCTATCTTGATGATGATGATGATGACAAGAAAGGGTATGCCTTACCGGGTGGTGGTGACAAGACATGGGCTTCTAAAATCTACTTTCTCCCCAGAGGTGAGAGAGATTTCTTCACACTCCTTGTTCCTTCCTTATAATCTACACTATATATATAGATATTGTAATAATAAAACATACGTTTATTTTCCAGGGATAAAGCCTTGAGACGTATCAGAATGTTAAATGACATTTTTTTATGGATGAGGGACTCTCCCAGGACGGCCTGCAGGCCTTATGAAGCTAGTTTGGTCCTATTCGCAGACCAGTTCAAAGATGGCGCTTACTGTAATGACCCAGATTCGCAGGCCCAGCATGGTCCAATCATTTGTAAGAAACCCTAGGTACCTTCCCTATATATTCTAGCCTCCCTCATTATTTTATTCAGAAAAGTCTAAAGCGTCGAACCTTTGCAGAAACTGAGCCGTCACAGGGAGCTGAGATCGCCCAGCCGTAACCGGAACCGCCTGTTTCCGATTTAAGTTTGGTGTGGCCGAATCTTCTTTTGATCTTATCTCTTAAACCGTTGCGTTTTTCCTGAATCTAAGGCCACCAGTGTGTTCCTCTCACCGAGACGAGTCCAGAGCCCGAAGCACCGCAGGAGATCCGCCGTAACGCGCCGCCACGCGCCACCAGAAGACTCGCGCGTGAGATCCACGCGCCACCGCAGCGTTTATTGTAATAATAATAACATACGTTTATTTTTCAGGGGATAAAGCGTCGAGACGTATCAGAATGTTAATCGACATTTTTTTATGGATGAGGGACTCTCCCAGGACGACCTGCGGGCCTTATGAAGCTAGTTTGGTCCTATTCGCAGATCAGTTCAAAGATGACGCTTACTACGCCCATATGCTTCAAAAACTGCATGACATGCGTTACGATCTTATCTTCGTCACTCCAACTTCACACATCAACAAACCAGAAAGCCTTGAATGGCCTCGATTGCTTATTGATAAAGGCGCATCCTGTTTTGCCGAACCTAGCCCCCCAACAGCTTGAAGCTGATGCTGCTGCGGCTGCGGCGGCCGAAGAAAGAAGAAACACCTGAGATGCTTCCAGTTATGAGTAGTGACATGGATGAGGATTACAGTCGTCCCTGCCGCTTTGGTGATGATGAAACAAGCAGCGAAAGCTCTGACGATGAATACCTGCTGCTTCATGACACTCTTCCCTTGGAACCTGAGGACATGATGAACAAGCCAGAAACCTAAAAAGAATAATGAAGCCGAAGAAGAAACAACAACAACAACTGCCAAGTTTGATGGCATTTATTGCTGGGATCCTGGTAATATGTATTACAAACTAAATATCCTATTCGAGGAGGAGGATGAAGCCGATGATGCCAAAGAAGAAACAACTGACAAGCTTGTTGACCTGTATCGCTGGGATCCTTTTACTATGACGATGAACAAACTCAAAAGCCTTGGAGGACCAGGACGTCAAATAGATGGAGGATCAGGCTGGGGAAGCTCTGAAGAACCTTGTCCCAAAAAGCACAAAGCCGATGCGGCCGAAGAAGAAACATCTGATGCGGCCGAAGATACCCCCTTAGGTGGTCGGGACTAGCTAGCTTCTTCTTTTCGTAGAGCCACGTGGATGGCCAGGATGGCAAATAGATGGAGGACCAGGCTCTGAAGAACCTTGTCCCAAAGAGCTTAAAGAGTATGGCAATAGAGAGTTGGTTAGGAGTGTTCTTTCGCGGTACGACGCCCTGAGAAGAAGGTTTTGCCAGCTAAGGGAAACAGTAAGTGGGATTGACACGCCTGCTTCCAAGAAAGCAGGATCGACTTGTAAGAGCAGAGTTGTCATAACAAACACCATGAAAAGACTAGGTATTGTTCCTGGTGTTGAGATTGGCAACATATTCTTCTCCAGACATGAGATGGGTTTGGTTGGGTTAGAGTCTACAGCGATGGCTGGCATTGACTATCTTGTTGTCAAAGGAGAGACTGCTATCGCCACTAGCATTGTGTCATCTGTAATTATGATACCGACAAAGGTAATCCCAATGTTTTGGTTTATACTGGTCAAGGTGGTGGTAATGCTGATAAAGAAAATCAAACGTCTGACCAAAAGCTAGAAAGTGGTAATCTCGCGTTGGAGAAGACTCTGGTTATGAATAGTCCGGTTAGGGTGATAAGGGGGTTGAAAGAAGCTTCTCAGAGTGTTAAGATCTATGTTTATGATTGGTCTTTATGAGGTCAAAGAGTCATGGGCTGAGAAAGGGAAGTCAGGACATAACACGTTCAAGTATAAACTAGTGAGAGCTCCTGGTCAGCCTCCTGGTTTTGCTATATGGACTGCGATAAAAAAGTGGAAAGCTGGTTTGCCGCCTTCAAGGGAAGGACTCATTCTTACAGATCTCACTTCCGGAGTCGAAAGCATAGGCGTTTCACTAGTGAATAACGTTGATGACGAGAATGGGCCTGCTTATTTTACATACTCCAAAACTGTGACATACTCAGAGCCGTTTAAGTTTACGCAGCCTTCTTTAGGATGTGATTTTAGCAGCTCGTGCAAACAAGGGAACTTGAACTGTGCCTGCATAAAGAAAAATGGAGGTAATCGAGTTCTAGTTAGCCGCAAGCCTATGGTGTATGAATGCAGCCCATCATGTCGGTGCTCGGTTTGCAAAAAACAAGGTGACTCAAATGGGAATAAAACTGAGTCTTGAATTTTTCAAGACAGAGAACAGAGGATGGGGCTTGCGGTCATGGGATCCCATCCGTGCCGGTTCGTTTATATGTATATACGCAGGTGAGGCCAAATAAAAGAAGTGCAAGGTGGAGGAGCAAACTGATGATTATGGTTTTGATACGACACGTGTGTATACCAGTTTTAAATGGAACTATGAGCATGGGTTAGCAGATGAAGTTGATTCTGAAGAGTTATCTGAAGAACCTGAATTGCCGTTGCCTATGGTAATCAGTGGTAAGGATGTTGGGAACGTTGCACGGTTTATGAACCATAGTTGCTCACCTAATGTTTTCTGGCAACCGGTTAGCTATGAGAGTAACAGTCAGCTCTTCTTGCATGTTGCCTTTTTTGCCATCTCTCACATCCCTCCCATGACTGAGTTAACGTATGACTATGGAGTTACTCGACCAAGTGAAGCTCAAAATTGTTTGAACCGAGTTTGTCAGATCTAAGTAAGAGAGACGAAGACTCGTCGGAGGGTCAAACGAAGGCGTTCGTTTTATTGATGAGTAAAAGATTAGTTACAAGCCAGGAAAGTGAAGAAAGAAAGAACAAAAAGGTCCTTAGGATCACAACTTGGAATCTGTATGTTGATGTGAATAGGTAGACAAGAACCCTAGCTCCCTCTCATTTCTTCTTCCTTTTCTCCTTTTATAGACCTCTCAGTATTTGACCTAGTTTCTTGGTCGAGTTCGGTTGGGCCTTTCGTAACGGGCCCTACGGATGGCCCGGCTCGTAACGTTCGCCAGGTGTCCCCCATCGGTCACACTTCACCCGACCCAACGTCGTACTGATTCACCTGCGCTTTATTCAACTCGAGCCGAATTACCTCCTTTACCGATCTGGCCCAAGCCCGTCTGAGTCTGCCTGTAAATGGGTTGAGTGTACAGTTTCATGGGCTCTATGAGGGGTGAAATCCACCACCTACAGTAAGTCCCCCCAGTTCGTGATGACTAAAGCAACAAGTTGGCGTGAATTTCGTTTGTCGGGTCCATGGAACAGTGCATTCCAGCCTTTTAGCTCTGCCGTTAGCTCGTTACTCGGGTCCGCTATGTCTATGACATTACGATGTCGCCAGCTCTTGATTCTAGGGAATAACGAGAATACGAACGGTCGCGTAGGGGTGAGTGGCTCCTGTGATTAAAGGCCCATATAGACAGGAAGGCGAATGGACGCGAGTTGAATTAGGGCCCATCTAGGCTTTAAAAGCCCTAATAATGATTTCTGGGAGTTGCTCCCGTCCCCCCGCTATATATATTCCTTCCTTCTTCATTCTCTTCATTTTTTCACCACCACATGTATTCTTTCTCTCTCTCTTTTCTCTCTGCTTTCTCTCTCTATATTTGTAAAATATATAGCGTTGGTAAATATCGTGCATCCGAGACGGAAACTGTCCCGTGAGGAAAAAGGGAAGCGTATCGTGCCGTCACCCAGCCCCGCGAGGGATGAGACGACAGGCGAATTGTTAGATGATTTCAATCTAGTGGTCCGAGATTCGTTGATGGATACCGCTGGGCTCGATCTGTCGGAAAGGCTCTTAGTCGTAGATGCGGTGAGACAATTTAGAGGCGACGATGACGGGAACGCAGCAGCAGAAATGATGAATGATCCCAGGGTGCTGCGGGCTAGGTCCCCTCCTCGTAGGCATGGATATGCGAGTCAAGGCCAGTCTCAAACTTCCCAATCTAGACGAGGTAATACCAGGTCGGTAGAGGAAGACAGTCTCCTGTCGGTGCCAACCACCTACACTGGTATGGGGGTCTTTGACCGACAATCGGCGGTTCCTGAGGAGTTGCTTCGTCCTGCCGTCATGGAGGGGAAATCGTGGGAGAATGTTCAGAAAACATGGGCAACTGTTACGACGGTGGAGACTCTGCTCGTAGCCTGCTACGCCGTCGGCGTGACTTATCTCATTCCTTCTGCAGATCAGCGTCCTTGGTCGCCTCCAATCGGGTACCAATGTGTTTACCAGTCGTATTTTGAGGGTGACACCAAACTATGGTTCCCGATACCTCGGTTAGTGACATCGTACGTCTCGCGTTGGGAACTCGCGTTGAGTCAGATAGTGAACGGGGCATATCGCACTATGGTTGCATTGATGGTGATGGCGGCTGAAATCGGCATATCCTTGTGCGTCTATGCGTTCGAGTAATTGACGACGATATCTCGTCTGAACAACGGCCTCTGGTCGGTGAGGATGAGGAAGAATTACAACGTTATCACTGGCCACCCGATAATGACAAAAAATTGGCAACGCTACTACTTCTTCGTTAAGTCGGATCGGTTTGCCTTCGTAGATCCGCCTGAGACGAATTTAGGACTTATTGGAACAGTGATGCGGGTAGTTAGCTCGCCTTAACCAATGCTATTCCGTGTTTGATCTTACCATCTCGCTTGTTTTCTCCTTTTCTTTTGTGTGCAGTTACGCATCCCAACTTCTATTTAACCGACGCCTCTGTCCCACCGTCATTCCTTGCTAACGCCAGAGCTTTGGTTGAGCTAGGTCATCGCAAGTGGCCAGACATCAGCGAAGAGAGGATACAACGCACCATAGATCGTATTAATCCAGGTAGGGCGAATCGTATCTGGTCCTCTGTTCGTGTTTCGATACGATATACTTATCTGAATTACTTTGTGGGCAGGTGACTGGGACTCGGAATTCCGGTATCAAGTCAAATCAGGAAAGAAGAGATCGAACCTTTTCACCCCATCAGAGCAACGAGCGATCAATCGATCAGGGAAAATGAAGGAGATGGTTGATCTTTCCGTTGTCATTGAGTCTTCTAACCCGAGGGGGCTCATGGGTATGATTTACGGGCTTGGCTTGGACGGGACTGAGCTAGATCGTGGCCAGATTGCTCCTGTTGGTGGAGGCAGGAAGAGAATTAGCTCGAATGTTTCTGGTGAACAGCTCGGCGGATCCCAGGCCTCGGGTGGAGCTACTTCTAAGGCTGGCATCGGAAACAAGAGGAGGAGAACATCCGTTGAGGCTCGTTCGGATTCGGGGATTGGAGGAGTGTCCCAGCCTAGAAACGAGTTGGGAGAATGGCAAACCCATCCAGATATTATCAACACTAGAATTGGTTCTGATTCGGCAACGAGATTGGCTTCTGCTTCCATCGAGCCAACCATCGAAGAGGGCGCGGCCCGCGAGGTTCTCAAGAGAAGGAAGAAGGACAGGAAAAGGAAAGATTCAGCTCCAGAGTCCGGCTTGCCACAAGTCGATTCAGGAACCGGAATTTCTGATGTTGGGTTGGAACCTGAGGTGCCGCTCGTTGATCCGAGAACTGAACTGCCTTTGACTGATGGAACCATCGAACGACGCGAAGGTCGATGTAAAGGTGTGGATATCCCGTGGACCCAGACCGAGAGAGCGATTACTCGGGTGATTGAGACGCCGTTCTTGGACAAGGTGAGGTTTTCCTACAAGGGTAACTTGCCACTTGTTAACAATGGCCCCAAGTGTGCTGAGATCGCTTGTCAGATTAAAAGAGGACCTAAGGAGCTTCCTCCCGTGGATCATCTGTTCTTTCGTGATGCCTACATCGACGCAGCTCGTAGTTTGAGGATGGTATGTTATCTCGATCATTGCTTCGTTATTTGGTCTTATCTTTTGTTGATTTTCGTAGTTCTTAGTAAACCTTTATTTGGCAGGCGGAGGGCAGTATGAACTTTCTGGTGGAGAAGTATGACTCCGAGTTAAGAGCGTATACTCCAGTTTGGGTAAGGCCCAGAAGAAAACCAAGGTTGAACGGAGGCGCGCTATCGCTCTGGAACAGTCGTTGGTGCAGGCGAATGGTGAGCGGGATGAGGCGGTTAGCAGAGCCGAAACTGTGGCTATGATGGCTGAGGAGGCTTTGAACAAATTGAAGGTTGCTCAGGATGCGGTCGCTGAGCTAGAGAGGGAGAGAGCTCGTCTTGAGCGGGAGATGTCGGAGCTCGTGGAACATCATGAGAAGGAGATGGCTCGCCTCAGAAATTCTCGTATCTATGAAGTAACTCGTGAAAGAGTGAGGGTTCACACAGCCATGGTTGCCAAGGCTAGTGCTCGCTTTGGTCGCATCCACGATCTAGAGATCCGTTTCAACGAGTATGACGACGCACGGTGTTGCTGGAGTCAAGCGTTTGGGACGAAACGTTGCCTAGAGATGATGCAGAGGATGGGTGATGTTGTTTCTCAGGAGAGGATTGACTTCTTTCGCTCGGAAGATAATAAGTGGAAAGCTGAGGCCGAGAAACTCGACCTTTCTCTGACTCCTTTGAACCTGAGCTCGTCTTACGTCGACAAGGATCTTCTGGTCAACCTGGAAGCCGAGTATCTCAACAGGGTCACCTGGAATGATCATGGGTCGAACTTAAATGTCATCGACCCAGTGACAGCAGGTAACCTTTGGACTCCAATTCGTTCTCTCGGTGCCCGCTTTGGGAGCAGTGTCGGGAACCAGTCGGATGGCGGGGATAAAGATCGTCGAGGTGCAAATGAAGAGCCGGGTCAGGTCGATATCTCAGGTTCTTCCGAAGATGACGGATCTTCAGAGACCGAAGGGTCCGTTGAGCTGGATAGTGACAAGGCTAGGCCAAACGAGGTTGTCTTGGATGGTCAATCGGAATGTCGCGGAGGGGATCCGCTAGTAGCGTCGACCGATGCAACCGGGAGTCCCTTGGCGCACGAAGTTTGTCCTCAAGATGGTGACTTGGATATCTCGAAGGAGTAATCATGCGCTCCTTTGTTCGTATCTCTTTGTTGTATGCTTTCTTTTTATTTCCTCGTTGAAGTTGTTTTACTTTGTAGTCGAACTCTGCTGAATGGATTTCTTTTGTCGCGTTTGTCTTTTGTCTAAAGATTTCAACCGGATGCTCGAATGGTGATTTTGCCGAGCTATAGCTCGTTTTTCGAAGTCGTTTAGATTAGACAATCACTTTAGGTTTTAACTCATTTCATCGAAGTAACTCAGTAAGCCATTTCTCGTCTGGTACTAGACTTAAGGTTATCGAATTTAACGGCTTGCGCTCGTTCGTTGCTATAGTTGCTCGATTTCGAAACCAACAGAATGCAAGTTTGAGAGAGATTTTCTTAGAGCTATCAAGGTTTTCAAGAAGTCATAAAGTAATTTTAGAGCCTTTTGGTCGGCCAACCCCTTACTCTTAAATTATTATGAACTTGAAAATGATCGTCTCTCGCAAACCGACGGTAGTTCGGTTTGACGGGGCTCGTTGTCAGTGTGCCTGATCAGGGCACACAGATTGACTGAGTACGAGTGCCAGTACAAGGCTCGTCGCTTGAGACGTGTTTCTAAGCGAGGGCGTAGGCATCGTGGAACCTTCGGAAGGGTGACCTCGGTGGAGTTTCGTCCCGAATGAACCAGGCGACGGAGGTGTACGTCCGTTCCTCGGCTGGTTTGTTTATACGTGTATGTATATGGTTTTTTTGTTATAGCTGGACCCATGAGGGCTGCCTACGTACCCTAAGTAGGGATCAAGCCATTCGTATTTCGGTTGGGCCGAATGGAAGTTGCTTAGGTAGCGCATCCATCCGACGATATGCCAAGGGGCCTGTCCTTTTTTTTGACTTAAGAGAGGTAGAGGCGAATGTGTATTGAATTCCACGCACGTGGGAGTTCTATGCCGTTTGGAACCTTCGAGTCGGTAAACGCCTGGCTTGACGACCTGTGTTATCTTGTACGGACCTTCCCAGTTCGTACCTAGATTGCCGACATTCTCTTCCTTTGTATTTTCGAATACCTTCTTCAATACGAGGTCACCAAGCTCTAGCGGACGAGATTTTACCTTTTTGTTGTAGTAGGCTTCGATTTGATTCTGGTAATTCTGAATGCGCAGCAGGGCTTGGTCCCGCTTTTCTTCGATCGAGTCGAGCGCATCGAGGAGCATTTCCCGATTGAGTTCTTTGTTCTGCGGCATTTTGGCGCGGCGGAGACTGGTAACGTTTAGTTCGGCATGGGCCATTGCTTCGACTCCGTATGCTAGAGAGAAGGGTGTTGCTTTTTGATACGTCCTAGATTCGAAGGATCAGTCTAAGGTTGGTGGATTGGTTAAGCCTTGCACCGAATGAGATAGAAAGCACAAACGATCAAGGGATGTGGATCGAAAGGTGACACAAGAGGTGCAGAAAGTCTCTTGATACTACCAGACTTCTAAGCCCGAAGATATGACACACTCTGACGACCCAAAGATAAGATGTTCAATGAAGAACAAATGATTCAACAAGTTAAAAGGAAAAGTTTTTATTAGAAAGTTGAATGATTTAAAACAATACAAAGCAAGCCTTTATATAATAGGCATGGAATATAAAAGGTTGGAATATAAAAGGTTGGAATACAAAAGGACTAGTCAAACATAGAAACTAACAAATTCTTAAACATAGAAGACTTGACCAGAAATGATGACTTGACCGAAGTTGGAAGGTTTTGAACGAATGACTCTTCGGCTGGTCGAGTCCTTTCGCATGGTCGACGATCATTGAATTGCCGTCAGATTGATATATTATACAACCATGTGTTGTATATTCTTGTTGGGCCTTTCTTGAATAATCTCAAACACTGATTTCTTAATTAAAACAAGGCCTTCATATTTTGTATCAAGCCCATTAGCTTCTCTCGGTCTAGAACTTCATGAATCAAACCGATAAGGCCCATAAACAGCCCATTAAGCCAAGCTATTATCAGTTGCCTAGCTGGTTCATACCTAATTTTCATACCTTGTTCCATGATGCTGGTCCAGGTCGCATCATCCCCTCCTCCTTTAAAAGGATTTGTCCTCAAATCTGGACCTTCTAGGATGAACGAACCGACATGGTTTTGCTCAGCCAAGGTGTGTGTCTTGTTCTTGTGCACACACGCCCCTATTCCAGGCTCAAAGATAAAGTGTTGTAGACTCTCTTCAGGCCTTAGTATCTCAACTGGGTCGTTCTCCTTGCAAACAAATGGCTGAACCAGTTCATAACATGATAAAGAACCAAGAATATCACCTGAAGCATAAGCGGTTGTGAGATCTTTTTCATGATCGGCTTCTGGTCCACTATTAACCACATTTTCAGCCACTTTTTGGACTTCCAAGAGAACACTTACAACCTCTGGTTCTTCCTTTTGATGCAGCTGGTCGTTCATAGATTCTGCTCGGTCATAAACAGTCAATAGCTCTGCTTTGATATCTTTGGCCTCTTGATCTTCTTCCAACACTGACGATGGACGTAGGTCTGTGATCTTTTGATGGATCTTAGCCTTGAAACTCACCAGCCATCTCTCAAAACCCTCATTCTTCTTCTCTTCAGTTCTGGCCGACGGAGTTTCAACAACTTGTTTCGATTGTGGCTTTTTGACTGTCTTCTTTGGACTGCTCGGTTTAACTCCCATTGAACCAGAATCAATGAAGATTTGTGTACCTTCTCTGCTGAGTGGTTTCTTCCATTTGTCTCTCTCAGGTCGTGACTTCTTGGATTTCTCCTCTTGGTCACGCTCATATTGTGCTATCATCTCGGCTGTACGTTTGTTGTACCTCCATTCTCGCAACTTTTCTTCTTGTGCTTTAAGTTCAGCCTCCTTTTCATAGTTTCTTAGTAGTCCAAAAGACACGGATCTCTTAGAAGATGAAGAGTTGTACCTCCATTCTCGTAAATTTTCTTCTCGTGCTTTGCGAGTTGCCTTCTCTTCATGGTTTCTCAACAGTCCAAAAGACACAGTTGATCTCTTAGAAGATGAAGAGTTACGAATATCTGGCTGTGAAGAACTCCAAACCTCAGAGTGGATCTGATACCACATGATATGTCCTAGATTCGAAGGATCACTCTAAGGTTGGTGGATTGGATAATCCTTGCACCGAATGAGCTAGAAAGCACAAACGATCAAGGGATGTGGATCGAAAGGTGACACAAGAGGTGCGGAAAGTCTCTTGATACTACCAGACTTCTAAGCCCGAAGATATGACACACTCCGACGACTCAAAAGATAAGATGTTCAATGAAGAACAAATGATTCAACAAGTTAAAAGGAAAAGTTTTTATTAAAAAGTTGAATGATTTAAAACAATACAAAGCAAGCCTTTATATAATAGGCATGAAATATAAAAGGTTGGAATACAAAAAGACTAGTCAAACATAGAAACTAACAAACTCTTAAACATAGAAGACTTGACCAGAAATGATGACTTGACCGAAGTTGGAAGGTTTTGAACGAATGACTCTTCGGCTGGTCGAGTCCTTTCGCATGGTCGACGATCATTGAATTGCCGTCAGATTGATATATTATACAACCATGTGTTGTATATTCTTGTTGGGCCTTTCTTGAATAATCTCAAACACTGATTTCTTAATTAAAACAAGGCCTCCACATTTTGTATCAAGCCCATTAGCTTCTCTCGGTCTAGAACTTCATGAATCAAACCGATAAGGCCCATAAACAGCCCATTAAGCCAAGCTATTATCAGTTACCTAGCTGGTTCATACCTAATTTTCATACGTTGTTCCATGATGCTGGTCCAGGTTGCATCACTTTTGTCGCGCCTCGCGGCATCGTGCGATGAGACCAGAGAACACCCTCTAGCTCGCCGGTCCAACATCCCTTTTTGAGGTCGAGTCGCTCCTTGATGCCGTCTATAATGGCTTTGTTAGATGATTCGGCTTGTCCGTTACTCTGCGGGTACCTCGAGGTTGACATGTTCAGACGTATCTGCCACCGGAATTCTCGGAATCGATGCGAAATGAATTGGGAGCCATTGTCGGTCACGATCTCATAGGGGAGTCCGTGTCGGCAGATGATGTTTTTCCACACAAATTTTTGGACTTCGTTGTCGGTGATGTTAGTGTAGGCCTCGGCTTCAATCCATTTAGTGAAGTAGTCTGTTAAGACTAAGATGAATCTTCGTTGGCGAGAGCTCGGCATGGGGCCGATTATATCCATACCCCAACACATAAACGGATACGGGCAAGTCATAGTTCGCAGCATCTCTGTTGGACAATGGATCGTTGATGAATGTCGTTGACATTTGTCACACCATATAGTGTAGGCTTCGCAATCCGACGTCAAAGTGGGCCAATAGAAGCCCAGACTTTTTATCTTCAAGGCCAGAGCTCGGCCGCCGGAATGATTTCTTGCTGCCCCTTCATGTGTTTCCGCCATCACTAGCCTCGTTTCCTCGCCGTAGATACATTTGAGGAGGGTTTTGTTTGCGGAGATACGGTAGAGGGTGTTATCTGCGAGGATGTAATTTTCGCATCGCGCTTTTAAGCGACGTGCCTTCCACTTGTCGTCGGGTAACAAGCCGTCGCGTAGGAACCCTGTGATCTCGTCTCGCCAGTCTTCGCACGTGTCTTAAATTGGGTGGTTTTCCGTATCGCGTGCTTCCGAAGTGGCTCTTTCACTAGCTTGATTTATCATTGCCTGTTGCTCGACTGTTGTCTCGATACTTAGCCTCTTGATCCGATGTATGGGGATCGTTCGTTTGACCTGATCGTGGAGTCGACTTTCTAAAGATGCGAGGGCATCGGCGCAAAAGTTCTCTCCTCGAGGCACTTTCGTTAGTTCGAAAAATTCGAATTCTCGGGGGAGGTCCTGGACGAGTGAGAGGTAGGAGTCCATGCGTCGTTTTTTGCGTCATATTCGCTACTGAATTGACTGGTAACGAGCTACGAATCAGAATATGCGCTTACTCGTTTTGCGTTGACGGCTTTCGCCAAACGGAGCCCCGCAAGTAGGGATTCATATTCAGCCTCATTGTTTGAAGCGGGGAAGCCAAAGCTGAACGACTGTCTGATCAATTCCCCGGTTGGAGATTGTGGCTGAACTCCGGCTCCGAAACCTTTGCTGGAGGATCCAGTTTTGGTTTAGCAATATGAGATCCTGCTCTAAATCTGGCGGTAGTTCGACGAGGAAATCGGCTAGGACCTGCGATTTCGCCGCGATCCTGTTTTTGTTGACTATATCATGCTCACTCAACTCGATTGCCCACTTGGACAGTCGACCAGATTGATTGGTGTTTTGCATAATAGTTCGGAGTGGATGATTGGACAACACTTCAATTGTGTGAGATTGGAAATAGGGTCGGAGCTTTCGCGCCGAGGTAACGACTGCTAACGCCATTTTTTCCAAAGTTGGGTACCTCGTCTCGGGATCAGTCATACGCTTGCTTGTGTAAAAAACAGGTTTTTGTTCGCCTCGGTCATCCTTGACGAGAACGCTGCTGACCGCGGTCTGAGATACGGCTATGTATAATGATAGCGTATCTCCGTCTTCCGGTTTACTTAACACGGGTGGTGTAGTCAGGTACAACTTTAATTGTGAGAAGGCGTCTTCACATCGCTTGTCCCACGCAAATTTTTTGTTTCCGCGTAAGAGGTCGTAGAACAGTAAACATTTATCGGTTGAGCGTGAAATGAACCTGTTCAAAGCTGCGATTCGTCTGGTTAATCGCTGGACCTCACGACTGTTCTTCGGACTAGGGAGGTCAAGGATTGCGGATATTTGTTTCAGATTGGCTTCGATACCTCGCTGAGTGACGATGTATCCCAAGAACTCTCCCGACGTAACACCGAACGTACACTTAGCCGGGTTCAATTTCATCCCGTATTCGTTGAGGGTCTTGAAGCATTCCACTAAATGGCTGGGGTGGTCTTCGACTTGGAGGGATTTAACTAGCATATCATCGATATAAACCTCCATCGTTCATCCGAGTTTATCCGAGAACATTTTGTTTACGAGGCGTTGATATGTTGCCCCAGCGTTTTTCAGTCCGAACGACATGACCACGTAGTAATACGTTCCTCTGTCAATTATGAACGCGGTTTTCTCTCGATCGTTGGGATGCATCATAATATGGTTGTACCCTGAAAAAGCGTCCATGAACGTGAGTAGCTCGTTCCCCGCCGTTGATTCGACTAATCGATCGATATGCGGGAGTGGATAGCTGTCTTTTGGGCAAGCCTTATTTAAGTCGGTGAAGTCGACACACATGCGCCACTTGCCGTTCTTCTTCTTAACGACGACTGGGTTAGCCAGCCACTCCGGGTACTTGACTTCAGCAATGGAGCCGGCTGCGAGCAAGTGTTCTACTTCGTCGTTCATGGCCTTGGATCTTTCTGGTCCCAACTTTCCTCGCTTTTGCTTAAATGGCTTGCATGTTGTGTCGACATTAAGCTCGTGGGATGAAATTGCGGGGTCTATCCCTTTCATATCGGATGTATCCCAAGCAAACGTGGATTTGTTAGCTCGTAAGAAATCAATAATGGTAGCTCGCATCCCGTTGGTTAGGTACGCTCCGATACGTACTACCTTACTTGGATCGTTGTCGTCAATCGCAATTTCGACTACTTCTTCCCTCTGCGGATAGATCTCTTGAACTTGTTTAGCGACTGGTTGACGTGGGGGGTGATATGCTGCGATTTGACGCTGGCCACCAATAGTCGGCGCGCCGCCTGTTGGTCGCCTCTTATTGTTTTGATATGTCCGTCATTTCCCGGGAATTTAATGAATTGGTGGTAGGTCGATACTACTGCCTTCATTGAATGTAGCCATGGTGTACCGAGTATGACAAAGTAAGGGGCGTTGGTTCCGACGATCGAGAACTTGACCGAGCGAGTTACTCTTCCCGCATATACCGGGAGTCGAATTGTTCCGATCATTTCCTCGGAGACTCCGTTGAACCTAGTGAGGGATCGAATGGATGGTTTTATAAGATGAAGGTTTACACCCATCTTTTCGAGTGTGCTTCGGAAGATGAGGTCGACCGAGCTGCCCATGTCGATGAGTACCTTGGTGACCTCGCAGTCGCCTATTCCAACCTCGATAAGCAAAGGATCGTTATGTGGCATGTGAACGCCGATCGCGTCTCCTGAAGAAAAGGTGATCGTTGGTAAGTTTTGCGGCTTAATTTTCCAGTCGTGCGAGGATTTTGCTCGGCGCTGGTGATCCTTAATCGAACGAACCGAGTCACAGCAAGGCGGTGATCCCCCCCATTATGACGTTCAGTTGCGCGGTTTTTTTGATCGTTAGGCGTGATCTTAGGTCGCTGCTGTTCAGATTGAGAGACTTATCGGCCTCCGCCGTGGTTGATTTTTTTGCGCTTGGTTTGAGTTGATCAAGGTGATTACGAAGGTCTTTTGATTTGGCTGTGACAGTTTCTCTCTAAGATCGAGGACTTTGGATTGTAGCTTAACTCGTAAATCCACCGTCCCTTGCCTTGGGCGTTGAAAGGGGTTCAGTCGTCGAGCTTTTGATAGGGTAATCATATCTTGGAGATATGTCGTTCTTGTAGGGTTGGGATTCAGTCTTTGTTTGGTTAGTAGCGTTTGGAGATCATCACGTTCCAAATCTTCGTCGGCTGGCGACTCGGGGCTCGCAAGTATTACTTGAATTCGTTTCCGACAGCGATCTCGTCAGGGACTTTGACTTCCGCGACGACAGCTTTGAACTTTTCCATGAACTCTCGCAAGGGTTGTCCTTGTGGGTGTGAAAGCTTGAACAAGTCAGAGACCGTCTTCTTCCTTGTGGTGAACATGATATAATGCGAGAGAAAAGCTGTTGAGAGATCTCGGAAGCTACCAATGGAGTTTTCTGGGAGATGGGTAAACCAGTTTAGGGCAGGTCCTTCGAGGCTCTCGACAAATAGTTGGCAAAATCCGGCTTTTCGCTCTTCGTCAGTGAAGTTTGCCCAAGCCATTGCTATGTTGAATGTCGTCATATGTTTTGTCGGGTCGTCGCTTCCTCCGAAGGTGGGTAGTCGAATCTTCTCTTTTGAATGTAGTCATACATTACTGATCTGTTGCGTAAAGGGAGTTCGGAGTGTTGAGGCCAGGACGCTGTCTATCTGTGGAGCGGACCTCGTGAAGCTATGCACCTTTGAATGGATTTGTTAAAGAGCAAGTTTCATTTTGGCGATCTCTCGGATGGTTTGTGGATCTGTTTCGCCAAGGGTCTGGAGAGCGTCTCCGGCTGGGCGGACTTGTTCATTAGGTTGGCACTCGCCATCGGTTGTGGGTGCTGTCGCGAACAATCTTCGTCGAATCGTTGTGTCGGGCTCGCCACTGAGGGGGACGAGGAGGGCAGCGATTGCAGCGATTTGAGCTGCTGCTTCCTTTTGGACTGCATCTTGTTGAGCTAAACGTTCCATAATGGCATAAATGGAGTTTGTCGGAGCTGGTGTTTCGTCGGCATGATGTGTGGCTTCGGCTTCATGGTCTTCGGTATCACTCATCGTGAAAGGACGCTACTTCGATGCCCCACGGTGGGCGCCAACTGTTTGAACCGAGTTTGTCAGATATAAGTAAGAGAGACGAGGACTCGTCGGAGGGTCAAACGAAGGCGTTCGTTTTATTGATGAGTAAAAGGTTAGTTACAAGCCAGGAAAGTGAAGAAAGAAAGAACAAAAAGGTCCTTAGGATCTCCACTTGGAATATGTATGTTGATGTGAATAGGTAGACAAGAACCCTAGCTCCCCTCATTTCTTCTTCTTTTTCTCCTTTTATAGACCTCTCAGTATTTGACCTAGTTTCTTGGTCGAGTTCGGTTGGGCCTTTCGTAACGGGCCCTACGGATGGCCCGGCTCCTAACGTTCGCCAGGTGTCCCCCATCGGTCACACTTCGCCCGACCCGACGTCGTACTGATTCACCTGCGCTTTATTCAACTCGAGCCGAATTATCTCCTTTACCGATCCGGCCCAAGCCCATCCGAGTCTGCCTGTAAATGGGCTGAGTGTACTGTTTCATGGGCTCTATGAGGGGGTGAAATCCACCACCTACAAAAATGACTATACATTATATGGGAAGAAGAAGTGCTTTTGTGGATCAGAGTGTTGCCGTGGTTCATTTGGTTGATGAAGCGTGGTATCTCTCTTTCTTAATTCTTATTTATTACAGATCTACTACGATTAAAAGATCTTAAAAATATTTTGTTAGAATTTTATTTCAAATATTTATTTATATTTTAAATAAAAATTAAAGATATTATAAATAAGTTATGTAAAATTTAATATTTTTTTAAGAGATGGTCCAAAATGAAATATCACACATGATGTTTAGTCATGATTTCTGTTTTAATATATAAGATTCACATAAATTTA
Organism: Moricandia arvensis; assembly: GCA_905132765.1. NCBI lineage: Eukaryota > Viridiplantae > Streptophyta > Magnoliopsida > Brassicales > Brassicaceae > Moricandia > Moricandia arvensis. The sequence goes on from CAJHQP010000153.1 coordinate 219,873, forward strand.
TATAGGATTGCTTCCTAGGTTTTCTAAGATTTAAAATAATAGAATAACTGAAAATATATAATACATATTCTAAAAGGTTAGAATATAAATTCTACCAAGTTCAAAACATACCTTATAGGTAAGAACTCGCTATTTATCTGCCATGTTTCACTATTTTGACGGAAAAATATAATTTTACGGTTTTGGCATGAGAACATAATTTTAACATGAAAACGTAAATATAAGATGTTTAAAGAAATCGTGACTTTGCAATATTTGTGAGAAAACATAATGTTACGATTTTGGCGGAAAAATATAATTTTGTAAATTTGGTGAGAACACATATTTTGTTTTTGGTTTTGACTGGCAAAATGTATTTTTTCATGTTTTGACAAGAAAATAATTTTTTCACAATAGAAAATGTGATTTTGGGGGGGGGGGAATATATATTTTTCCGTTTTAATTTCAAAACATAATTTTGAAATTTTGATGAGAAAGCATAGTTTTATAGTTTTGGGGTGATAAAATGGTTTTGTAATTTTGGAATGGAAACATAATTGAAAGTTTTAGAGAGAAAAATGTAAATTAATAATTAAAAATTAGTTTTAGGGTTATTTTCTTTTTAATTAAGATTTTAATAAAGGAAAAAAATAAATATGTTAGTTTATTAATAGAGAACAAAAAAAATCTATACAATAAGCAATGGTAACTGTTCATTTGATTAAATCATGTTAAATCTGTTACATTATTCCCTAGAATGACATCTCATTTGATTATCCAAATATCATCTGTTTGGATAATTTAGTATCGTATCTAGATACCTTTATGGTTCGAGTAAATTGTTGACCAGTGGTATCATCACCACTATTTGCATCATGGCACGCAGAAACATCACTGTTCTGCATGTCACACAGTGTTAAGGATCTCTGTTAAGTATTTTATCCAACAATAAAAGTTTTTGTCACCTATCTAGTTATATAAAAATAAAATAAATACATCTATAATATATATAATTATATATTTCTAGTGTTTCTAATTTTCAATTTTTATATATTTACAGTGTTTATAAATTATATGTAGATATTTAGTTGTAAACTATGAATAAGCCCTTTGTCAAAAAAAAAACTATGAAACATTTTAGTTACTTTTAGAGTTTTAAGTGCTAGGGGTAGGGGATTTTCATAAGCAAAAGAAATTTAGGCTTACACTTATGTTGGCACTTGGCAGTGCTAATGCTAAAACAACAAAATCAACATTTATATGATTATTGATCACACGATAACAGTTCTTCTATTTTCACAGTTGAGAAAAATATAAAAAAGGATTAGTAAATTACGCGGCCTTTTCTAAAAATATATATTTAGACCTAAGCTTGGAAACTAGGCATAAAAAATTATCAAACATATAAAAACTTCTAAATTGTTAAAATCAATATATTAGATGTTTAATATATAAGTAATTCTTTTTTTAAAAAAATAACTTCCCTATAAATAAATTTGAAATTTAGAAATTTTATGGAAATCATGTAAAATTTCAACTAAACAAAAAAGATGGTTTCTTAAACATATATAATAAATATTAATATAAACGTGCCAAAAGAATGTAAAATATGGATAAGAAAAGAATTGAAGACAATAATAACTAAAAACTGAATATAATTAAACATATAGAAAAAATATTGGAAATATAATGGTAAATTTTACATTATACAAAGATAAAGTTGTAAATCGGAAAAAATGAACTAAGGCGGAAACTATACTTAATTACAAAAAAAACATGCAACAAAAATAAAAATTTAGTTTGTTATAAATAAATGAAGGTTGAAAAATTTGTGGGACTAATTATATATGATGAAATAAGTACTTTTATAAAATTATTAAACATTGACAGTTGGAAAAGAAAAACATGTTTGTGAAGAAGATTTATCCTAAAATATATAAAGATTAATAATTCATATTAATTAATTATATGCGATATGTTTTTAAATTAAGGAATTTACTTTAACAACTTCATAAAAAAAATTCAAAGTTTCAAATGAGAACTAACAAAAGAATTACAAAGGCTGCATGCTAGTTAACAAAAGAGATTACTGGTATGACGAGTATTTAAATTTTTTTCTATAAATTAGTTATTTAACTTATTTAGTGATATGATGAGTATTTTAAAAAATTAGAAAATGTATGTTAGTTAAGAAAAATTACAAAAGAATGTAAATCATATCTTGGTAAACTGAGATGAAAAAAGTGAAATTAAACTAGTTTCGTACATTTAGTGTGTTAGTTATGCCACTCATTTTTCAGTTTTGTGTAGTTATCAAAAAATATTTGTATAAAATAAGATAATGAACAAGTTTACTCCAAGTTTATTAGAAAAAAATAAAGAAAAATATAAAAATTCTTTAATTTTTAAATACTTATCAAAATACAACCCAAACAAAACAACTCACCTAATAGTAAAGGGAAAATATTAAAATATTATATTTATGATGTTAAAATTGAAAAATACTTTTACTTTTTATTTTGAAAACTACACCTCTTATATCTGAAAATATATTTTTATCCTGATTTGATTTCAAACTATCAAATTAAAAAAAACCTAAATTTAAATTTAAGTTAAGTATGTTTTGAGATAAACATATATTTAAGATATATGTTAATCATTTCAGTAAGAAATAGATAAATTTTACAAAATGTTTTAAAATCCATTTTTTCAAGAAATAGATAAATTATGAAGAGTTTCGATTTGATTTTTTTTTCTAACGAGACAAATTTTACTGTTTTTTTGCTAGCCTTTCATACTGATTGTTTTTATTGGTTTGTTTAAAACTTAGGAGTTGGTGAAATCAGAAACTAGAGTTTGATTTTATTTAACTAAAAAGAAAATAACCAGAAAAAGAAAGAAATTAGAGGAAATAAAAGATATAAGAAAATAGAGAACAGGAAAATTATCAGAAAAAAAAATTATTATATTTTTTTATTTTTGTTTAAGATATTTATTACTAAGATATTGTGTATATATTAATAATATGTTTTTTAAAAATAAAATAAATAAAAATTAAGATTGTATAGTTTAGTCAATTACATAAATATATACAACAAAATTTTCAGAAAAATAAATAAAAGAATATTTTTCAGAAAAAATCTTATATAGAAGTATTTTTTAAAAAAATACAATTTAAATATATAACACTTTAAAAACACACACTTCGATGACCAAATATTCTCATTAAATATTATAGGTTTGGAAATGAAGAAAAAAAGTTAGCATGCACTATCAAATAAAGTGGAAACGGTAGAAACATTTTTTTTATTAAAGAAACATGTTTTTAACCGTCACATTTACTATATAAAGGAAGGTGACATCATGTGATATTTCATCAACCAAAACAAAGCAAAAAGCACAAATGAAAACATTATAGCAAGATAAATAAGTTATATTTGTTTAGATATTTATTTTAATTAAAAATATTTATTATTTATTTAAATATAATAATTTATTAAATTAGTTTGAACTGCATTTGTTCTGCATGAACTGCATGATCTGTATTTGTTCTGCTTGATATGCATTTATGTTTGATCTGCATTTATATTTGATCTGCATTTTCTGATATGCGTTCTCCATTCGCAGCCTATTGCAAGATAAAGAAATGGCTGAGAACATACGTGACGGATATTCCGCTAAAAGAAGCAGCGGAGAAACACTACAACAAGTGGAAGAGTGAGAACCATATCTTCCCTGACGCCATCTGTTGATGTGCCTTTAATTTGATGTTACATATAGGCGATGGATGTACGTCATATCGACTCAGTTGCATCAAGAGCGTTGCATCAAGTTACTATGGATGTTATATCTAATCATGTGTTTATGTCCGTGAGTCTATGTTGTCTAGGATTTTAGATGCGAGATGCTACTATATATATCTTGTATTCAAAGTAAACCTTAACTTGCGCTTTGTTAATTCAATATCGCCTTTAATAACAAGATCTTTATTTGTCCGTGGACGTAACTCTAAGGTGAACCATGTTAAATATTTGTGTCGTAGTTACATGCTTTATCCATCTGTTTTCGCATGTTCCTTCTCACATCCGTCACAATAAACTGATATCAGAGCATCGGGTTGGAGATCTGGTGAGAAGATGTCTGGAATAAACGCAAAGATCGACAACTTTGATGGGAGAAATAACTTCAGTCTTTGGCAGATTAAGATGTATGCGTTGCTGAAGCAACAAGACATTTGGGGACCATTGTCACAGAAGAAATCTGATGCTGCTATTTTGAAGGCTTTGAAAGAAAATGCGTTCTCAAACAATTTTGTTGTGTCTAGCAGACGAGGTCATCATCGAAGTGTCGGATGAGAAAACCGCTGGTAGTTTGTGGCAGAAATTGGAGAGTTTGTACATGACCAAATCTCTTACAAATAAGATACTTCTGAAGCAATGCCTCTTCGCCTTGTGTATGCCAGAAGATATTGAGCTTCGCGACCATGGAGGATGAAGACGCTGCACTAATCATGTTGGTATCTCTGCCGAACTCCTTCAAGAACATCGTGCAATCATTCATTATTGGCAAATATACAATGAAACTGAAAGAAGTTAGGTCGGCGCTTCATAGTCGGGAATAACGCCATAAGACATCCAGCTCAGAGATAGACAATCAAGCATCGAGATTGTTTATCAGTGGCGTGAAGGGACATGGGAACAGAAGGACTTCGAAAGATAAGAAATCATTTTCAAGAGATCCTAAGCATCTGATATTTACAACTATTGCAAAGAGAAGGAACATTAGAAGTCCACTGCCCCAAGATGAAGGAGCAACAATTTGGGTCTGTTGCAGTAGTCAAGGATGAAACTAAGTCTAATGACGACATCACTCTTGCTGTGCACGAACACACAAAATCTTTTGATGTGTCGGTTTTGGATATGGGATCATCCTACCATATGACATCGAGGAAAGAGTGATTTTCGGAGTATACTATATCTATGTCATAGTTACATCGTTTTATCCATCTGTTTTCATATATGTTCTTTTTCTCACGTCCATCACAACACCATCAGCCACCATATCAAAAATGTGACGGTTCACGAGGGAGAATTTGGACTCTCACGGATCCATCAGGAGTTAGAACTACACATGGGGTATGCAACTGCTTATACTTTCTCTATTTTAACACTTTAAATATACATACACATATTGAGTTTAAATATGAATAATGCATGTGTGAATTAGGGTTTTTCGTAGTCTATTGCGCCATTTACTTTTTTTTTTAAGTTAAAAACTAAAAATTGTCGAGTACTTTAAAACATACTTTTCATTTTTATATTGTAATATTTTTGAAACTGTAAACAGAAATGCTAGCGTTTCTATTTATCAGAATATGTTTTGACTAAAAGTATTTTTTTCATTTTTAGTACAACATTTTTGAAAATGTAAAAAAAATACATGCTAGCGTTGCGTTTATAATTACCCGAAGAATTTTGCATTATGGATTTGGTCACATAAACAAGAAAGTGAAAACAAACGCAAAAAAAAATTAAAGCTAGTAGTGATTTTGAGAGAGTAAGAGTTCTACACAATAGCGGCAAGTGTGACGGTGTGTTAATTATAGACGAGCATTGTGCCCAACACTTTCTCTCTTTTCTGCGACACTTTTTTTATAAAAAATATGTTCTTAAAAATCATATTAAACAAAATTTAAAATAACAATCAGTAGTACGCTTTCACACAAGGTGAGAATGAAAAGAAGCATGTAGTTTTCTTCTTTTAACAACAGTGTAAGGTTAAAAATTCAGCAAAGGTACGTGAACCAACGTGGTTTTTGTAAACTGGGACTCGACATTTTTTCTGTTAAATTTGATTCGATTTATTATTTATCTCGATTCGATCCAAAAATTTTGGATATCAGTAAACTTTTGAATCAAAGAAAATACTAAAAATTAATATCCGTTAAATTTGAAGCAAATCACAAATATTAAAATTTTGAAAAATTGATATCCGTTTCGATCCAAAAATATATAAATACATGTATATCTTGATTATATTTAAAATTTTAGATATATAAAATTATATAATTTTTATTCTAGCATGTGATTTGACCAATTATATTCACATTATAACTTATTAAAAAATATTAAATAAAAGATAACTTTTATAAAAAATATAATTTTTTTCTTAAGTTTTGTGTTATTATAATTGTTAACTTAAACTTGAAAAATTTACAAATATGATAAATTCACTATTTCTTTTAATTTTTATTTCATCTGTCGTGTAAAATAATTTTCATAAAATAAATTTGTATCAATTTTTAAGATTCTTTGTATTAATCAAAAGGATGAAATATCTGTAAGTATTCGTAAATATTTGCAAGTATCTATTTATTTTCTGAATATCCATGTTTATGGATATTCTTATTTTTACGAAGCAAAACAAATAATAAAATTAGATATTCGTAACATACGAAACAGATCACAAATATCTTCAAAATATCCGATCCGTACCCACTAGTGCAAACAAGGATAACAAATAATTAAAGTGTTTTTGTCTGGTAGTGTAGCGTTTTTGAAAAATAAAAAATTCGAAAGATTATAGTAAAAAGGTACTAGAATTCCGCAATATTTACCAAGTGTGCCACCTCAATTTACGTAACTCAGATGAGTTCTTTTGAAACATTTGTCCCTTTGTTAAAAACTTATTTTAATTTAGCAACGGTCAAAAAATAAGTTCACATATATTTATATAGGATTGATTCCTAAATTTTATCAGATTTAATGCAATAGAATATAGAACGTATGACTGAGTGAGTTATATTATTAAGGAGATAGGAGTATATATACAGTGTACATTAGGTATTCTAAGTATCTAGTATTTACACTTAGGTCCTTATACATTTATATTCTACACACCCCCTCAAGATGGAGGGGTTGGGTCACTCCAATCTTGTTCATCAGCTTATGAAACCGGACCCGTGAGAGTGGTTTGGTAAGTGCATCTGCTAGCTGATCCTTTGTCGAGACGTGGGTAACACGCAACACTCCTGATTGTACATTCTCTCGGACGAAGTGAAAATCCAGTGCTAAGTGTTTCATCCGAGAATGGAACACAGGATTGGCACTAAGATAAGTAGCACCAACATTGTCGCAGTAAACCACCGGTGCTGTAGGCAAGTTTATACCAAGTTCCGATAAGAGTGAGCACACCCACCGGAGTTCTGCAGCCGTATTGGCTACTGAGCGGTACTCTGCTTCCGTCAACGACCGTGCGACGCTGTTTTGCTTCTTGGAAGACCAGGCTATAGGTGCGGCTTCCAAATATAAGATATAACCATTAGTTGAGACGAAATCGTCAGTATCGCAGGCCCAGTCCGCATCGAAGAAAGCGTGGAGCGATAACCGGTTGTTGGAGAGAAGGAAAATGCCATGGGACATAGTACCAGCAAGATAGCGTAGAATTCTCTTCGCTGCTTGCCAATGCACGTCTGTTGGACGGTGCATGAATTGGGATAGTCTGTTAACACTGTAAGCAATGTCGGGACGTGTGAAAGCAAGATATTGTAGACTACCCAGGACAGTTCGGTATTCGCAAGGATCGTCAAGAGCTGTACCGGAGAGGAGTGTCAGCTTTGGTGCAGTTGCCGTAGGTGTGGTAACCGTTTTCGCCTCCAACATGTTGGTCTTGAGTAAAAGGTCCTGAATGTACTTACGTTGCATCAGGTGCAGTCCAGTCTTTGTGCGTGTGGCTTCTACACCGAGAAAGTATGCCAGATCAGATGGTTGTTTCAAAGAGAAACGTGTAGACAGGACACTGATAAAACCATCAAGAAGCGCTGGTGTACTCCCCGTGACGATAATGTCATCGACATAAACCAATATATAGACAACATGATCGCCATTGATGTAAATGAACGCAGATGTATCAGCTAGAGAGTTGCGACAACCCATTTCACAGAGGTAAGTCTTGAGTTCTTGGTACCATGCCCTGGAAGCTTGTTTGAGACCATACAGAGCTTTCTTAAGACGACAAACGTGGTGAGGTTTATCTCTATCAATGAAGCCAGGCGGTTGGGTTATATAGACATCATCGGTGAGAGTACCTTGTAAGAAAGCATTGTTGACGTCGAGCTGTTTGATACTCCACGAGCGTGAGACGGCAAGTTGGAGCACTATTCTGATTGTGATCGACTTCACCACGGGGCTAAATGTCTCGGCATAGTCAATGCGGTAATCCTGGTTGCTCCCTCTTGCGACCCACCGCGATTTCTACCTATCAAGAACACCATTAGGTAAATATTTCAGTGTGTGAACCCATTTCGTAGCAATGACATGTTGATGTGGTTCTGGAGGAACCAATTCAAATGTCTGATTCCGAAGTTGAGCATTGTACTCATCGCTCATGGACCTTCTCCAGTTATCATCTCGCATGGCCTGGTTCAGGTGGTCGGAATCAGTGGTTTAGGGTTGAGTTTCGTGGTTAGAAGGGAAAGCTTTTTGGATGGTCTAGAGATTTTGTTCTTGGCTCGGGTTTGCATGGGATGCACATTCGTAACTGGGAGTGGTGGTTGTGGTTGTGTGGGATTCGACGAGAGCAAGGAAGGTTGAGAGGTTGGTGGGTCAGGTTGGGGTTCTGTAGTTTGCGGTGCAGGAGGTGTCGGTTGAGAAGAGCTTGAGGATTGCTCTGGTTGTACCTGCGCAGAACTAGATAATGGATCAGTTGAATTAGTTTCTGTACCCATATTCGCATTCTGTTCGTGAGAAACAGAGGTCGTCGGTAGAGAAACCGACGATGGTGATTGAGGATCTTGGCCCGGGGGTAGAGAAGACGAGTGTTGTACGAGTGGTGTCGTTACAATAGGAATGTGAGTAGGCGGAGTGAAGAGAGGAGGAGTAGAGGCATCATCATCGTCCTTTCGGAGGGTAGTGGAGGTGTATGGGAAGTTTGTCTCAACGAACTGAACATGTCTCGACGTATAGAGCCGACCAGTTTGGAGATGGAGGCATAAGTACGCGCTCTGCGTAATAGAATATCCGAGAAAAATGCAAGGCAGAGAACGATTATCCAACTTGTGTGTCGTGTAAGGTCTCAGCCATGGAAAGCACAGGCAACCAAATATTTTGAGCTTGAGGTAATTCGGCGGTTTGGCAAACAACTTCTGGTATGGTGAGACATTGTTGATGACCAAAGATGGCAGTCGATTGATGAGATAAACCACAGCCGCAAAGGAGTACGTCCAGTACGTCGTTGGGATGGAGGCTTCGTGAAGTAGAGTTAAGCCCGTTTTGACTATATGTCGATGTTTGCGCTCAGCGATGCCATTGTGTTCTGGTGTGTGCAGTGGAGAGGTGAGATGGGAAATGCCGTGAGAGGATAGGAAGGAGCGCAGTGCGATGAATTCACCACCATTATTTGAGTACAAGTTGCGGATCTTGTAGTCGAAATGTTTCTCGACTAAGGCCTTGAAAGCGATGAAAGTGTCCTTGACCTGGGACTTTTGTTTGAGTGGATAGAACCAGGTATATCTTGTATAATGATCAACAAGGATAAGGTAGTATTTGTAATGATCAATGGAGAGTATGGGTGAGGTCCAAACATCAGTGTAAATGTACTGGAGAGGATGAGTGGAGGTGATTGTGTTTGAATAAAATGGGAGTTTGTGGCTTTTATTAATGAAGCAATGAGAACATGGTGTTTGCAAAGAAAATGAAAAAGGTAACGAGAATTTTGAGACAACATTTTGCAAAATAGGAAAAGCAGGATGTCCCAAACGGGAATGCCAAGAATAAATCATAGTTTTGGGTGTTGGAGTGGCAAAGAGGGATATGGTGTTTGGTGATGTCACTGGCCACTCGTACAACTCATCTTTAGTTCTGCCTTGGAGTAATCGGACCCCCGTGTTGAGATCCTCCACCTGAAAGTGGGCAGGAAAGAATTCAACCGATACATTATTAGAATTGCACAAGCGATAAACCGATATGAGATTTTTATGCAAATTAGGAACATAGAGGATATCATTAAGGGTAAAGGTTTGAGAGGGAGTTTTAAGAGATGTTGAACCAGTATGCGAGATGGATAGACCAGAACCGTCCGCAATAGTGACCTCCTCGCCACCAGTGTATGGTTGATGAAGAGAGAGGTTGCTCAGGTCGGTAGTGAGGTGATGAGTGGCCCCGCTGTCCATAATCCAGTTGTTAGGATTGTAAGTCGCTGTGGATGCCATGTTCGCACGTGGCTACCAAGAGTTTGGTGAAGGTGACTGTGGGCGCGAGTTCAGTGAGCCAGCAGCAACAAGTAGTTGAGGACATCGGCGAGCAGAGTGGCCATGTACACTACATATCTGACACCGTCCTTGATAGCCGCGAGTGGGGTTGTCAGTACGCATTGTGAACTGTTGTTGCTGCCAAGTCTGATCATTTTTGTTGTTGAGACGATTGGAGTTCGGGTTGGTGTTGCGATTGGAACCTTGATAGTTGTTGCGGTTACCATTGTTGGATGAACCACGGTAGTTCGCAGCATTCGAGGTGATGGGAAGGACCGTTTGAGCTGGTTGTTTGGTGTGGAGCTTGACTTCGTAGTTGAGAAGTTTTTCATGAACTTCCGTGACTGATGGTGTGGAGTCACGACTCTCGATCTGGTCTACAAGTTGTTTGTACTCCTCCGGCAACCCTTCCAGGATATACTCAATCTGGTCCTCGAGTTCGTATGGTTTACCTAAGAGGGACAATTGATCGAACCGTGTAGTGTAGCCCTGGATGTACGCATCGATAGACATCGTACCTTTGGTCCAGTTTTTGATCTGTTGTCGTAACTGCTTGATGTGTGCGCGAGACGGCTTCGCATACGTAGAGGAGAGTGTGTCCCAGATCTGAGCAGAGGTGGTTGTTGTTGAGAGAATGGGTTGTAAGGAGGCTGTAATTGCACCAAGGAGAGCACTGTAAATCAGTTTATCTTGGCGCTTCCACAAGACATAGTCTTGATTCGTGGAGATCACGCCATCATTTGTGACTGTAGGCGAAGGCATGACAGTGGACCCATCAATGAATCCCGCGAGATCATAACCATCGAGGAGCGCATGGACCTGACGGCTCCACATGAGAAAGTTAGAGGCCGTGAGCTTGGTCACGTTGATCATATTGACGTTAAGAAGACTTGTGGCATTAGACACCATGATTGTCTCACTATGAGATGCCGGAGAGGTCGACATGACGTGCTAGGTTTGCTGGAGGAAGAGATTGGTGACGAGATTTGGAGTGGCGGCCAAGGAGAAAAATTTGAAAAATTAGGGATCTACGGCTCTGATACCATATAGAACGTATGATTGAGTGAGTTATATTATTAAGGAGATAGGAGTATATATACAGTGTGCATTAGGTATTCTAAGTATCTAGTATTTACACTTAGGTCCTTATACATTTATACTCTATCTATAACAACTGTAATATATAATACATATTCTAAGAAAATAGAACATAGACAAAAGGTTAGAATATAAATTCTACCAAGTTCAAAACATAGCTTATAGGTAAGAACTCACTATTTATCTACCATGTATCACTATTATGAGAAAAATATATAATTTTATAGTTTTGGCGGAAAAACATAATTTTACGATTTTGACAGGAAAACATATTTCAAACATGAAAACATAAATATAAGATTTTGATGGAAAACGTGACTTTGAATATTTGTGAGAAAACATAATATTACGATTTTGCCAGGAAAACATAATTTCGTAAATTTGGTGAGAAATGTTTTTTTTTTGAATTTGACTGGATAAATATATTTTTCAGGTATTGAAAAGAAAAATGTGATTTTTCGGGGAAAAAAATATAATTTTTTGTTTTGATGTCAAAACATTAATTTGAAGATTTTGATGGGAAAATATAGTTTTATAGTTTTGGGGCGGTAAAATAGTTTGGAGTGAAAACATAATTGAAAAAAGTTTTATTATAAAAACTAAAATATATGCTATTTTAAGAAATTGTGTGTTTAATCATTTTATGTGATATGTTACAAACAAAAAAAAGTCATCTGCGGTGATAATCAAAAGAAAGTTGGATTGTACACAAACTCATTAATAAGAAATACATTAAAATCAACATGTGTTTTCCACAAATCGATCAAACCAAAACTATATTATTTTGCAATCCTCATCTTAGATCCCAATCTGGTTTAATCATTTTATGTAATACCCTATATCTATTCTACTAGATTAAGACCCGTGTCTTGCACGAGGTGAGATTAATATCAAATTATTAAAATAACCTAATTTTCATTAAATATAGTTTGTAACTTACAAAATAATAAAAATATTTTTTTACCAAAAAAAGAACAACTTACAAAATAAATAAATTAATTCAAAATTTGAAAAATAAAACCTGCGTTATAAATTACAAACGAAAAATATGTTCACTGTGTTGTTGAATACCTGCGGGTGACCGAGATTATTTAAAAACACAATGAGTTTTGGTCATCATATCTATAGTACATGATATAACCATTTATAAATTGGGTTATGACTACAATGTTTTCACGTTTGAATCAGATGCGCGCCGAACTTACAAACTGGGTGACCTACTAAATAATTTGGTTTGAGTGTTAAAAAATATCCACTAATTAAAAACTTGATAAAACTAACTACACCCTTAAACCTAGCTATCGATTAAAATAACCGGTGAACCAATGAGTAACTTTTATTTAGTTTTTTGATAGATTTTATTAACTTTATATATATATATATATATATATATATTGTATTCCAAATAAGAAGTTAGTTTTCACTTTTAAAATTTTCAGTTTTCTCCTAAAATTATTGTTTTTTTACTATCACATATAGTCTATATTTCCTTTAACTTTTTCAAAAAAAAATTGCTTATTTTATTTCTCGTGAATAGCATTTGTTTTAAATTTCTATGTTCTAACTTCTATAATATCAAATGTGTATTTATTTTTTTGTGAATCATTTTCTTTTATCTTGTTTGTTTGTTTGTTTTGTTTTGTTTTTTTTACATGTTTCTAAATAAATAATGTTTGATTTGGTTGTTTAAAGAATTAGGAAAATATTTTATCAACTCATTTATATACTAACTGAATCAGTTAGATGAATTAATGCTAACTTTTTGAATAAACAATTATTAACGCTAACTTTTTGAATCAACAAAACGCCATTGACGTGTGGATATCATACCTTAGCTCTTTCATGGGTTTTCAATGACGATAACTCACTCAATGCTTATGCCATATTATCCGCTTGTTCAAAAAACTATACTACTTAACATTACTGTATGAGTAAGATATGTGGTATATACGTGTATTATTACGCGCTTAATTTTATGTGAAGAATCTTATATTATACCTAACAATATCTAAAAGATAAAAAAAGTTTTATTTATTTGTCTGACCATGAGGGAATATGTTAGATTTTTTTTTGTCAAAGGAATGTGTTAGATACATGATTTAAAGTATATTAGATAAGACCAATTGCATTGTATCGTAATTACTCTAGTAATAGATGCCTTATTATTTAAATATGTGAGAAGCTCTCTTATATTGACACCTCAGCAATAATGGCATAATTGTGAATATAGTACCAATTAAAAATTTATCTTTTAAAATGCTTCTGTTTTAATAATAAGAGGATTTATATATATTCAATCAATACTAATAAAAATCATAATCCAAAGTCTGATATACATTACTTGTAAAACGATTTATTGTTTAAACCCATCGGATCACATGCGGCTTGTATGTTACAGAGATTTGATAAAACTTGCAAATCATATCAAATAAACGTAGCTCAGTTCAGATTATAAAGAAAATCTATACTTCTTAATATAAAACAAATGAAATAAAGTCACCTCTGTTTCCAGAATCGATCATAGAGCAGACTTTATAAAAGATTACGCAGGTTATTTTTCAGTCTTCGGATTCAAAAAAAAAGCAACGATGCATGTTGCGGTTTTAGGTATATAAGATTGGAGGACTGAAGAGCACGTAAATATTTTTTAGAGATGATGATCATCGATTGACTGAAGATTTGTTAGGTGTAGAGCACGTTAATTTTTTCCCGGAAAAAATGGGTTAGGTTATTTATTTGGGCTTACAATATATTGGGTTAAAGATAATTTTAAATGCATAGTTACTTTGGGCTAAGTATATTATTTTCATTTGAAAATTGTCCCATTAAATTGTAAAATCTACTGATACGAAATAATATATACTATATTTTAAATATCTATGATTTCTTTATTTTTGAAAATACACTTCATTTGTAATCTTTAGATTAAATATAGACTTTTAATATATGTTTAATAGTATACATCATATGTAATTTATTTTAATATATGTCAACGTTTTTTTATTGATATTTGATAGTTCACTTTTAAAAATAACAAAAACAAATACTAATTGTTTGATCAATTAATTTTTAATTATATTCAAAGAAGATATAATTTGAATTTTGTTAAACTTTATCATTTTACCAAATGTTACCATGTTTTTTTGTAATGAAAATTATTTTTTATTTTACCAAACTACATATTTAAAAAAAATTAAAATAAAACACTCATTCAACAAACAACAATATAGAAACCAAGATACAAAAACATGTTACTCTTTTACATAATTGCTTTGATGGAAAAAGTGTTGAAAACTATAATGTATACCATTCTTGAAGTAAAAATTGTATATTTATGTAAATAAGAAATGAAATTAATATCCGCGTGGTTGCGCGGATCCAAATCTAGTTGAGTTTAAATATAAATAATGCATGTGTGAACTAGGATTTTTCGTAGTCTATTGCGCCATTTACTTTTTTTTTAGTAAAAAACCAAAAATTGTCGAGTACTTTAAGACACACTTTTCATTTCATACTGTAATATTTTTGAAACTGTAAACAAAAATACATGATAGCGTTTGCGTTTCTATTTAGCAGAATATGTTTTGCCTAAAAGTATTTTTTTTTCATTTTTAGTACAACATTTTCTAAAATGTAAAAAGAAATACATGCTAGCGTTGCGTTTATAATTAGCCGAAGAATTTTGCATTATGGATTCGGTCACATTAAACAAGAAAGTGAAAACAAACGCAAAAATAAATTAAATCTTGTAGTGACTTTGAGAGAGTAAGAGAGTTCTACACAATAGCGGCAAGTGTGACGGTGTGTTAATTATAGACGACCATTGTGTCCAACACTTTTTCTCTTTTCTGAGACACTTTTTTTTATAAAAATTTATGTTCTTAAAAATCATATTAATCAAAATTTAATATAACAATCAGTAGTACGTTTTCACACTAGGTGAGAATGAAAAGAAACATGTAATTTTTTTCTTTTAACAAAGTGTAAGGTTAAAAATTGAGCAAAGGTACGTGAACCAACGAGGTTTTGCAAACTCAAGTTGGACATTTTATTTGTTAAATTTGATTCGATTCATTATTTATGTCGATTCAATCCAAAAATTTCGGATATTCATAAATTTTGAATCAAAGCAAATACTAAAAAACAATATCCGTTAAATCAAATCAAATCATAAATATTAAAACTTTAGAAAATGGATATCCACTTTGATCTGAAAATATATAAATACATGTACATCTTAATTATATTTAAAATTTTAGATATATAAAATTATATAACTATTATTCTAGCATATGATTTGACCAATTCTATTCACATTATTACTAATATAAAAAATATTACATAAAAAAGAGAAATTTATAAAAATTATAATTTTTTCTTAAGTTCTATGTTATTATAATTATTATCTATCATGTAAAATAAATTTGTATCAATTTTTAAGATTATTTGTATTAATCAAAAAAGATGAGATATCTGTAATTATTCGTAAATATCCACGAATATCTATTTATTTTCTGAATATCCGTTTGTACGGATATATATATTTTTACGAAACAAAGTAAATATCAAAATTAAATATCCGTAACATACGAAAAAAACACAAATATCTTCAAATGTCAGATCCTTACCCACCAGTGCAAACAAGGATTACAAATAATTAAAGTCTTTTTGTCTGGTAGTGTAGCGTTTTTGAAAAAAAAAAATCGAAAGATTATAGTAAAAAGGGTACTAGAATTCTGGAATATTTACCAATTGTGCCACCTCAATTTACGTAACTCAAAATGAGTTCCTTTGAAACACTTGTCCCTTTGTAAAAAACTTATTTTAATTTACCATGGGTCAAAAGATAAGTTCACATATATTTATACAGGATTGCTTCCTAAATTTTCTCAGATTTAAAGCAATAGAACAACTGAAAATATATATTAAAGAAAAATAGAACAAAGACAAAAGATTAGAATATAAATCCTACCAAGTTCAAAACATAGCTTATAGGTAAGAACTCACTATTTATCTACCATGTATCACTATATTATGACGAAAAAATACAATTTTATGGTTTTGGCGAGAAAACATAATTTTACGATTTTGACAGCACAACATAATTTAAACATGAAAATACAAATATAAGATTTTGACAGAAAACATGACTTTTCAATATGTGTGAGAAAACATAATGTTACGATTTTGGTGAAAAAACATAATTTCGTAAATTTGGTGAGAAAACATATTTATTTTTTGAGTTTGACTGGATAAATGTATTTTTCAGCTTTTGAAAAGAAAAATGTAATTTTTTGGGGGAAAAATAAATATAATTTTTTTTTGTTTTGATGTCAAAACATAATTTGAAGATTTTGATGAGAAAACATAGTTTTATAGTTTTGGGGCGGTAAAGTAGTTTTGGAGTGAAAACATAATTGAAAGTTTTAGAGAGAAAAATTGTAAATTAACAATTAAAAACTAGTTTTAGGGTTATTTTTAAAAAAATAAGATTTTAATAAAAGAAAAAAAGATAATTATGTTAGTTTATTAATAGAGAAAATCGTATGGGCTAATATGTCAATTTTAAGAAAAAAAAATTATTCTTAAGAAACCAAAGATCCGATTACACTGGTCAGATAGTACTAGCGTGTTTTGTCGGTTCGTTGACAATCGTCGCCGGTGGAAATCCAAGCTTGAATTGAAAAGTCAGCTTTGTCAACGGATCAGTTGAACTGCTACAAGTGGCAGACCCGTGCTTCGAAGTCGAATGTTTCCTCCTGTCCTCCGTGGATCTAGACTCCGATGATGACGATCCGCCGGGGTTCACTGCCTTGAGATCTGAAAACCTTTTATCTTAACCACTCATATGGATTCCCTCTTCCCTTCCTCTCTCTCTCCTCCATCACTCACATCTTCTCATCTCCCATAATAAGAAGTCAGTAAAGTCTATGATGTTCCAGTCGCCTCGGATCAGGTTCCAAGCGGACCATCTGGGTTCGAGTGTAGTAGTAACCATCGTCTTCAAGGGAAAATGTGACCTCGATGGGGTTTTTGAAGAAGTTCTGGGAGTGCTGGAGAGGCAGAGCATGGGAGGAGCCAGAGCGAGGCTTCTGGAACTGTTGCGCAAGGGTTTGTACGGGGAGCGATGGAAGGGTGAGGATGGTTGGGGATATTGAGGAAAGAGCAAGAACATCACTGATAAGAGCTTACAAAGATGCTTTTCAGGATTTGAATGCTCTTATGGTATTTTATTTGAACTTGAAAATGCTCTTTAACCTTTTAGTATTACTTGTGGAGAGTGTTTGGTTTCATACTCTTATTGTGTAAGGCCAAAGAGATGGTGAGTTTAGCGGAAAAGATGAGGCAAAAGCTCTTGTCTGCTCCTTCTAGTCAGAACTGATGATGAAATGAAATGAAATGAAATGCAGTTGTGGATGTTGAGCGTCGGTATTATCTCCCCCTGTTGTTACTAAGGAGTCTTGCTGGTGCCCTTGTACCATCAAGAATTGTCCCGTCAGGTTT
The DNA here is from genome assembly GCA_905132765.1 of Moricandia arvensis. Lineage (NCBI taxonomy): Eukaryota > Viridiplantae > Streptophyta > Magnoliopsida > Brassicales > Brassicaceae > Moricandia > Moricandia arvensis. The sequence continues at coordinate 237,700 of CAJHQP010000153.1, forward strand.
CTATTTCTCTTTATTTTGAAACAGAGATGATGTTTTGTGATGAACTTCGAGAGAGTTGGTTTCCACAAACCAGCTTGAAGAAACATGAATCCATCTGATTTTTTGAAAAATTCTCTTGCTCGCTCCCATTTTGTTTGTTGTGTAGAGACATGAGTCCCAAACGGACTTAAATTCTTCTTCAACTTGTTTCCAGAGATCCATCGATCGATCTTTACCAACTCCATTTGTAAGTCAAACATTCTGTGTGTTTCTTTCTTCTCCCACTGTGTTACTCTTTGAGAAACTAACAAACCCTTTGTGCATGATCATTTTTGGCAGAGCCAAAGGAGGTTGGCAGATCTATAGCTTCAATTTTAAAGGTTTGTCATTATAATGGTTTTTTTCACCGATAAACTTTATAAAATAATAATTTGTAATTTTGTTCCCTCTATTTTACAATAAAACTATGCCGTAGACAGATGTTTCTAATTTACTTCACTAAACCCGTCGTTGTAATACGTAATGGAATCTGTTTAAAAGCTTTTCCGAAAATTCTTCTTGTTGTTGTGTAAAATATGTGTACACGTTATATTTTCTTTGATGAAACTGATGTAATATTACTTAGAACTACTAGTAAATTGACAAATCTCTTTTATTTTCCCCAAGAGAAACGTTTCAAGATGTCATTCTAAAAAACCTCATTAACACACAAATATATATAGCTGCATAAGTTTAAACTGGTTACTAAAAGTCATATCTTAACATACATAGATTAACACTAAGAAAACACAAAAACAAAAACGAAAAAAAGAACACTTGGCACCCACATAGATTATAAACTCACATAAACATCACGCACACATCACACTGGCCGCCTATTAACAACGATAGGGCCTCCTCCGAATATCATAGGCGTAGAACGGCTGCTAGTAATCCAACGCCAAACTGCCAATGGTCGATTAAAAAGCCTTTTGTCACACTCATCATTCACGGCTAGGAGAAATTTTGTTAGTGGGAACTTCTGCATGATACCCAGGTAATCCTTGTCCCCAGCAATGAGCAACACGTATTCTGTTCCCTTGAGGATTTCCGTGATCATCTTGATTTGGATTTGTACGTCCGCCACATCTGTGTTTCTCTTTGTTTTTGCTGAAAATAAAAAAACAGAAAAAGATTAACGCAATTGGAAAACTAAGAAGTCAACTTAAAAATACTAAAATAAAAATTTTTATACCTTCTTTGTTTTTGGAATCAGTCACCATATACTTAAAACATTCCTTTGCTTTCGGATTACCTTCGCCCTCAACATTTTCTCTCTAGATTTTGATGTATTTGATATCATAGGATTCAATACCGGGTGGGTTTTTTTGGACCAAAAGCAAAAAAACTCGGTCACTTCATATCTTGCGTTGTACCCCTTCAGTGCCAGGTTAATATTTTCTTTAAGCGTCCCAAGTTTGTAGTCGGAAGGGAGTACAGCGTTATCATGATCCCAAACTACTTTGATTCCAATTGGACTTTGGTCCGAGCCAGAAGCCTTCGAATCACCCCCTTTGTTTTTACCTTGATGCTTTGAAGACATTATCTCGTGAGCTCTAGTGTTAATCTGCACAGTATCACTTTAAAATCAGGTTATTGGTGTTACATTATCACTTGTTGTGACTTTATTTATTTCACTAGTTTTATTTGCTTTTGTCAAGATCTACTTCGTACATCCTTCGTCTTCCTCTTTCAATTCTTAAAACTTTTTTTTATGATTTTATTATTCTGAGCTATTTGATAAAAAACAACTTCTTTTTTTAACAGTAGTCAAGCATATGTACATAGAGATAGAGAACTAAAAGAAAAACTTTATGGTTGTTAAACCATACCTTTTGTACGTTTCTTTGTTTAATATGAAAGCCCTTTTACATTTGATATCATTTATCATAACTGATGTAAATATTTGATATTTTTACATAGATTATAAAATAAAACTATGCAAATTATGTACATCACCGGTCATTTTTATTTAAGTGAGGTAATTGTTTTTTGCATTACTTATAACTAATACAAAAATATAAAATAAATGATGTAAAATTACCTGTTTTTTTTGTGGTGGAGTTTAGAAATCTTGACTGATGAACAACAAAGAACAAAAGTAGATTGCTTGCTCTTTGTCTCCTCTACTAAGTCTCACGAGCTCTTTCTCACAAGATCTCTCTCTCTCTCTCTCTCTCTCTCTCTCTCCCTCTCTCTCTCTCTCTCTCTCTCTCTCTCTCTCTCTCTCTCTCTCTCTCTCTCTCTCTCTCTCTCTCTCTCTCTCTCTCTGTTTTCTCTTTCAAGGTAAATGAATTATTGGGTCCGCAAAAGGACGTGAATTATTATTAAAGGGCCATGTGGTAAAAAGGTCATAAAATCAGAGACCACTTTTGAGACATAAAATCATATAATATGTAATTTTCAATTTTGTGTATGTTAGCCTTTACAAAATACTAGTTATTGGTTATGTTAGCCTGCTTAAATAATGAATATGATTTGCGTCATACATTTATAACATGTGATTTCAATGTGCAGATGATCAGCATTTAGCCAACTAACACATACCTTTAATCCTCTAGCATAAAAAGTATTCAGTATATTGGTTCTTCTCAGGATCTTCATCCACCTTTCTAAGAGTTATGGTAAACTGCAAACACAGAAAAAGAGTGATTTGTTTTTCAAATTTTCATTTTCAATTTAAATTTTTTTTTAAACTATTTTTTAATTTTTTTTGAAAAAGGTAAGTATTTAGTTATATATTTATTAAAATCCTTATACCTCATCTCTCAAAATAATATCTTTTAAATCTAAAGAAAATTGCCTAATCTATCATTTTCCTTATACCTTTTTTATTTATACCTTAATCAACATTACCATTAAAATTTTAATAGACAAAATATCATTGTACCCTTAAATTTATTAGTCAGGACATCAAATTGAGACAAACTCCGATGAGATCTCCGGCTAATTCGGCCATCTCCAGCGAACTCCGGCGAGCTCGGCCATCTCAGGAGAACTCTAGCGAGATAACTGTTGGCATAAGCTTGAAGTTAATGAAACAAGGATAATAACTTGTGGGGCAAGCTAAGGATAATTCTAATCTATTTTTGTGTTAGAGATAAAGATAAAGATGTTTCTAGGAGTTATCTATAAGCATAGTAAACTTTATCTAAAGATTAGGATCTATGTTTAGCTATATATATATATATCCACCGAGATGTGTTTGGTGTGATATGAGTTTTAGGGTTTCAAGGTTTTGAGTGAGTTTTATCCTTGAGAGAGATTAATATATAAGAGAGTTATTCTTATACTTTCGTTCTTATTCACAAGCAATCAATACATAGTTTCAATACGTGGTATAAGAGCAATAAAGTTGAAACTATGGGAGATCTTTCTCTTACTACGGTGAAGGAGAAGGAAACCGGATCATCATCGATCAAGTGTCCGTTATTAAACAATACAAATTAAACGGTATGGGCGATCAAGATGAAGATCCTGTTGAAAGTACATGACGTGTGGGATATTGTTGAGAAAGAAGAAGGAGACGTCAAGAAGGACAACATGGCCATGGCACTTCTGATCCAATCTATTCCAGAAGCCTTAGTTTTACAGATCGGAGAGCTCGATACAGCTAAGAAGATTTGGGATGCAATTAAGACCAGACATATGGGAGCTGATAGAGTCAAAGAAGCTCGTTTACAAACACTTATGTCGGATTTTGACCGACTTAAGATGAAGGCTAATGAGACTATTGATGAGTTTTCAGGCAGGATCTCAGAAATCGCATCAAAATCATCAGCTCTCGGAGAAGAAATAGAAGAAATAAAGCTTGTCAAGAAATTTCTAAAAGGCCTTCCTCGGAGAAAATACATAACTATTGTGGCTGCATTGGAGCAGGTGTTAGATCTCAAGACGACCAGCTTCGAGGACATTATCGGATGCTTAAAGGCTTATGAGGAACGTGTTAGTGACGAAGATGAGACGTCTGAAGAGCAGAACAAACTGATGTATGCTAACTGGAATCGAGGTTATAACGGGGAAAACAGAGGCCGTGGTCGTGGAGGTAGGTTTACTAATAGAAGTAGAGGACGTGGCCGCTACAACTATGGAAGAGAAGAGAGAGATGCATCTAGAATTACTTGCTATCGGTGTGACAAACTAGGACATTACACTAGTGATTGTCCTGATCGCCTACTAAAGCTACAAGAGACCCTGGAAGCTAAAAAGGATGATAGCACGCATGAGGCAGACGAGTTGATGCTTCACGAGGTCGTGTTTCTTAATGAAGAGAAAGTAAAACCTAATATCTTTGAGACGAGTCAAGACAAGAGCAATGTGTGGTATCTAGACAACGGTCCAAGTAACCACATGACAGGAGAACGTTCTTACTTTACCACCCTCGATGAAACCATCACAGGAAAAGTTAAATTTGATGACGATTCACGTATCGATATAAAAGGAAAAGGGTGTATTAACTTTCAATTCAAAGACGGAGTAAAGAAGAATATGTCAAACGTGTACTTTATACCAGCACTCAAAAGCAATATTATAAGTCTGGGCCAAGCCACAGAAGCGGGATGCGAAGTTAGGATGAAGGAGGATATCCTATATTTGTATGATCGTGATGGAAAGCTCTTAATCAAGACCAGTAGAGGAAAAAAATCGTCTATACAAAGTGACACTAGAGGCGGAAAGTGTGCAGTGTCTGCAAGTGATAAACTCAAACGAGTCAAGCAAGTGGCACGCGAGATTGGGTCATATCAACTACGATAATATAAAGCTGATGGTGGACAGGGAGCTTGTTACAGGAATACCAAAGATTTCGATCACAAAGAACACTTGTGTTTCGTGTTTGCTTGGTAAACACGCAAGGCGACCTTTTCCTCAAACGAGCAAATACAGAGCATCTCAGAAACTCGAGCTACTGAATGGAGACCTTTGTGGCCCAATTAACCCTTCAACGATTTGTCGAAACAAATATGTGTTTCTAATAATCGACGATCATACGAGGTATATGTGGACGATGTTGCTAAAAGAAAAGAGTGAGGCATTTGGGAGATTTAAAAGGTTCAAAACATCAATAGAGCAAGAAACAGGGGTTAAGATCAAGACTCTCAGAACTGATAGGGGGAGAGTTTACATCTCTGGAATTTAATAGCTTCTGTGAAGAAAATGGGATTCAGAGACACTTGACTGCACCGTACTCACCTCAACAAAACGGCGTAGTTGAAAGACGCAATAGAACGATACTAGAAATGACAAGCAGCACTTTGAAACATATGAGTATTCCTAACTACATGTGGGGAGAAGCAGTGAGACATGTTATGTATCTAACCAACCGCTCTGTGACAAGATCTCTTTCTTGTAAGACTCCATATGAGATGTTTAAAGGAGTTAAACCGAATGTCTCTCACTTAAAGGTATTTGGATGCATCGGATACGCTAGAACAGAGGCTCCTTATAGGAAGAAACTAGACGATAGGTCCCGAGCTTTAGTACACCTGGGAACAGAGCCAAGGACCAAAGCGTACCGTCTATATGATCCAACAAGCAGGAAGATCACTGTGAGCCGAGACGTTGTATTTATGGAGGAAGAAGGATGGAACTGGAATGATCCCATTGAGAAAGACAATGCAGGTTCTTTCAGCATTAGCCTCGGTGAGTGTGGAAACAGAGGACTCAGAGAGATTGAGCTCAACAATGAGACGAATAACAACATAGATGAGAGATTGGAACAAGACAGTAAAGAAGCAAGCTACGTTGTTGATAATGATGTAGTAGAGATCTTAAGTGATGATGATGAGCCTCGTGAGGAAACACAGCTGAGGAGATCAACGAGAATCAAGGTAACTCCAGAGTATTTATCAGATTATATCTTGATGGCTGAGACAGAATGCGAGTGGCTTCTGTTGTCACTTAATGAAGAACCATGGGACTTCTCGGAGGCTAAAGGAATGACTGTATGGATAAAAGCTTGTGAAGACGAGATAGCCTCTATCGAGAAGAATCACACTTGGATTCTGGTTGATCTACCTATAGGAGCAAAGGCTATTGGACTGAAATGGGTATTTAAGATAAAGTGCAACCCCGATGGTAGTGTAAACAAATACAAAGCAAGGCTAGTAGCAAAGGGTTATGTGCAGAGGCATGGTATAGACTATGATGAAGTGTTTGCACCAGTCGCAAGGATTGAAACTATTCGGCTCATTATTGCATTGGCGGCAACACATGGCTGGGAGGTACATCATCTCGACGTAAAAACTGCATTCCTCCATGGAGATCTTAAGGAGGAAGTTTATGTCAAGCAACCTGAGGGATTTGAAGTAAAAGGAAGTGAAGAAAAGGTGTACAAACTCTCTAAGGCTCTTTAGGGTCTTAAGCAAGCACCGAGGGCTTGGAACTACAAGTTGAACAAGATATTGCGAGAACTAGACTTCACACGCTGCTCAAAAGAACCATCGTTGTATCAGAGGAAAAGGAGTGAAGGGATTCTTGTCGTGGCTGTCTATTTTGACGATCTACTTGTCACAGGCTCTGATCTCTCCATGATTAGTGAGTTCAAACACGAGATGGCTGCTAAGTTTGAAATGAGTGATTTGGGAAAACTTACCTATTACTTGGGGATCGAAGTACTGCAACACGATGAAGGTATTACATTGAAGCAGGAGAGGTATGCTTCAAGAATATTGGATGATACAGGTATGGACGGCTGCAATCCCAATTTTATACCAATGGATATGAATGTAAAATTGTCAAAAGCTGAGGAAGAGAAAAGCATTGATGAAAAGAAATACAGAAGGAGTATCGGGTGCCTACGGTATTTAATACACACTCGTCCTGATCTCTCTTATAGTATTGGAGTTCTCAGCAGGTACATGCTTGATCCTAAAGAGTCACATGATGCGGCATTGAAGCAGGTTTTACGGTACCTACGTGGAACTACTTCTTATGGTCTCAGTTACAAGCGTGGAAGTGAGATAAGGCTGTTAGGGTACAGCGATAGTTCTCTTAATGTAGATGTTGACGACGGAAGGAGCATAACAGGACACATCTTCTACCTCAATGAGAGTCCTATTACTTGGTGTTCTCAGAAGCAAGAAAGTGTTGCTTTATCCTCATGTGAAGCTGAGTTTATGGCAGCTACTGAAGCAGCCAAACAAGCAATCTGGCTCCAAGAACTCTTAAGTGAGATTACTGGTGGCGAATGTGAAAGAGTGACCATACGGGTAGATAACAAATCTGCAATCTCACTTACTAAAAACCCTGTGTTCCATGGACGTTCAAAGCATATACATAGAAGGTATCATTTCATAAGGGAGTGTGTGGAGAATGGGCAGGTTGAGGTTGAACATGTAGCCGGAAGCATGCAAAGAGCAGACATCTTGACGAAAGGACTCGGGAGACTGAAGTTCCAAGCGATGAGGGAGCTTATCGGAATCATAGATGCAGCACAAATCAACTTCAAGCTTAAGGGGGACATTGTTGGCGTAAGCTTGAAGTTAATGAAACAAGGATAATAACTTGTGGGGCAAGCTAAGGATAATTCTAATCTATTTTTGTGTTAGAGATAAAGATAAAGATGTTTCTAGGAGTTATCTATAAGCATAATAAACTTTATCTAAAGATTAGGATCTATGTTTAGCTATATATATATATCCACCGAGATGTGTTTGGTGTGATATGAGTTTTAGGGTTTCAAGGTTTTGAGTGAGTTTTATCCTTGAGAGAGATTAATATATAAGAGAGTTATTCTTATACTTTCGTTCTTATTCACAAGCAATCAATACATAGTTTCAACAATAACAACCACATTTTTATCTAGACAACCATCACTACCGTTCTTCTTCGTCAACACTGTTCGACACTCCGAGCAAGAGAGTAAGACTGAGAGAGCGATAGTCATGAGAAAGACCTAAGACCTAAGACCTAAGAGCGATAGTCATTCCATAACTCTTTGACCAAAGATCGATTTTGTTCATCAGTCTCCCACCAAAAAGGTTCTTTCTTTCAAATCTTATTGTTGATCTGTTAAGGAATCAAAAGGCATAGAGTTGAACATATATTTAATTCATGAGAAAGACCTAAGAGTAAGATTGCTCCATGATTACTTTTTCTATTGGTTGATTTGGTAATGTTGGACAATGCAGGGAATTATAAAAGTGTGCTTTGAGCGTTTGGATTTAAAGGGTGCTGTGGAGAATATGTGTGGTGATATGCGTATCAAGTACCTCACTTTCTTGAGGTAATACAACGCTACTAGTTGTAGTTTGACTGGCAAGGTTTAGTATGTGTATTATATGAGGTGGAAGGTTAGTGTTTTGGTAGTGTAAGTTATGTTTTGCTACTTTATGAGATTCATGTCTTGTTTTGTGTAGAATATCTAAAGAAGTAGTGGAGATAGGAGCATGATTTTTTTGAGCTACAGAAGCATATTATTTTTGTTGAGATGTATTTGCATAAACAGGCCGAGATGAATTGAGAAGATGAGAGCTATCTTGGTTAATTGGTAGTTTTGAAGTTCACATCAAGTTTGAACTTAACTTGGAGACTCTTTACCTTACTGTTAACATCATCGATCGGTTCCTCTCCTGCTAAAGATGTTCCTAAAAGAGAAGAGAGTCGCAGTTACTGGGAATCAGTGCCTTGCTTATCGCTTCCAAGTACGAAGATATCTCAGGTGAAGGATTTGGTGCATGTGACGGATAATGCTTACAATAACAAGAAGAGGTTTTGTCGGAGAAAGAATGTGGGGATGATAAGGTTTAGGGTTTATGTGTTGATCAGACTTGGTTTCGCTTACTTTTGTTTCTGGAGGTTTCAGATGAAGAAGCTTATCACCGACATGGACAAGAAACTCACTTGAGCTTATTTTTATTCCTCACTTTTAGTTACAGATTTTTTGTTTTTTCACTTTTGTAAAAGGAAACATCATGTAGTGTTGTCATTTCGTTATGTAATGAAATGGAAGCTATTGATTCTAATACTGATATTGTGTAGCATCAAAGAGTAAGATAAGACAGTTTTTACTGCAGCAAATTTGGTTACACCACAGGTCCAAGGGCTTGTTGTTGGAGTTGGAGGAAAAGAAAATAGTTCGGTGTCTAAACTCTTTCTCTTTGTCTCCGGACTTGGGGCTCAGACTGTTGAAAAATAACTTTGATTTGGGTTAATTATTGGGCTAATAATCTACTAATCATGTTAGCCCAAATTTGACCCAAGTTCTAGAATTTATCTAGAAAAATCTTCCACCTCCTTAAGATAAAAAATCTAGATATTTTCATAGAATTATCTAGATAATTAAAATAAAAATATCAAGATATTTTAGTAGAATTATCTAGATTTAAAATTAAAATATGTAAGATATTTTGTACTTTGGAGGCTATAAATACCTCCACTCCCTTCACATTTTGTATCATCCAAGTTTTCAAGAATCATCCAAGTAATAAAGAAGTTTTCTCTTCATAAAATCTCTTCTCTTCAAACACTTAAACACTTTCTCCATTTCTAATAAGTTTCTCATTCCAACAAAGTGGTATCAGAGCTACAAGATCATTTTGAAGATGGCAAGTAGTGGTGTTCCCTTCCAAGTTCCAATGCTCACAAAGAGCAACTATTACAATTGGAGTTTAAGGATGATTGCTATCTTAGGAGCACATGATGTATGGGAGATAGTTGAGAAAGGCTTCATTGAACCAGAGAATGATGGTGGTTTATCTCAAGCTCAAAGAGATGGCTTGAGAGATTCAAGAAAGAGAGACAAGAAGGCTCTCTGTCTAATCTATCAAGGTTTAGATGAAGATACATTTGAGAAGGTTGCTGGAGTAAAGACATCTAAAGAAGCATGGGAGAAGCTTCAAACCTCTTACAAGGGAGCGGAACAAGTTAAGAAGGTACGTCTACAAACTTTACGAGGAGAATTTGAGTCATTACAAATGAAGGAAGGAGAACTCATCTCAGATTACTTCTCAAGAGTCTTGACGGTTACTAATAACCTAAAAAGAAATGGTGAGAAGTTAGATGAGGTGAGAATCATGGAGAAAGTTCTTAGATCGCTCGATTCAAAATTTGAGCACATTGTTACCGTAATTGAAGAAACAAAAGACTTGGAGACAATGACGATGGAGCAACTTCTTGGATCACTACAAGCTTATGAAGAAAAGAGGAAGAAGAAAGAGGATATTGTTGAGCAAGTTCTCAAGATGAGAATTGATCACAAAGAAGAAAGTAGCCGAAATAATCCAAGACGTGGTGGCAGTCATTTCAGAGGAAGAGGTCGTGGTGTAAATGGACGAGGTTGGAGACCATATGAAGACAACTTTAACCAAAGAGGAGAGAGCTCATCAAGAGGTCGTGGAAGGGGAAATGCAAAATCAAGGTACGATAAATCAAACGTCAAATGCTATAGATGCGGAAAGTTTGGACACTATGCTTCTGAATGCAAAACTCCAAACAACAATAGAGTTGAAGAGAAGTCCAACTATGTTGAAGAAAGGAGTAAGGAAGAAGATATGCTATTGATGGCTTACAAGAAGGATGAGACAAATGAAGTTAGCAGATGGTACCTTGATAGTGGTGCTAGCAATCACATGTGTGGTAACAAAAGCATGTTTGTGAAGCTTGATGAATCGGTGAAAACCAATGTGGCTTTGGGAGACGAATCGAAGATGGAGGTGAAAGGCAAAGGTGATATTCTCATCCGCTTGAAGAATGGAGATCATCAATTCATTTCCAATGTTTATTACATTCCAAGCATGAAGACCAACATCTTGAGCCTAGGACAACTCTTGGAGAAAGGTTATGATATTCGACTAAAGGATAATAACCTTACTTTAAGAGATATTGCAAATAACTTCATCACAAAAGTACCAATGTCAAGCAATAGAATGTTTGTCCTAAACATTCAAAATGACATTGCACGATGTCTCAAGATGTGCTACAAGGAGGAGTCATGGCTTTGGCATCTTCGGTTTGGGCATCTAAACTTTGGAGGCTTGGAGCTACTTTCTAAGAAACAAATGGTGAGAGGATTACCTTGCATCAACCATCCAAATCAAGTGTGTGAAGGGTGTTTACTTGGAAAGCAATTCAAAATGAGTTTTCCAAAGGAGTCGGAGACAAGAGCAAGAAAGCCATTAGAGCTCATACATACAGATGTATGTGGCCCAATCAAACCAAGCTCACTTGGTAAGAGTAACTACTTCCTTCTCTTTATTGATGATTTTTCAAGAAAAACATGGGTTTACTTTTTGAAAGAAAAATCAGAAGTGTTTGAAAATTTCAAAAAGTTTAAAACCCAAGTTGAGAAGGAAAGTGGTCTTGTGATTAAGACCATGAGATCCGATCGGGGAGGAGAATTTATGTCCAAGGAATTTCTGAAGTATTGTGAAGATAATGGTATTCGAAGACAATTGACGGTGCCAAGAACACCTCAACGAAATGGAGTAGCGGAAAGAAAGAATAGGACTATTCTTGAGATGGCAAGAAGCATGCTCAAGAGTAAGAATCTACCAAAGGAGTTATGGCAGAAGCAGTCGCGTGTGCGGTGTACATATCAAACTGATCCCCAACGAAGAGCGTTTCTGGAAAGACACCACAAGAAGCTTGGAGTGGAAGGAAGCCCGGTGTCTCACACCTAAGAGTCTTTGGAAGCCTTGCTCACGCACATGTTCCAGACGAGATGCGGAGCAAACTAGATGACAAAAGTGAGAAGTACATTTTCATTGGGTACGATGCTAACTCCAAAGGCTACAAACTCTACAATCCTGAAACAAAGAAGACAATTATAAGTCTGAATGTCATCTTTGATGAAGAAGGAGAATGGGATTGGAGATCAAATAATGAAGACTACAACTTCTTTCCATCTTTTGAAGAAGAGAACTTGGAGCAAATAAGAGAAGAACCAGCTACACCACCAACTTCACCAACACCAAGTTCTCAAGGGGATGAAAGCTCAAGTGAAAGGACTCCACGTTTTAGAAGTCTACAAGACATTTATGAGGTAACCGAAAATCAAGACAATCTCACTTTATTTTGTCTTTTTGCGGATTGCGAGCCTATGAACTTTGAAGAAGCTCAAGAAAAGAAGTCATGGAAAAGTGCAATGGATGAAGAAATCAAGTCAATCCAAAAGAATGATACATGGGAATTGGCTTCACTTCCTAATGGGCATAAGGCAATAGGTGTGAAGTGGGTGTACAAGGTAAAGAAGAACTCTAAAGGAGAAGTTGAAAGATACAAGGTGAGACTGGTGGCAAAAGGGTATAGTCAAAGAGCCGGAATCGACTATGATGAGGTATTTGCTCCAGTTGCTCGTTTAGAAACAGTTAGGCTAATCATTTCATTGGCAGCCCAAATGAGATGGAGGATACATCAAATGGATGTCAAATCTGCCTTCTTAAATGGAGACCTAGAGGAAGAAGTTTACATTGAGCAACCAAAAGGCTACAAAATCAAAGGAGAAGAAGACAAAGTCTTAAGGTTGAAGAAGGCACTTTATGGATTAAAGCAAGCACCAAGAGCATGGAATACTCGGATTGATAAATACTTCAAGGAAAAAGATTTCATCAAGTGTCCATATGAGCATGCACTTTATATCAAAACCCAAAACAACGATATATTGATTGCATGCTTGTATGTGGATGACTTGATATTCACTGGCACCAATCCGATTATGTTTGAAGATTTCAAGATGGAGATGACAAAGGAGTTCGAGATGACTGATATTGGATTAATGTCATACTACCTTGGCATTGAAGTAAAGCAAGAAGAAAATGGAATCTTCATCACTCAAGAAGGATATGCTAAAGAAGTGCTTAAGAAGTTCAAGATGGAAGACTCAAATCCAGTTTGTACACCAATGGAATGTGGAGTCAAGTTATCAAAGGAAGAAGAAGGAGAGAGTGTTGATCCAACACTCTTTAAGAGCTTAGTTGGAAGTCTACGTTATCTAACTTGCACAAGGCCCGACATCCTACACGCGGTTGGAGTTGTGAGTCGATATATGGAGCATCCAACAACAACTCATTTCAAGGCAGCTAAGAGGATCTTACGCTATATCAAAGGTACAATCAACTTTGGCTTGTATTACTCTATCTCTGACGATTACAAGCTTTTTGGATATAGCGATAGTGACTGGGGTGGAGACGTTGATGACCGGAAAAGCACAAGTGGCTTCGTATTTTTCATTGGAGAAACCGCTTTCACATGGATGTCAAAGAAGCAACCAATTGTTACCCTCTCTACTTGTGAAGCGGAGTACGTAGCGGCTACTTCATGTGTTTGCCATGCTATTTGGTTACGAAACTTGCTAAAGGAGTTGAGCCTACCACAAGAGGAGCCAACGAAGATATTTGTTGATAACAAGTCGGCAATAGCATTGGCGAAGAATCCAGTCTTCCATGATCGAAGTAAGCACATTGATACTCGTTATCACTACATCCGAGAATGTGTTGCCAAGATGGATGTGCAATTGGACTATGTGAAGACAAATGATCAAGTAGCTGATATCTTCACCAAGCCACTCAAGCGTGAAGACTTTATCAAGATGAGGAGTTTACTCGGAGTAACCAAATCAAGTTTAAGGGAGGGTGTTGAAAAATAACCTTGATTTGGGTTAATTATTGGGCTAATAATCTACTAATCATGTTAGCCCAAATTTGACCCAAGTTCTAGAATTTATCTAGAAAAATCTTCCACCTCCTTAAGATAAAAAATCTAGATATTTTCATAGAATTATCTAGATAATTAAAATAAAAATATCAAGATATTTTAGTAGAATTATCTAGATTTAAAATTAAAATATGTAAGATATTTTGTACTTTGGAGGCTATAAATACCTCCACTCCCTTCACATTTTGTATCATCCAAGTTTTCAAGAATCATCCAAGTAATAAAGAAGTTTTCTCTTCATAAAATCTCTTCTCTTCAAACACTTAAACACTTTCTCCATTTCTAATAAGTTTCTCATTCCAACACAGACTCAATTGCTCTTCCTCTCAGCTTAATTCTGTAAAGCTTTCTTCTCTTCTCCTTTCTCCCACCGCTTCACCATGAAGAAAGTTGATCCTTCCCAGAACTCCAGCCGTTAGATACATCATCGATCGTGGTTCTTCTGGTTGTTTAAAGTAAAGAAAGGCAATACCAAGAAAAGGAGAAGTTTGGGCAGTTTTTTAGAGGCTGGGATAGGAGTGGTATGGTAGCACATAAAATCATAAAGGAGCTAATGAATATGACTTTGTTGAAGTTCTATATATGTAATTTTGATGATGTCGATGGATGGCCTTGGTGTGGCTTACGTGGGCAAAGTGGAAGAGCTTGTTTCCCTGTAACGCCGAGTTGTAAAGTATAGAGTTCTCGAACTTCAGTTTCCACCAAACGAAATGCTGATATTTTCTCACAAAGTCCCGTCATTCAAATTGACTGGAAGGGAGAGAGAAGGTGTTCTTCCTGGGTGCTTTGAATTAGACACTGCTGCTTTACCAAAAGAGATGTTGAGGTTTATATACTCTTATAAATGGGTTATAAGTTCTTGTACATTGTTTTATAAACCCTTATAAATAGTTTTATAAACCTTTATATATATATAATTTTATAAGTGTTTTATAAACCTTTATAAATGGTTCATACAAGATTTTATAAGCTCTTATAAAAACTTAAAAATGGCTCATAACAGGTTTTACAAATTCTTATAAATGATTTATATACTGTACAAAAACTATTTTATATTATCCATATGGTTGGTCTAATAAACTTTATAAACACACATAGATAGTTTTATTAATCATTATAGATGTTTCGTTCTTGCAAACACAGATTATCCATCGAAGAATATATAGATAGAATGAAAGATGGATCATACCAAATGGTGTGGTTCTTGACATAGGTGATGAGCATTTTATTTTCTCTGACTATTAAACACTTGAAGGAGGAATCGATGATGTAAGGATTTATAAATTCTTCTAAATGATTTATGAACTCATATAAATTGTGTTATGTAGATTATTAAACTCATATTGTTTTAGTATAAACACTTGTAAGTAGATTTATAAACCCTTATGAATATATTTATAATTAATTTATAAACTCTTATAAATGGTTTCATAAACCCTAGTAAATAGTTTTTAAAATATTTATAAGTGTTTTATAAACTCTTATAATTGGTTTATATCCTATAGAAGAATACATAGACAGATTGAAAGACGGATGAGACCCAATAATGTATTTCTTGGTATAGGTAATAAGTATTTTGATTTTTCTGAGTATTGAAAACTTTAAGGAAAATGGATTGATGATGGAAGAATAAAACAGCTAAAACTGCATAAGAGAAGCTAACTCGTGATAACTTATCCAAAATACTCTGATGAGAAACAAAAAAAAAAAATTAACTAATGGTGGGTGCAAAGAAGAGCACACATAGTTAAAAGAAGGGGTTGAGCTTTGTACCTCAACATAAATCATTCTAGGACAGCTCTACGGACATGCTCAGCGCTTAGCTTCTCTAAGACAGCTCTAGAGACATGCTCAGTTAAACTCTTCGATCCAAACCATCAACACAAATTCATGGGCTATCATCACATAATGTGAGTGATTAGTTTTCGGTCAGTGGTTGAGCTATGTTTGAATTTGTGACACCTTCATGAATGAGTTACCTTTCGAAATTCTACAAATCCTTATAAATGGACTTTTATAAATCCTTATAAATAATTTTTAATATTCTTATAAATGATTTATAAACCCTTATAAAAAGAACCCTTAAACTAGTTTATAATTTAGACAAAAAATTTCTACAAATTTTTATAAATGATTTATAAGCGTTTAAAGAAAAAAAACTTTATACACAAAATGTTTTTACAAATCCTTATAAATGCTTTTATAAAACCTTATAAATGCTTTTATAAAACCTTATAAATGCTTTTATAAAAGCTTATAAATATTTTATATATTCTTAAATAATTTATAAATGATTTATAAGTATTTATAAACGATTTATAAATTATTTATAATCCTTATAAAGCCTTATATAGAAAACTAAGTTCAAGTTTGTTATACAAATGTAACATATCCTCATATACTAATTTTATAAACTCTTATAAATGAATTATACTTTAATAAGATATTTAGAAAGCCTTATAAATTGTTTTGATAACCAATTATAAATAGATTTATGAACCTAATAAATGGTTTATAAATCCTTATATATGATCTATAATTTTTTTATATAAAATCTTATAGATGTCTTTATAAACTCTAATAAATGATTTATAAGATTTTATAAAAGATTTATAAACCCTTATATATGGTTTATAAACCATTATAATTATTTATAAATGATTTTTAATTATTTACAAACGATTTGTAGACTTTTACAAACATATCTATTATTTTACTATCATTTAAAATGATTTGTTTACCTTATAAATGTCTATAAATGATTAACAGATATTTATAAAGTCCTGTAATGATTTATATGCTTTACAAATGATCTACATAAAATACGTCAAAGCCATACATGGAGAAAACACAAACTGTTAACTACGTTTTTGTGCAAAGCTTCACAGACATTTCTAGGGTACAACACCAAATGAGCCTTTGAAGGAAGCAGCCTCTGTAGAAATTCATATTCGAGACAGGAACTGCGCCTATTATCCTAACTGTGAGGAACATCTGAATTTCAGGGAGCTTTTAGCCTATCGTTTTGGCAAACATCACAGGTTGCGCCAGGCCACGGAAGATAATGTTCCTCTTTTTCAGTTTATTGCAAGGATCTCTGTATTCTTCCAAGTTTCTGCAATTTTCCTTCCTCGTTTTCCAAGCGTTCCTTTCACTCTCTCTCTCCCACACTTTCTCTCTTCAATGGTGGCAGCAAAATTAAGCAGAGACCAGTACGTTTAAGTAAAGCTCGCCCAGTAAGCGGACCGTTATGAGGACATGGTACAGTTACGGAGCAATTCGTCACAGACACCCACTCCAACAGAGTAGCTTACGGTGGAAGAGCGAAACCTCCTTCAATCCCGTCCAAGAACGTGATCGGATCTCTAAACGCCGCATAAAGGAATATTTTATCCTCAATTGAGTACAAAGAAGAAAGCCGTCTAGGGTTAGTTTAGTCATTATAATTAAATATCTTTAAGTATTTATGAAAATATCTTTCATTTAAAAGCAAAGTTGAATAGTGGTACCAAATAAAATGTAAAAATATTTTTTTTCAATCTAAACTCTAAGTTTATATTCTCTACGTTCCAGAATATTTGTTATTCTTGGCTTAATTTATTGTCACAAATTAAGTGTCGTTTAACAATTTTGAGGCAAAATTTTATTAATTTTATATAATATTCTATTTTTTTATTGGTTGAAATGTGGTTAGATGTATAGATAATTGTGTTTTTATCTTGAAAATATGTAAAATTAAATATTTTCTTAATCTATGTATAAAAATCTAGAATGACAAGTAAACGAAAACAGAGAGAGTATTAGTTAATGACTTATTCTTGGGTTCACCCCCTATGGTGAACCTCTAGGTTCACCATCCAATAGGATTGTATTATTTTATATTTGATATCTTTTTAAAAAGGAAACAAAATCTTATTAAGTTACTAGGATAAACCCGCCCTACGGGCGGACGATTAAATAAACTACTAATCAATTTTATTTTAAATATTTAATTTATTTTCATTTACAATAGAAATAATGTGTTTAATTATTTTACAACATTTTTAACTATTTATTTTACTATTCATTTTAGAAATTATATACTTGCTTAACTATAATAGAATATTTTAAAATATAACTATTTACTTTCTCTCAACGTTTATTTTTGTTAGTTATATTAATAAGTCACAAAAATTACTTTACTTTCTCTCGATAGAAGTAATTGAAGTTTTTTCAAATGACCTATTAGGATTTTTGTTTAATATATTTGCTTGTGCAACTGTAATTAAACTTTAGTGTTTGAGATCATCTATATAGTCCATTTACAAAGAATCAAATGAATCAATATATTCATGCTTAAACATGCGTACATGTTGTAAGGAGAGAAATTATTTAGTGACGTGTCATTGCGCGAGATTTCATAATTGTTTTGTCGTTTTGTCTATCATTGCCATCCTTTAAATTTATCATTATTTTCTTAAATTTATTTATTGCAAAAGAAATATTTTCATTATTTTAACACTTATTTTTAGTTTAAATATCTTTTTTTTATTATGTGTGTCTTAAATATTTTTTATAATGTTTGTCAAACTTTTTCTAGTTGGAAAAGTTTAGTTATATTATATGTATTTATCTTATTTTTGTGTATCATTTGTTTACAATGATTAAAATGAAACTAATATATCTATAGTATAATCTTGGATTTGGAAGGAAGGGGAAGACCAGAAGTGAAGGCTTTATGATGGTTCTATTGGACTTTCACATAATCGATTTAATGGGCCAAGAGTAATTGTTGATACTTCTCGTTTTATATAACATAATAGGTCTTGAGTATTTCTGGTCAAACTTGTCGGCTCTCTATATAAAGAATATTAAAGTTCATGAAACTAACATTCAGTGATGAAAAGAAATTTAACTGCAACTTGTCGCCTTGTCCTTAATCTATTTGATGACATGGCAAAAGGAAGAATGATAAAAATGTTATATATATATATATAGAGAGAGAGATTACGGGAAGTCCGCGCTTCGCGCAGAATTTAGTAATATATCAAAAGAAATTGAAATGTGTTTGTAAGTGTATTGGAAAACAATTACACTTAATCCTCACTGTAATGTGTCATTTCGTTAATTAGTAAAAGAAATATTTTTTGGTTAACTAATATAAACAACTTTATATTTCTTAGTAATGAAAACAAAATTGAAATCAAGCAAACTAAAATGTAAAGACAATAATTGTGGGAATAAGCGACTATACTTACAAAGACATTACATTTCAAAATATTTGGAGAATAAGTATTTGAATAGTTTACAAAATGTGTCTTGTAAATTTATATCTTCTCGTATTGGTCTGTACAAACATGTGTCTTCAGTTACACGTATTTTAAAATTTGATTGACCATGCTTTGAGGAGTCTTTCTACTTTCGTGCTAACGGTTTTTGTCCTTTCAAAGCCGAGCTTCCTCTTTTCTATTTGATAGGTTTGAAAGTAGAGTCTACCTTTTTAATATTTTATCATTATTTCAAATTAGGTATGCAACTTGAAAACCTAATACTAATTGTTAATATTTATAAATATACATATATTTTTGAATTTAGCATAAATTATTATAATTAATGTGAAAGTAAACCACGTTATTCGAAGTTATTAAAGAGAATTTATTGATAATATATAAAAAAATTACTATATATTATCACTAAATTTTGATAGTTTATTTTATTTATTAATATTCTGATAGTACTTAAAATTAATTATGTATATATAATGCTATACGTATCATTAAGCTTTTTAAAAAGATAAAACTTATAGCTTACCATAAATATATTATTAGAACTAATTTATTATTTTTTATTAATAATAAATCATGTTGTGTTTTGTTTATGATACAAAATGATAATGACTGTTCGTATTAATTTTAGTTTAATTACATGTATCTAAATTAAAAATTATGTATAACTGTTCATGTTCTTTCAGTTTATTTACATGTTTTAAAATTAGAAATTATGTATAATTTTTAATATTTATTTAAAATCAATTTGTATATATTAAAACAAATACTAAAGTAGCATATATGTAACTGTAGATAATAGCATTTCAAAATAATATAAATTTTTGAAAATTTTAAGTTATAATTATATTTGTATAACCAAAATTTTAAATATTATCTTCTGTTAAATTATGTCAAATAATTATTTATAATTTAAAATTACAATTGATTTGTTTTTAATTTGCTTTAATTATAAATATTTATGGACTATTTAATATTGTATTATATATATATAATAATACTAAAACAAATAGTAAATAATGTATATGTAACTGTAGATAATAATATTTATCAACAAAATAATTAATTTCTTGATAATTTAAAATTGTAAGTACATTTATATAGCTAAAATTATAAATATTATCATATGTTAAAATTATGTAAAATAATTATTTATAATTTAAAATCTAAAACTGATTTGTGTTTAATTAGCTTTAATTATAAATATTTATGGACTATCTAATATTGTGTAAATATATTTAGTTTAAATAATAATAATTTAAAAACTTTAGGACTATTCATTAATACTTAAAAAAATTATGTTTATCTGTCAAGTTTATAGAGATCCAATTGATGAAGTGTCACCATGAGAAGAGAGACAAACTGTTCTTTATATATATAGATGTTATGTTTTTAAAAAATAAAAATATAAAATATATAAAAATAATAATAATTAATAAAACGAAAATAATTATTTTTAAAGAAAATATTTCAACACTAAACCCTAAACTCTAATCTTAAACCCTAACCCTCTAGGTAATTCATAAACCTTTGGATAAATCTTATAGTATTTTAAAAATTTAGTGTTTATGATTTACCCAAGGGTTTAAGGTTAGGATTAGAGTTTAGGGTTTAGTATTTATGATTTATCCATGAGTTTAGGGTTTCGGATTAGAATTTAGGGTTTAGTGTTAAAATAATTTTTTAAAAGAATTCTTTATAAAAGTTATCCAAAGGTTTATGATTTATCCAAAGGTTTAGGGTTTAGGATTAGAGTTTAGGATTTAGTGTTAAAATATTTTCTTTAAAAAAATTATTTTCGTTTTTATTAATTATTATTATTTTATTTATTTTTGTATTTTTATTTTTAAAAACATAATATAATTTAACAATATTTTATTTTATTTTTTAGAAGATATCAAATATGAAATAATGTAATCTTATTGGATGGTGAATCTAGAGTTTCATCCTATGGGGTAAACCCAAAAATAACTCTTAGTTAATTCTATGATTATAAGTATCTATTTAATTTCTTAAAACTGAAGGTAATGGAGTTAATGTAAATATAAACATTTTTATTCAGAATGTGGTAGTTTAGACAATTGGGACCAAAACATAAAATAATAATAAAATTATGAAGAATGCATACATTTACATAATTTTAAGGTTCATAATTATTTTACAACAATTTTATCTAGGTATATTACTATTTCTTTTTTAGAAATTATAATGACACATTAATATAGTGTCAATATAAACCAACAATTATATATGTCTCTTTTAATTTTCACACATTTTATCAAAACAATATTATTTTTATCCTATTTAAGATGTATACTACATATTAATCTTAGATCTTAGGGTTTTCTGCAAAGAAAAAAAACCCTCAATATAATTATTTTTTGCAATTTTATCTACGATCTTTAAAACCCACAGGTCAAACCATCAGATGCCAGCCAACCCGCAACCTTTGACTGTAGATACCACTCACATTACCAGTTAAACAATATAAACGTATGTAATTTGTGTGAACCTTACGTATATATATATATATATATATATATATATAGTGAAACTGATCTTGGAATCAGATTTCAACGTTGAGTGAACCTGCGTTAATTAGTTTTCGGCCCATGGAGATCACGACGACGGTGAGATTATCCGATGTGTTCGCTGTAACAAGCTGTGATGCCTTTCATGAGATTTATTCAATAATGTAAGAAAAACAGGAGGAAGCTTTAAAAGAGAGAAGAAACTGAAAGTACGATATCTTCTCGAATGACAAAAATTACCCAGAAATGAACAAGAAACATTATTGGGAAGAAGATATAAATTATTGAGTTTGATAAAATATAATAGTATGTTACTTATTAACGAATCACACTGAGGGCTTTTTTGCACAAAACTCTAAATTTATAAGAGACAATGAATAACCATACATGATGCATCATGTGCTTTGGCATGAATTTGTTATCAGAAGCTTGTTTATAAATTAAAGTTGGTTTACAAATTTTTATAAATACAAAATCTTGAGTAAAGTTGGTTTCCTCGACGCTCTTATATATAGTCTGTGGAGAAACCAACTTTTCTTGAATTATTTTCATTTTCTTAATTTGTGTCCTATAAATAGTGATTAAACTTAGAATTTCGTAAATTCCTGAAACTAACAAACAAAACCAATTTACCTCTTGAAAACATCACCTTACAAATTCGTGACAAAAAAAAAAAAAAAAAAAAACATCACTTTACAAATATATATATTCAACAATCATCACATGATCTCCTCTCTCGTCATAAATGGAAGTTCTACTATATATCGAAAAACACAAAAGAAAAAACATTGTTTGTAAGTAGATATTCACTGATGCAGAAGATGTTTCAGCTGCAATGGCGAGAAAACCAGTTTGTTATGCTTGCGGCTCACCAGCTCAAGTGATTTATGAGTTAGGTATGAATTATAAAAATTCAATTGTGAACAAATCAAACCTATAAAGTTTTATATAAATTTTTGATGTCTGATCGTTCAACACATTGTTTTGGTAGTTGAGATGTCAAATTTAATTGGTGAAAGTTTTGCAACATATTGTTATAGTAAGTTGACCAACAAAATTATAACTTGGTTCCAAGTTGGTGATCTGACATCACTTGATCATTGCTCTGCACAAATCAAAGTTCTCTGATATGGAAATTGTTTAACGGGGTTTTCTTCTCAGTTTGTAACATGATACAAAACTCTTTCAAAAATTTCAGAGATATGATGGACACAGTGCGGCGCCCTAGTATCTAACATTCGTCTATAACAATAATGGCTCTTTCTCTAATTACCCAATTACGTTCAGTCTTTGACTCGGCTCACTGGCGCCATTTCTACAAGCAAA
The DNA here is from genome assembly GCA_905132765.1 of Moricandia arvensis. Classification (NCBI taxonomy): domain Eukaryota; kingdom Viridiplantae; phylum Streptophyta; class Magnoliopsida; order Brassicales; family Brassicaceae; genus Moricandia; species Moricandia arvensis. Next base: position 260,489 of record CAJHQP010000153.1, read on the forward strand.
TTGTCAAACTACAAGATTCTGAAGAATCAAGGAAGGAGGAGACTTCAAATTCATCAGGAACTGAAAAGGTTCGTGCAGTATATCAATTTCACAAAGCAAGTTTTGTCTTCTTTGCTAACAATTTGAAACTAAACGCATCATCCAACACTTTGCCTAAGAGAAACAAGAAGCAGATCACAGAAAATCTAAAAAGTCTCTCAGACCGCAACAACAGTGACAGAGTCAGGGCATTGCATTTCTTATTAGGAATGAATAAATAAAGCTGAAACAATATGTTTTTTCGTTTTCTATGCCTTCAAAAGCATGAAACTCTTTTTTCAAAGGATAAAGTCATGGAGACAAATCCCTACACAACATGAAAAGCTTACGTGAAAAAAGCAAACACTGAATTTAGAATAACCACAAGACAAACCGTGAGAAAGAGAGGATTAATCTCAACAAATCTAATTCCCCTTCCTTGCAAGCTTAGTCCACTATGTATGGGTACGCACCAGAACGATCAGTCCTCTCATACGTATGAGCTCCAAAGAGATCTCTCTCCGCCTGAACCAGATTTGCAGGCAACCCTTGAACGCCTGTAAGTATCAAAGTAAGCAAGACTTGCGCATATTTCATGCGTGCTTATCCCCGCAGAGATAGCCAAACCAACAACTCTCCTCCACGCAGCTTGCCTCTGAACCATCTCCTTAGCAAAATCAGGATCAACCACCAAGCTTTCCAGATTCGGGTTCCTCTGGTAAGCTTTCTTGATCCTATCCAAGAAAACCACCCTAATAATACACCTCCAGTGTAAAGCGTGAAGAACAATTTTGCATTAAGGGGCTGTTCGTTTCTCCATCTGTCATCTCAATCCAGATGATCCATCTATGTGATCTATCCAGATGATCCATCCATATTAAGCTTAAAAGAGCACAATAAAAAAGCACATTATTTCAAACCTAAATAGAAATTTTTTCGAATTAGTATAATCTTTCATAAACCTTTGAAAAGAAATATATATTCAAATCAAAAAATTCGAAGTTATTAAATAATATTACTAAGTTACTGTAAAAAAAAACGATTTGTCTTTTTTTTTTTTTTTACTACTAAATAAAATTGTGATTTTATGCAGATACAGAAAAAGTTAATTATAATTCCGTATTACAATAATTTATATACATATATTAAGAATAGAACAAAGATTTACACGACAAAAAAATACTTAATATTAATTATAAACCTAAAAAAAGTTATTTGGGTTTGATTATTTCGAATTATTATTAAATTATGGAATTATTATTAAATTATGGAATTTAGTGATTGTCTTCCAGTACACTAAGTGAGCTTTTTTTTTCAAGAAATATTATTATAATGGATATTTTTTTTTACATATGAAGTGAAGAAATTTAATAAAATTTTTTCTAATATAATCTATCAGTATAGATTAATTAAATGAGCACTCTCATACGGATTTGAAACGTTAAATACAAAAATTTTTTCAAGAAAAAGATAAAAAATAGTTGGGTTTTAAACTTTTGAATGTCTGTTTTGTTTGAATGTCTTTTTTGTTTGAAAAATATTATATAATAAAATTTGAAAGAAAAAAATTACTCGATATGGAGTACGAAAGAATAGAATAATAAATGTCTTTGACATCCAATTATACCACTGAAAAACTTTTTTAATTTTTGAATGGCAGTTCCAAAAAAACGTACTTCTATCTCGAAAAAGCGTATTCGTAAAAAAATTTGGAAAAGGAAGGGATATTGGACATCGTTGAAAGCTTTTTCCTTAGGGAAATCGCTTTCTACAGGTAATTCAAAAAGTTTTTTTGTACAACAAAATAAATAAAAAACACTAGAATAATTAGAATTAGCCTAACGTAAAAACAAATTATTTAGAATACATATAAAAAAATAAATCGGAACTAAAAGAGAAAAAAAAAGATAATATATATATATATATAAGAAAGATTCCTATTGATTTTGTAAATTAAAAAAAAGGGGGATTCTTATTTTCCCCATCAATAAAATAATAAATAAAGATCTTGTATTTCCTAGTTAAGAGGAAATACAAGATCTTTAAGTGAAATCAATAGGTTCTTGAAATTAATTTAAGTCAAAAATTTTTCACTTTATACCTTTAGGAATTAGTATTTCTCGGAATTTTTATATTCTTTACTTGGAATCAAAGTTATAAAAGCATCTATCCACAATAAGTGAATATTAGATAATAATAAGTAATAATATATGATATTTTTTTTAAGTGATCAAAAAATCTTATGTTTGTACAATATAAAAAGATGCATGAAAATAGATATTTTGACAATTATTGTTTTTCATTTCTCTTGAGCAACTTAGGCAAATTTTAGTTAAAATTTCTAAGGCTTTTGGAGAAGTTTTAATTTTTAGAAAAAGCATTTTTTTAGTAATAAAATCAAATGTAAATTCCATTGAATTGGCTTCTTTATTTAAAATTTGAATCTCGACGATTTAGTAAAAACTTGTTAGTATTATTTTGAACAAGTTGCCGCTATGGTGAAATTGGTAGACACGCTGCTCTTAGGAAGCAGTGCTAGAGCATCTCGGTTCGAGTCCGAGTAGCGGCATAAGCATAAGATCTTATAAAAGAGATATTATAAGTTTTATAATCAAATTAATACCCGATTTTTTTTTCTAAAATCGGGTAAAACCTAGTATTAATTTATTAATTTTTAACAAAATTTTTATGATTTTTTCAATTTTAGAGCATATATTAACTCATATATCTTTTTCAGTCGTTTCAATTGTACTACTAATTTATTTTTTAACTTTATTAGTTAATTTAGATGAAATCATAGGATTTTTTGATTCATCAGATAAAGGAATCGTAATTACGTTTTTTGGTATAACAGGATTATTATTCACGCGTTGGATTTATTCAGGACATTTTCCATTAAGCAATTTATATGAATCATTAATTTTTCTTTCATGGGCTTTTTCAATTATTCATATAGTTTCCTATTTTAATAAAAAAAAAAAAATCACTTAAACGCAATAACTGCGCCAAGTGCTATTTTTATTCAGGGTTTTGCTACTTCAGGTCTTTTAAACAACATGCCTCAGTCTGCAATATTAGTACCAGCTCTCCAGTCCCAGTGGTTAATGATGCACGTAAGTATGATGATATTAGGCTATGGCGCTCTGTTATGCGGATCATTATTATCAATAGCTCTTCTAGTCATTACATTTCGCAAGGTCGGATCTACTTTTTGGAAAAATAATATGAAAACAAAATTTTTATTAAATGAATTATTTTCTTTTGATGTACTTTACTACATAAACGAAAGAAATTCTATTTTACTACAACAAAACATTAATTTTAGTTTTTCTAGAAATTATTATAGGTATCAATTGATTGAACAATTAGATTATTGGAGTTTTCGTATTATTAGTCTTGGATTTATCTTTTTAACCGTCGGCATTCTTTCAGGAGCTGTATGGGCTAATGAAACATGGGGTTCATATTGGAATTGGGATCCGAAAGAAACCTGGGCATTTATTACTTGGACCATATTCGCAATTTATTTACATATTAAAAAAAATAGGAATGTTCGAGGTATAAATTCTGCAATTGTGGCTTCGCTAGGTTTTCTTTTAATTTGGATATGCTATTTTGGCGTCAATCTTTTAGGAATAGGTTTACATAGTTATGGTTCATTTACATCGAATTAACTAAAACATTAACAAAAAAAGAATCCAAATAAAAAAAATAGCATCTATATATAACTTCATATAAGTTTAAGTTAAGAAATCTAATTTCATTTTAGTAGTAAATCATCAAGAACCTTTTGAATCAAGTAGTACAATGATTCAAAAGGTTCTCACAATACAAAAACCAAAGACTTCTTATTATAATTCAATTTAATGTTTTTTTTTATTTCCTGAAAACTATCCATAAAAATAATTAGATAAAATGGATTCGACCTTGTCACTTGCTAATGAGAGCACAAAATCAGGATAAATCCCAATACCAATTATGGGTAGAAGAATAGAGATTGAAAGAAATAACTCTCGGGGTCCAGAATCAAAAAAAGAAAAGTTTTTGGCATTAATTAACTTGTATCCATAGAACATTTGACGTAACATAGATAATAAATATATAGGAGTTAATATCATTCCAATTGCCATTACAAAAATAATTAAAATTTTTGAAATTAAGAAATATTTTTGACTAGTAATTATTCCAAAAAAAACGATTAATTCTGCAACAAAACCACTCATGCCCGGTAATGCAAGGGAAGCCATCGATAAGATAGTGAACATTGTAAATATCTTTGGAATCGAGATAGCCATTCCACCCATTTCATCAAGATAAACAAGCCGGATTCTATCATAACTAGTTCCTGCCAAGAAAAAAAGTGCAGCGCCAATAAATCCATGAGATATTATTTGTAAAATAGCTCCATTAAGCCCAGGATCTGTTATAGAACCAATACCTATAATTATAAAACCCATATGAGATACAGAAGAATAGGCTATTCTCTTTTTTAAATTACGTTGACCAGGAGATGTTGAAGCTGCATAAATTATTTGGATTGTACCAACTACCATCAACCAAGGAGAAAACATAGAATGAGCGTGAGGTAATAATTCCATATTGATTCGAACCAATCCATATGCTCCCATTTTTAATAAGATTCCAGCGAGAAGCATACAGGTACTGTAATGTGCCTCGCCGTGGGTGTCAGGTAACCAAGTATGTAAAGGTATAATCGGTGATTTGACGGCAAAAGCAATAATAAATCCAATATAAAATACTATTTCGAGTGTGACAGGATAGGCTTGATTCGCTAATAGTTCCAAATTTAATGTTGGTTCGTTC
>CAJHQP010000154.1:0-263498 GCA_905132765.1 Moricandia arvensis
TCAATTAAATTGACTAAAAAGCAAAGAGATAAATAAAAGGGGATGGTTAGGGGGATGGGCTAGTGATTTCAAAGCCAAAGCTGTGAAGCAAAACCAAAAGCATAACTTCTTTGTGTGTGTGAGAGAGAGAGAGCGAGAGCAGAGAGAGAGAGGAGCCATCATCTCTAATGCCCTCGGGTGAAAAATTTAAAACTCTTATACCCTCCACTAATCTTCATACCCTTCCCCATTTAATGAAAACCCCAAATAAATCATTCCAAAGCGATCAAAACTAAACCCAAACCCCCCCCCCCTTATGGATCAGTGAACCCATGGGTAAATATTTAAATTCTATATGTTTCAAATTCGAAAAAATAATATTTTAAAATCGTTTTTTAATCCTATTTTGATGATTTTCGAAAAAATATGAAAAAAACTATTTTTTTGATTTTGAAATATTTTTATCAAATTTTATAAATCAAATAAAAAATATTGACGTTTCGAGTTTAATTTTATGATTTTTCGTTTGATATATAAAATTAGAAGAAAAAAGTGGGGACATTTTAGCTTTAAATTTTTCACCCGAGGGCATTAGAGATGATTTCTAGAGAGAGAGAGAGAAAGGAATCAGACAGAAGTTAAAAGGTGCTCGGCTTGGTTGTCTTCACTGAGAGACGCGAGAAGAAAATATTGCTACTTGTTTCTGTCTCCAACGACAATCACGGATTTGTCTCCATCTCCACAACTCTTATTATTTCATATTATCTATAATTATCTACACATGCATGCATCTCTGTCTCTATACATGGAAAATGTATATTTCTCTTTTCCACGTGTAACCCAAATAAGTTTATTTTTCAATTTTATTAGAATATTGAAAATCACAGTTTAAGCTGATAAAAAAAGATTACATTATATGTATAGATCATTTTATGTAACTCTTGTTTTGGTTCTATTTAGATCATTTGAAGTTAATCTATTGGGTTCCTTCTTATCTATGGTTTTATCTTCTGTTTGTTAGTTGCCATGGTTTTGTTTGTGATAGGTTATTTTATGAATGTTTTGTTTCGTTAACCGTTTTGTTGTTCGATTTGCAGATTCTAGGTTTCTGAATTTATATAACATTTAAAAGCAGTAAACAATCGTGAAACTCATAGGTGAAGATGACAGTTAACATACCTTCTGATCGTGGGTGTCCATTGTAAGCCTCTCTGTACACGATGTTGGATATTGTTTTACTGCATTCTCTGTTTCTGGTCAGGTCTAAAATCCTGAGGCCCTTGTTGTTACTCTTGACAGTGCCACGTATAATTGACCATGACTGAAGACTGGTTTAGGCAAGTATAGAGAAGCGTTTGAGAGAGTTTGTCCTTGGCTTTTATTTATTGTCATCGCGTAACAAACCCGGATTGGAAACTGGCGCCGCTTCAACGTGAAAGGATGGTTGGACTATGGTGGTGAGAGTATAATACGTGGTAGGAGAATAGGATCCCTCTTGGACGTTGTTGTAAGCAATTCTGGTTTAATAACCTTTTCTCCCATGTGTGTCACTATCAGCCTTGTTCTATTACATAAGCCTTCTTTTTGGTTGAGGTTACGCAGGAGCATGACTGGGACACCGACTTTTAGGCGTAGTTTATGGGCAGGTAGACCTGGGAACTCCAACGTGTTCAGATAATCCACTGGGTATGACATATTCAATTCTTCTGAATCTTGTTCATCCTCGGCAAAACTGTCTGCACTTATGTATTCCTTCTCCTGTCCACGTACTTTTGACACCAAGAAGTTATTGATATCGTTAACTGTATCATTTTTTTGGCGTTAATATGGCAGTCTCTCTCAGTTTTTGCAGATCTTTGTAGTCATTTGCAAAATCTGGAAACGCAGCAGAACATAATGTGTCCAACGGAGTTGTTGTTATAGGCAGTAGGAGTGTTTTGTCGATGAATATATGGTCTTCTGCAGTTTCACAGCCTTCACCCACCTGAACATCCCTTGCGGCAGTGCCATCACCGATCTGAAGAATCCATTCTGCAAACTGCTTTTCCTCAGCTTCAACCCACATATTTCTGGTGCGGTGGAAAATGTCGCAGTGTTTCCATAGGTGCGATCTATTAAGAGCAGCGTTCACTCTCTTGTCTAGTTCCTTCTGGAATAACTGGCAAAATCTGTCGGAAGTCTCCACCTAGAAGCACAGTTTTCCCACCAAAAGGCTTGACCGTGGTGTTTTTATCCGAAACTGATAAAATATCTCTCAGAGTACGATCTACAGCCTCAAATGTGTGGCGATGTGCCATAGGAGCCTTATCCCAGATGATGAGGTCTGATTCGCTGAGGAAGTTGGAGAGGACGGTCCCAGATTTGACCTCGCAGAAACTATCTTCATAAAGCTTCGGTGGAATGTTAAACCTTGAATGTGCTGTGCGACTGCCAGGTAAGAGGAGTGCGGCAAGGGCTGATGATGCTACAGGTATCACTTTTTTACTGTTTGAACGTAATGCTGCGATGATTGTTCTGTAGAGGAATGTTTTCCCTGTACCTCCTACTCCGTAGAGAAAGAATAGCTTCCCTTGCTTCTCATTGACAAAATTAATTACTGTATTATATACTGCCAGTTGTTGTGTGTTGAGTTTGCCTAACAGTCTCTCATGTATCATGATTTCCTCAGCTATGTCAAACTGGTTGTGCTTTGCCATCGCTTTATGTTTAATTTCATCCATTACAACTTTGTTTGGAAGAGGCATTCCAGTGATGTCAGTCAACGACTTCTCGAACCTATGTAGCAGGTTCTCAATTTCGATAAGTGTGCATTGCTGGAGTTCGTTTTGCTTAGTTGCAGGTCTGGGAACTGGAGTAAACGTCTCTGGTGAATGAGGACATCTTCTTCCATGTCTTTCCATGAATGGTCCCACAATTTCTGTGGTTCTGAAACTTGGCAAAAGACAAGCAGTATCACAAACAGATAGCGTAGACATCTTGGTGATGAGAACTGAGAAGCGTCTGACATTGAGTCATGCCAGTCCTTATCTGTTCCCAGCAAGCCTCTTGCATAGCATGCCTCTTGGAAGGTCTCATATTTGGTGTCACCTACTGTATAAAAATCATCATAGCATGTAGGGCCTCTGACTACACTGATGAGAATTCGACGGTAATACGTGTCTCCTGCTGCTGGGTTTATATTGACAAGCCTTCCAATGCTCCTCTCTGTTTTCATTTAGTATAAAACTTGTTTGAATTGTCCCAAACGAACATAGTCAACATCTCAATGTATTTTAGTTTCCTGACTTCTTCATAAAGCCTGTTCATTTCAAACCATTCTGTTAACATTGTCCTCCCATGGAGGTACATGTCTTCCACGTTCTCCAGATCCTCACCCTCTTCAAAAACAGCCAAATGTTGCCCAGGAAGATGAACTGGTAACTTCTGTACTGCTGGGACGTTATGGTGAATATCAAACATGAATATTCTCCATGTTGATTCACATGCTGAAAGGTATCTCCCATCAACATACTCATTTATTTCATCCCTTGGCTTTTCTTTTTTACTTCTCCCTGTCTCATTACACTGATCTGTTGTCCTTTGGATCTTGAAGGTTTCTCTATCAAAACCTTTAGTGATCTGTTGTCTTGTTGCACCATTCAACATTGACATGTGCCTTGTATTTTTTCAGGATCTGCAGATTGTGTGGAACAACGAATTGATTACCAAGTTTGACGTTTCCTTTGTTTACAAAATCTTCAGTCTGCCGCTTTCTATATATTATATATCCTGATTCATTTACTTGGGTGTGTGTAACATAGCTTCGGGGATATTTATTTGTGCAGGAACCATTCTCCATGCATGGAGATGTTTTTTTGTCTTTTCCACATGGTCCATGCATCATGTGTTGTTCCACTAAACCATAAGCTTCTAGATCTCTTTCCTTGTTAGGGAGCTCTGCTGAAATGATTTTGTCAATCTGAGATGCCGTGGGATTCCTGAAGTCCCCTTCGAGTCATAGAAGTATGTGCGTGTGTGGTAAGCCTCTCTTCTGGAACTCGATAGTGTAGACAACTGTAATTTAGTAAATAATGAATATCAATGCTTAGTTCGTTTTGGAGAATTCAAGTCTAATGTATTAAACAAATTTTTCCTGAACACAAACCTGCTTTGGCACGGGGGAAGAATATGCCTTGGTTGAAACCAGAAATCAGCTCATCAAGCTTCATCTTAAACACTGTAGCTTCTAGATCAGGTCGATCATTTGGTTCATCAGTGCCATACATTCTGAGGTAATCAGATATCTCCTCCCATTTAGGATTGGTTGTAATTGTGATGAATAAGTCTGAACTCCCATGCCACCGACATATTGCCATTGCATCATGATACTTTTCTGCCATATACTGAGGGCTCCCAGTGTAACTCGAAGGTAATATGACTCTTTTTCCTATTGATTTTGCATATGTGTCACCTTTCATGACTGCATCGTGTGCATTGTTGTATAGGTCAACTCTGATTTTCTTCTGGTTTAATCTAAACCAACGTAATCTTTCTTCCTCTATTGACGTACAAGCATCAACGAGATACTGGTGGAACAACCTCTTTGATCTGACAATAACCATTCCTTCTGCTAGGCGAGTTTGTATCTGGTAAAAGAAGAAGAATTCTCTCTTTTTAATCTATTCCCTTTTCTTGGTTATTCCATCAGTATTGGTGACAGGTATGTTTTCATTGAAGCCTATTTGGCCGTAGGGAAACAGTATTGGGTACTGCAAAGTCATAAATAGTGGATGCATATCACTAATATGCTGCAGTCCAGATGCTTTATGTTGGACCACTACATCTCGCTCGCCCATATCTTATGTGAAGTCACCAACGACGAGTCCTGCAATCTCAGCTGATTGAGGCATATCATACTGACGATTTCGTTTTGACTGTCCAACCAGTCTTATACTGAATTCCTGGCAGCTATCACTTCATGGATGTCCCTTGCTGTTCTGAAGATCTTAGTAAGACAGTTGTGAGTGTCCATTGTCTGTATCAGCTCTTTCACAATAGTTGGATCCATCTCACCTGCTTTGGCTGTTCGCTTGACAGTTGAAATTCTATTTTGAATCTCATTAGCGGTGTCTACAATGTATAACTGATTGAATTTTGGAGGTTGTCCTGGTCTAGGTACCAAAGATCCTATTATGTGTGCATTTTGACCATGGATTCGGAATGTAAAAGGCCATGTTTTGTGCATTACAGAATGATCAATCTGAGCTCCCATGGATGTGAATTCAAGGATGGAGTTATAGGTCCTGATATCATGTTGGAATTGAGTGGAGCTTAATAACAGTCTTTTCAAAACAGGAGGAGCTTCTGGTTCTGGTGGGAGTTTCACACGGCCTTGTTGACAGAAAATAGTAAATAGTGGTAACTTGTTAGGATCTCTAGTTCCTTTCTTTTCTTTTTCCCAAACAAGCGCATGACAGAATGGGCACTCAAGTATCTTATTAGATGACTGTTTAAAAGGTCTTGACTTCTTCACAGCAGAGATGGTCCTGGATCCTACGGAAATGTCATTTGTGGAAGGTTAGTAAATAAATAGAAACCCGTTGGTATTATGTGGAACCTTGTTACTTACTTGGATGTGTTAGTATTGGCTTCTTCGCATATCTCTTGCTCTTTTCTGAGTATCTGCAGGTTTTTTAGTTCTTAGTAGTATTCTTGTTTATTGCTATACGTTGATTCAGAGGTGGAGCATACCTTTACAGTTAGGAATATCGGAAGAGGAGGCAGTGATCATGGATGCTATGTCTGATCCGAGGCTGCTGCTTTCCTTGGGACGTTTGGAACATGGTGCTGTTGATTCCTCTCTGCTTTCCTTTTGCGCATGGTAGATTTGTTTTGTTTTGTCGTCCAAAAGTACAACTCCCTTAGCTATCCAGTTGTGTATGAGAAGTGCTATTTCAGTGTATATTCAACAGTTTGTTATGCATCGTATGATTATTATGGTGAAGAGAACGTTTTAGTTTCCCCTACATTTCTTTTACATTATGTGAATGTTATTGTCTTAATATCTGATAAAGGATCTTATTAACAGGAGTGTGGGCTACACAAATTGTGTTAACTCTAATGTTGGTCGATAATATTACTTACAGTATAAGTATTTGTTATACGGAAAATAATTATTTGTTATTTGATTATTTCCGTATAGAGCATGTTAACGTGCATTAAGCATTTTATTCTATGTTTTTGTTGGGGGTTTTTGGAAAGATTTAGATTAATAAAATTTGTAATATTAATTTCAATATTAAGTTAACTCTAAACTAAACGTAATATTGTATTGAATATTCTGGTTATCTTATCAAAATAATAATCTAATTTTAGTTTTCAAAATAATGATGCATATTCATAATTTATTAATAGTAGTTGTACTTCAACATTATAACCAGTAATATTTTTAAAATTATATATGTTTGTCTTGTAATCCATCTAGATCTTAATAACAATCGGAAAACATTGGTAGCTTATTTACTGAAATGAAGATCAAGAGACAAGAGGGTTTGGCAAAACTGTTCAACGTTCCTGCTGCTCCATACCCACTATGTTCGAGTTGGGTTCATCTTCATTATGAAGTACACAAACTAGCTCATGATATCATAGTTGATACATGTCATACAAGAGTTTTCCGTTTAAGGGATGTGACAGTTCTCACCAGGCTTCATGGTCTCGATATATCTCAGATAGACCTTCTTGTTACTGGTGCGTATATCTGCCATGGATATCTTCATATTTGCCCAGCAAGTTTCAATGAAACTTAGGCATTCTTCCTGCATGAAATTTGTTAGGATTTTTGCCCTCTTGAATAATATCTGATTAGTTACTAAAGTTGTCTCGTTGAGTGTATATAGTCAATTAGTATTAGTTACATGGAACTTAATGCTTATCATTATACAACAATTGGTCTTCTTCAATAAAGCAAATCCCGCCAAATATTTACTAATATTAAAAATGTAAAACTTAACATCCCGATAGAAAAAAGAAATTAAAGAGAAAAAGGAAAGTTGGAAATGAGCAGCAAAAGGTTGTGACAGTTTGAAAAAAACATAGACAAGACTCTCGACGGGCAAATAGTAACCAATACTCCAAATTAGCCACTGACACGCTTGCGTTTCTTCTATGTGTTTCCAGTCTCATGAGCAGCAGCTGCACCCTCTTCCTCACCAATCTTGTCTTCCAAAACAGACTTTCCCGATGACGAAGGCTTCAATGCTTCGTAAGCTCCACTGTTTGAAGGAATGTGCTCACCCTGTCCCTGAGATACGTAAACGTATTATTTTAATAAGATGCAACGGTAAACATATAGATAGATCACACAACCTTGCCGTTGTTCCCTATGCTGGAATCTTCAGTGATGGTGGAGACTGTGAAGGTACGGTGGTTGGGTGTAAAGTTGAAAGGTGTAACTCGGATCTGGAACACAAATTCCTTCCCTCTTAGCTCTTCAAGACAGCGTGGGAGACTCTCATCTCCACCGTTTGAAACCTGCAATAACACCATACATAAATTTTCTGAAAAATCTAATGTGCCTTGAAGAAAGTAAAGTACCTCTTCCAGAGCAAGAAAAGCAGCTTCTTCTTTGATGAGTCTAGTCATCTCCCTATCGAACACAACAAATGTTGCGCTATCTTTCATATCATCAACAGCAAGTTCAACACGGAACCTAATGAGAGTCACGTTAATGTCTGTCAGTGTTGAGTTTTCTCTCCTTTTAAAAAATGGATTAATGGCTGAGAAACTAACCTCACAACACCAGTGACATCAGAAGTGACACATCTTGTGCAGTTCAGGGTACTGCCATGTTTCTCCAATTTTTTGTGGCAATTAGTGCAAGACAAAAAAAACCACCCATTTTCCTGGATAACTCCAACAACTTGGGCCTTGCATAGAAAGTCAGCTTCTTGGGTCTAATGGGATGAACAATTATAGTCACTGGATCAGTTCAAAGCACCTAATATAGACAAACATATTCAAAATAATACAATAACCTGTTCATTGGAGATTGATATGAAGGTATTCAGATCTCCAATAGAGACAAGTTCCTTCTTTTTGACCCCTTGGAGGGTGTCAACACAGGCAAAAACTTCAGATGCTGTACCGCCAACACTGCATATTTTATTGTGGTTACAATCAAGTACTGATAAGTTCTTTTCTTAATCAACAATGATATTCATACCTGCCGATAAACTCTGCTATTTCAGGAATGTTAGTGTCAAAGAAGAACCGAGATCCTTGTATAGAGTTTAAATACAAGTTCCCTGATATTCGAGAAAAAAAACAGAAGTTAAAATGCATATAAGTATAACTTGGAAACATCAATTTCAGACCACCATCATACTATCAGTAACCCTATAATCCTCACCTCCAAACATTTTAGGATTGACTGTCGTCACCAACATCACACTTTGGGTCTTATCTCCTGTTTTCAAAAGGCCCCTAAAGGTTGATGCAGCCTCATCCCACAAAGACAGATACACAGTAGCATCCATGGGGTAGAAACAATTAGTAGAAACAATCAACAACAAACAAAACGAAATTGTTACAACAAAATAACAACATATGGCCCAGTTTTTTAAGCCAGTTTCACGTTTAAAAATCATATACACAGCATTATATAAACATCAACCAAAGACCTAAACAACTTCAGATTGTAATAATTATTCAAAAGGTTGTAAAGACACGTACGGTTCAATGAAGAGACGGACCACAACTCTACTGGTTGTGGTATCGTTATTCAGGTCAGAACCCTATACAGAGCGTATCTCACCCACAACATCTGCAAGTTTAAGTATAAAGTTAACCATACATACCAACGACTCATCTATTTTTTGTAAGATAAATTATACACACCTGGAAGCTCAAGGTTCGTATTTGCAAGCACCTGCAGGTGATCATAACGCCTCACCATGAATCTGTCATACTTGATCGCAGGAGCGTCCGCTTGAACCTCAAATATATGCGTTGACGGGATGAAACGGATCACATACTCATGCTCCGTGATCTTGTACATATGTGGACACCGTACAACTTCAAAACGGTCCAATCTCACAATAGAACCTCCCTTCAAAAAAGGACGGAACTGGCTGGCCCGATTAGCAGGAACAAAAGCGTTAATCACCGAATCCTGAAAGGTGAAAAAAAACATGTTAAAACTGGAAGAGAAACATGTGCTACAGATCATAAAACCCAAGGAAAAAACACATACCGTTTCATCAAGGAGAAGAATCGTGATTCCTTGAACTCACCATTCGTGTTCACATTCTTAGAATCCCAGAAGCGGATGAGGCGTCCAACGACAGCCTGAGAGGTTCTGCCGAGGCGGAGAGAGTTGAAAGTCGAGTAGGCGAAGGCAGCGTTAGCTAGTGTATCACGAACAGAAGTCATTTCCGATTGAATTGTCACAAAAGTTGAAGAGAAGCAATGAGGGAAAACTAACCATATGCGTCCTCAATATATAGGACGAAGGAGAGAGAGATGAAGAAGGAGAAAGCGTTTCTCGAGAAGGAGACGGCTTGTCAGCATTGAATGACCATAGAGTCGAGGGGATCGATTCATTAAAGCCTTTCACCGGAACAGCAACTGTCACAACCTTAAGCAACGAAGATGTAGATAGCGTTTCTGGAGAAGGAGATGACTCGTCAGCATTGAATAAACATAGAGTCAAGTTCATCGATTCATTGAAGACTTTCTCCGGAAGAGGAACCATCACAAAGTTGGATTCATCGAAGAAGGTGACAGAAGGGGCGAATTAGATGGAGCGTTGGAGCACCTAGGTTTACACCAGGCATAATGGGCTCCGAACACACAAACTGTACGGACCAACCGTTACACCGCCTAGGTTTACACAGACTTATTGGGCTCCGCACACAAACTTTACGGCCCAACATTTTTTTCTCTAAAAAAAGCATACATGGCAGTAGGGGAGAGACTCAACTCTCCTATTATAATATAGATTTATCTAGCTTTAATTCGACAGCAATAAATATATTGTGCAATCCTAGAGTCTATGTGGATTCAATCCCTAAGTACTACACTGAACCTATTATTTGAGAGAGTTAAAGTGGGAATAGGGTGAATTGGACAATGATATAAAACCCCACATCACACACATACTTCACTTTACAACCATACATACATACATGATACCAATTGTAACCATAGTAATATCTTCCATTTACAACATCCACTATTAACCTAGGCGTACACTTCTTTCTTGCAACCTAGCTTTCATCATCATTCATCATTCATCACAAACCACATAACAACCAATCACACAAGCAATCATTCAAATCATTCATCCACCTCAACACAAGGCATTTCATTAAGTCTTTTAAACAGTGTGAAAGTTCTTATGCAACATGATCTATTCATCTAACAACCTAACTCCCATTATGATCTAACAAATTAACTTTCAAACAAGGAATATCCAAACCCTTGTTCCAACATCAACTAATATAAGGAATATGAGAAGAAACTGGATTCGAATCACCTCACCTTAGGAGTAGATCCGATATCTAGAGATTTGGATCTGGAACGAGAATATAGATATGGGAGAATCCAAATATCCGATCAACACACCACCACCACCACTTGGTCTCAGCGGCTCACTGCGAGGAGAGAGAGACGGCGAGGAGAGTGAGAGAGGAAGAAGGACAGCGGCAAGGATAGAGTGATCGTGAAGAGAGAGAGAGAGAGAGAGAGTTGACGGCTAGGGCTTTCGCCTCCCGGGATTTCTTTGCAGAGCTTCGCTTCAGTTTCAGAATTTGGAGAAAAAAGAGAATGAGGCTCTATGTTTAAAGAATATGAACCTAGGTCTTAACCCTAATGGGCTATAGACAAGGCTTTTCCCTTATAAAATTTATGGCCCAAGTTTTGGGATTTTACAACTCTCCCCCTGTCATTCCGAATTCGTCTCCGAATTCCAAACCCCAAACTTCAAATATAACATCCCAAACCGAAATGAACTTCTTTCACACAACACTCATCAATCAAGGGAGGCACACAAGGTTTCACACGTTACTCAAGATCTCTTTTAAAAATCAACGAATGAATTGAGTAAATGAAATGGAGTAGGACTACAATAGTTTAAAAATCTCAAGGCATTTGCACAAACCACATAGTGATTTTAGAAATGCAAAACATCAAACAATAAATAAGAAAATCACGTGTCCTACTCCTAAGAAATGATCCTAGAATCTCAGCTAGACACTACAGCGTGGAGAAATGCGGTTGGCCTCGGATCTAGGGCCAACTGTGCCGGGACCACTAGCTGGGAACTCTGGATCATCCTCTTCTGACTCATAGCTAATAATATCGACATCTTGCTCCTCTAGCCACTCTTCTGCGGCTATCGCCTGCCCCGCCATCCTTACTACTAGCGCAAACCCAAGAGGGTCCATAGTACCATCCAACTTGTCATGAATGTCATTGAGGAGTCCCACCTTAAACAACCGGCAACACTCTTCCGCAGCCTTCGGTTTGCATCTCTTGGCTGTTTCCAGGAACTCCTCCAGGTACTCTTATACGTTGCGGGGTTTTTGAACCATTTTGAACTAGGACCCCACACATACATGGCAACGAACTCCTCTCAGTAGTTCCTTCATTTGAAGCTGGAGACTTTCACAGCGACCTCGCTTCTTGACTGGGGTTTCTGCAGCGTACAGTCGGCACCCAAACTGACTCAATGTCGGGCGTCGGCTTCACCATCCTTGGGCGTCCTTGATTTCTCTTTTATGGTGTCGCCTTTGGCTCGTACTCAGTCGATGCTGAGAGGAACTGGAGTTTCTCATGCCTCTGATCTTCCGCCCTATCGTACTGTAGCGACTGGTACTGACACTTCATCAATGGATGTCCCCGGCGGGGTACCACCTTGCCACGTATGTTGTGAAATGTCTCGAAGGCACCCAGAACCAATTCCTTCAAGCCACGGAGCTCATAATCGTCATGGTTATCACTGGTTGGAGAAAACATCCTGCAATAGTTAGACCCATTCAGAACCATAATAGAAGTATAGATAGGTTGGTGGTTTTGATAACATTTTAAACATTTTTGGTTGCTCATAAACATTCACAAACTCTTTTTCAAAATTGTAATGGCTTTTCGAAAATGGCGGTAATGCCAATCCCTGGATAAAGCCAATGGATCTTGACCTAGGCTCTGATACCAATTGTAATTTCTCGATCCCCCGCCGTCCGTCCAGGGTTCCGCCCGGGGTTATGGACACGTGTCTACTCATTTTAGACCACCCAGTGTGTCTTGTTACTAGCTCCACGAGTCATCGGATGCATTATCCTTTGATCAAATACCTAATAAAATAGACTTAAGCCTTAGTTATTTTATATATGTTGTGTCTCCTTTCTCTTGCTATGAAAAACCTTGTTGCTTGATGCTTTGTTGCTGTGATCAGATATATTGCCTTGTACTTGTTTTCTTGTGTACAAACCCTAATCACCAAAGCTTCTTTATATATGCATGTCTTGCTTGAGAAACACCCAAAACGAACTGGGCCTGCGACAGCCCATTACCATCACAAGAAAACTTCTGGCCCAGGTGGTCTTGTTCAGCCCAAGGTGAGACATAGCTCGACCCATCTCCACAAATCTCCACCGAATGGGTTGAGCCCATTAACCAGCCCAGTATCCACCGAATAAGCTGTCGGTGTCTTTGGCTTTTGGGAAAACGAAAGATCATTCTCGACACTTTCATCTCTCTCTCTAATCTATGTTCCTCTCACTCTCTCTCTCTAGTTTCCTCGGTGATTTCTTCATTTCGTCTTTGCCCGAGAAGTACAAAACCAGGCTTCCATGAGAATCCAACCATCAGTAGTTAGACTCACCGAGATATGCTTCATCTTCACCGTGACCGATCTTCTCTCTCTTTTCTTCTCCGACACCCAGGTACAACTGTGCTTCCTTTCTTTTCCGATAACACGATACCATAAAAAAACAGAGCTTTTAGCTTTTTTCACGGTTTTCAGCTAACCTTTGCTCTTATTCTTCTTTGCATGTCGGCTGCTGGATGAGATTTCATCTGATCTGTCACGCTTTGGTTTTTGATGAGATTCACCATCAAGCTCCACCCTTTCCGTGAAGATAAGTCTAACAACTTCCCTTTATATCTCTTTGCATGTTGTAGATCTGTGCAGATCCGACTTGGTACACTCATGCATGTCTCCGATCTTTGTAGATCTGTATTGATATCTTCTTGCATGTTTCTGATATATGTAGATCTGACTCCTTCTGGTGTATTTCAGGTTTCCAAGATGACTCACGAGTGAGTTCTCCTCAATTCCAGCCACGGAGGATCATAACAGCCTCAGACTCAGCTTGTACAAGCTTAGGTAAGCTTTTACTGCTCCTTACTGTTTAATCATTTGCAAAACACCCAGCTTGTTTTAGTCTTTTACTAACATGTTCTTCCTTTTGTTGTAGATTCTTGGTGACGGCATCTACTTCTATGAATCTCCATTGGTCATCAAGAGAACCCGTGACGGTTTGATGACGTGGTGTTCTCCACCTGAACCGAGATCTCATCTCTGTTCTTCTCAAGCTCCAGGTAACTTATTTCTTCTTGTCACGGTAATCTTGAGTTATTAATCGTTTGATTTAATACTTGTCCTTACTAACACGTTGTTTGTTTGTGTTATGTGAGGACGAAACCAAACGTAACTCAGGTTACCTGGAGCCGCGTCTGTCCTGATCAGTGAACATTCAAAAGTTCACAGAAAAGCTGGAACTTCTGACCAAGTACGGCTTTTGTTAAGAAATCCGTAGGGTTAACCATAGTGTGAATCTTACTTACGTTGATGTCTCCTGCCGCCACTAGGTCTCTGATAAAATGAAACTTAGTGTCGATATGTTTTGTTCTTTCATGATGAAATGGGTTTCTTGCTAGGGCTAGAGCACTTTGTGAATCACAATGTAGTTTAACACTGTCTTGAATGAATCCCAATTCTGAACATAAAATCTTTAGCCATATAGCTTTTTAGCTGCTTCATTGATTGCCATGTATTCCGCTTCTGTTGTAGATAGAGTCACTACTGATTGTAGACAAGATTTCCATGATATAGTATTACCCCCAATTTGAAATACATAACCTGTAACTGAACGCCTCATGTCCATGTCTGTAGCATAATCAGAATCAGCATAATCAGAATCAGCATAACCTTCTAATTTAAAACTTGCGTGTTTCTTGAATGTTAAATTATACTTCACTGCTCCTTTTAGATATTTGAATACCCATTTGACTGCTTCCCAGTGGTCTCTTCCAGGTTTACTCATAAACCTGCTGATATAGCCCACTGCGAATGCTAAGTCAGGCCTTGAACCCACCATAGCGTACATTAGGCTTCCAACAGCACTAGCATAGGGTATTCTTTCCATATAGGCAGCTTCGTGTTTCCATTCATCTTCCATTAGGCTCTTGAGTTTGAAATGTGCTGCAGTGGGCGTAACCACTGACTTAGAATCATTCATTCCAAATGTTTTCAATACCTTTTCAATGTACTTTCCTTGAGATAAAACCAGTGTTCCTTTTTCTCGATCTCTGATGATGTCCATTCCCAAGATCCTAGAAGCCCTTCCCATGTCCTTCATTTCGAACTCACTGTTTAGATTTTCTTTTAGGTCCCGAATAACTCTCTTGTTTCCTGATGCAATTAGCATATCATCAACATAGAGTAGTAGATAGATAGCCTTATCAGTTTGAATGTCCCTCATATAAACACACGGATCCTTGCTACTTCTGTTGAACAATTGATCCTTCATGAAACCATCAAATCGCTGATTCCATCTCCTTGGAGATTGTTTCAAACCATACAGAGATTTTCTAAGTAAACATACTTTGTTCTCTGTCCCTGGTTTAACAAAACCTTCAGGTTGAGTCATAAGAATCCTTTCTTCCAAACTCCCGTGTAGAAACGCCGTTTTGACATCCATTTGCTCTAGTTCGAAATCTAGGTTTACCACAACAGACAACATGAATCTTATAGAAACATGTTTTACAACTGGAGAAAATATTTCGTTGAAATCGATTCCCTCTGTTTGAGAATATCCTTTAGCCACCAACCTTCCCTTATACCTTTCATCTTCAACACCTGGGATTCCAGGTTTTAACTTGAATATCCATCGGCATCCAATTAGCTTTGCCTTTTCAGGCTTGTCAATGAGGTCCCAAGTTCTGTTTTTCTTGTGAGAATCCATCTCTTCTTCGGCAGCAGCCTTCCAAAACTTTCTTTGTTTACTCCTCATAGCTTCTTCGTATGACTTAGGTTCTTCGACTTCAATATCTTCTTGAAAATTAAGTGCATAAGCAACGAAATTTCCATCTTCATATCGAGATGGTGGCCTGACGTTCTTTCTTCTTTCTCTATCTCGTGCCAAAATGTATGTATCTAGAGTTCCATCATCATTACTCTCATCCCTTTCTGAGTTCTCTTCCTGATCACTAGAACTGCTAGAATTACTTTCTGACGATGAATCTACTCCACCTTGATCAGGTGAGTCTTCGGATTTTGACGAAGTAGAAGGTCCCCTGATCAATTCATCACTGAATGATACTCTCCTCCTAGCCTTTTTCTGTGTTAGAACTTTGTCACTTGGTGTAGAAACTGTAGCTTCCTTTCCATTTGAGATCGTGTGTTTGTATAGCTCGTTCTCATTGAACACTACATTTCGACTTATTCTGCATCTGCCTTCTTGTGGTATCCAAACTCGATATCCTTTAGTGCCCACAGGATACCCTACAAAGACTCCCTTTATAGCTCTAGGTCCCGTCTTTTCCTCAACCACGTGAACAAAAGCAGAGCATCCAAATGTTCTGAGATGTCCCAAATTTGGTTTCGATCCTGACCAAACTTCTTCTGGTAATTTGAATTCCAAAGTAGAGTTAGGAGATCTGTTTATTAAATAAATTGCCGTTGATGCAGCCTTTGCCCAAAAACTTTGGTCCAATCCTGACTCATCTAACATACACCTTACTTTATCCATAATGGTCCTATTCATCCTTTCAGAGACTCCATTTTGTTGAGGAGTGTAGGTGCATGTTCTATGTCGTTTGATCCCAGACTTCTTGCAATATTCGTCAAACTGTTTATTACAAAATTCCAACCCATTGTCAGTCCTCAAGCACTTGATCTTTTTCTCTGTCTTTGTTTCAACCTCCACTTTCCATTCTGTAAACTTCGTGATTACTTCATCTTTGGTTTTTAGGAAATAGATCCATAACTTTTTAGAGAAATCGTCGATAAAGGTTACAAAGTATTTATTTCCTGCTAGACTGTCGGGTGTACTTGGTGATCCCCATAAGTCAGAATGAACATACTCCAATACTCCTCGAGTTACATGCTTGGCTTTAGGAAAGCTCTGCTTGTCAGATTTCCCAACAATGCAGTGTTCGCAGAAGTCCAATTCTTTCACCTCCTTGTCGATAATTAAACCACTTTTAACAAGTTCAGACATGTTCTTTAAACTCATATGACCGAGGCGTGAGTGCCAAACATTAGTCATATTCCTTTCTGTTCTTGTTAGATGAGCTTCTCCTTTTAGCACCGTTCCTTGAAGATAATATAAGCCTTGGTGATACTTCCCAAAAATAACCTACTTATCATCCTTGTAGAAATTAACGATTAGATCTTTTCCCTCATAGTGACAACCTGAGGTATCTAGCATTCCATAAGATATTAGATTTCTGCTCATATCAGGCATGTAACGTACCCTAGTGAGAATGACTTTCGATCCATCTTCGTTTTGAATCTTGATCTTACCAATTCCCTTAATGTTGCTGTGTGTGTTGTTCGCCATTAACACCTTTCCGCCCTTGAATTCTTCTAAGTCGAATAAGAAGTCCTTGTTAGGAGTTATGTGGAATGAGCAACCTGAATCCATGACCCATTCTCCTTTCGTGTCATGTGTACTGACTGTTAGTATGAGAGCTTCATTAGATTCTTCTGCTACATTTGCAGAGTCTTGCGGTTTTGATGATCTTCTCTCGGGGCATTCTCTCTTCCAATGTCCCTCTTTGCCACATATGAAACAACCCTTGTTATTTTTGTTGTTTCTAGGACGTGATTTAGATCTTCCAAACCGACTCTTTGATCTGCCTTTGTAGTTTTTTCCACTTCCCTTCCGCTGCTCTGATCTTCCACGTTCGACCATCAAGC
This sequence comes from Moricandia arvensis, assembly GCA_905132765.1. NCBI lineage: Eukaryota > Viridiplantae > Streptophyta > Magnoliopsida > Brassicales > Brassicaceae > Moricandia > Moricandia arvensis. The sequence goes on from CAJHQP010000154.1 coordinate 17,165, forward strand.
CTTCTCCACCTGATCTTGTAAACTTGCCACTTTCGATCAACTCTCTCTCTTTGGATCTGGCAGCTTTAGTAACCTCATTTAGGCTTAGGGTGTCTCTTCCATACTTAAGAGTTTCCTTTAGCTGATCATACCTATTCGGTAGTGAGCGAAGTAATAAGATCGCTTGTACTTCTTCTGAAGCTTCCACTTGCAAATTATTCAAATCTGCTACAAGCTTCAAGAACTCATCGACATTCTCATCTATAGACTTGGAATCCGTCATTTTAAAAGTATAGAACCTGAGCTGTAGATATATCCGATTGGGCAACGAGGTTTTCGTGTAGAGTTTATCTAGTGTACTCCACATTGCAGCTGCAGTTTCTCAGTGCTTGATTTTCCTTAACACCTTGTTCCCAACATTCAGCACAATCAGGTCCTTAGCTTTTTCTGATTTTTCAAATTTGACTGGGTCTATTGTGTTACCAATATCAACGATCCCCGCCAAACCTTTTCCAGCGTCCTTAGAAGTCGATTCAGGGTCTTCTTTTGTATATGCTGTATCCTTGTAAAACTTTTCATCGGTAAGAATTGTCTTGAGTCCAAGTACCCCAAAGTGTGCCAACATACGAACCTTCCATAACGCAAAATCACCCGTACCGTCGAACCTGTCGATCTCAATTCGAGTGCTCGACATTAGTGATTGATTTTGCGGTCTCTCTTTCTATCCTCAAGTAACCCTAGTAACCCGAAAGCTCTGATACCACTTGTAAGAGTTTAGAGTTAGGTTACTTAGGATATAAGTTAACTATGACCTAGGATTAAAACTTGAATGTAATGACACAATCAATTTAACGAGTTCCCAGCCTCTAACTGGTACGTCTCGTGGGAGAACTCTTGCTCCCAAAATCCACTAGATCAAACAAGAGTGTGATTACAAAAGAGATCAAACAACTTAGCTAGAGAATACAACAACCTTAATAAAATAGACTTAAGCCTAAGTTATTTTATATATGTTGTGTTTCCTTTCTCTTACTATGAAAAACCTTGTTGCTTGATGCTTTGTTGCTGTGATCATATATATTGCCTTGTACTTGTTTTCTTGTGTACAAACCCTAATCACCAAAGCTTCTTTATATATGCATGTCTAGCTTGAGAAACACCCAAAACGAACTGGGCCTGCGACAGCCCATTACCATCACAAGATAACTTCTGGCCCAGGTGGTCTTGTTCGGCCCAAGGTGAGACATAGCTCGACCCATCTCCACATCACGTCTAAGACAAATTCATAATAAATCAGAAAACAAAGAATTCTACTCTGAGAAAGAAAGAACACTACACATGTATGCACTTGAGATCTCGATCGGATATCTTGACCTCCGAGCTATTCTGCTGAAACTCACTGCCATCGCCATAGCCACCGTCCGTAGTGAAGAAAAGAGAGACGAGTAACATATGAAATTTCTTTGAAAGTTTTTCGAGTGCCCCTCAAGAAGTTCAATTCACCGAACAGTGAACTGATCCTCCGCATCTCTCTGGTTCATAGGTTCAATGGGAAACGAATAAACGATGGACGGTATTTTAGGTTTGGTTTCAAGACGGTTGAATTTTATGGCTGGTCATGTTTTCATTTTGTCTGGAATTGCTGCTTTCTAACTCGGTTTCTCCAATTCATTGAGAATCACAGGTGAATTTCATGAACCTTAAGTTTGTTTTTGGTTGTTGTTGTAAAAACTGTGTTTTTTTTTTCTTTTTTTCGTCGTAAAAACTGTGTTTTATCATGATTTTGATAGGTGTTTATAATTGTTCACCAAAAGTAATATAATGGCATTGTTATAACAATTATCAACTATTAAGGTTATTTCTTCTTTATACTATCATTCTAACATGCATCAATAAAAGAAAGTTAATCTAATAATTACATGATAAATAAGAGTTAGTTTAAGTAATTTTCTCAAAAAGTTATTGTTTATATAAATAGAAATAAATTCAAGTTTAGTCATTACTAAAATACGATACATTTTAATTAATATTATATTTTTAGCTGTGTTTTTAACGTGTCGGATATTTTTGTTTGTTATAGATATTTTAAATAGATATTATAATTGTGTACAAACGTAACTTTTTGGCGGAGATTTGTCAAAAAAACCTAAAAATTAATTTTGAAAGTAAAAGTGTAGCTCAAATTCAATCAAATGTAAAACTAACTCAAATGAAAAGTAAAATTACAATCAGCTTCTTATAACTAAACAAAATTCATGTTAACATTTTATTATAACTGTGTAAAGTTTTCTCGGATAAGAGAAGAATTTTTGGAAATCTTCCCATGTATTTAATTTTAAAAATAATTTATAAAAAAAAATATGATGAAATTTTAGATTACTAAAACTGAATTGTTTTAATAAGCTGTAAGTCATGATTGTCTTTGGTTTAGAGTTTCGTAACACATGTTCTACTAATGTTTGTATTTTTAGGGTTAGATTTTAGAATCTTAGTTTTTTTGGAAATATAAATTTAATCTATATGTGTTTAGTTTTATATATATTAAAAAAAAAATATAAGTTAATTTTATGTTTAATGAACTGTTTGTTGCTATTTTGTTATTTATATGCTTTTATGGTTTAGAAGACTTAGACGTCTTTTAGAACAAATAATAAATTTAGGGTTTAGAAAATTTCTTGTGAAGTCTTCTAAAGCATTTTATGTTAGAAGACTTTCCAATAAGTCTTCCAAACAAAAAATATATAACCAAACTGTAATTTTTATTTTCAATTTGAACATAACCAAATTTAAACCAATGATCCATGAGAACTATTAGAATTTGGAAGACTTTTTTATCACAAAAATCTTCTATACAATAAATGTATTGTTTCTCGTTTAAGTTTTAGTAAAATCTTAGTTTTCATGTCAAACATTAATTTAAGAATAAAAATAACTTTTATTAGGTCAAATTGAAAACACTAAAATTATTTGAAACAAAGTTTCATATACTCTTTCCGCCAAAAGAATCTCATAGGCTCACTTCCTTTTTTCTATTTTTAATGTATCTTTATTTAAACTGAAAAAAAAAAAAGACTACAAATCCCAAGGCAAACCTAAATAATTACAATTTGACCAACGAAACTATCCGACCATAATATTATGCCCTCCTACTAAACCCAGATTCAATCCAAAACTTAAAAATCGAATTCAAATCAACCAAGTCCCTTAGGTTTCCTCATTCATTTATGCTTGTTGACCGTTATCAATATTTTCAAACAATAGAATCCATCCAACATCCAAAAAATCTTTAACCTAGAAACCGTCGTAATAGAACATGGAGCCATCGAACATAAAACAATTGAAGAATGGTCTGAGAAGTCCTTCATCATTTGTTGTTGTACGGAGTGGGGAGTATCGACACTCTTGATCCAACTTGATTCCTCCTGAAATAAACCCTAACACAAACGCTGTCAAACGTTCAGAGAAGATGAAGAAGCCATAGCTGTAACCGTTGCAAACCGAGTCAAAGTTGTAGAAGGGCAAAGAAAAGAAGAAAAAGAAGAAGAAATTGAGGAAAACAAAGGGGTTAAAAATAAGTAGAAGAAGTAGAACACTCTGACGATTCAGAAGAAACATAATAAGTTCATGAACATGAAACCGCGGACTCGAATGAAACGATGTGAAATTGATAGTTGTAGGAGATATATCAAGTTGAATAACTAGGCGAAACTTTGTAAAATGTAGGAAATTTTCAATTTATTCGGATAGTGTAACTATTTAGAATTTAGTAAAACTTTGACTTTTTAATTGTATAGCTATATAAACTTAGTAAAAACTTGGAATGTTGGATTGTTCGTTTTCATGTGGAGTGCATGTTGAGGAAGAAACTGAAGCCATATAACCGCTGAAGATGTACTTTCCTCCAACCGAGTATGCAAACATAATTAAAACCCCTACGTATACCAAACACATTCCACAACAATACCATAGATTAAAAATCAAAATTACAACACGCACGAAGCGCGGATAAACTACTAATACATATTAGAAAGGACCATGTGAGATTATTTCTATATCTGAGACCAAATGAGATTTGTGTCCTTGTTTAGGCTTAACTACGAGAGCTTCCATATCAGTGGTCTTCGGTTTAGCTGCAAGGGCTGATTCGGCAAATTTCAAAGTGGCGGGTCGAGGCGTTGACGTGGTGGAAGTAGAAAGAAAACCAATGAAAGGTTTGGCCAGGTTTAAAGAAGGTTTAGAGAGAGAAAGCAGTGGAGTTATATTGCATTGAGCAGATAAAGTAGAAATCAAAGAGAGCGTCACTTCTATGTTTTTCGCAGAAAAGTTATCCACTTTCTCTTCATATTGGTATCATGTGGAAACAACCAATCCAGTCCAAATGGCAAACAAATATAATTAAATCATAGCCAAGTTCAATTTGAAATGTGTGATTAACTGAAACCGAATCAAATTTTTTTGTCTCCTTGACACACGCCTAGGATGCTTCTTTGGTTGATGGGAGGATAGATCCTTGCAGGAACGAATCAGAGACTCAAGTTCTTCAAGGTTTGTGGATTGAATGGTGACACAAGAGGGATGGATGATCTCTTGATACTCCTAGATGACTAAATCGGATATGACACACCAACTTAGACACCCTTACACTCTAGATATTACACACCAGAAACACCTCAACTCGCCAACTAGAGAGAGAGGGAGAGAAATAGGGTTTTTTATAAAAGACTGCTTGAGTACAATAGGGTTTTCGGAAACCCTTAAATAAAAGAAACCAAAGAACAAGCTCTAGGGTTTCGGAAATATAACATAAAACTATAGTCTTAAAAATAACATAAGATAAAATGGATAGTTTTCTAGTAGTCTTGGGCCAAGATAGGGCCTAGGTGATTTGTAAGACAAGTCGTGGCCTCGTTAAAAACCTTCCTCCCGAAAACCTCGTGGGACAAAACCAAAAGCAAGGAAAAGAGCACAGACGAAATGTCTTGCCTAAACACTAGCTCAGCTTGATGTAGAGATAGCTTGAATGGTGATCAAGATATCTCGGACCATCAAACCTTGTCCAAGACTTTCTTCTTGTTGTGGATGTGAAGTGAGTAATCCTACAACAGTCTCCTTGAGTTTCTTGGCTCTGGAACGGGTCATGGGACCTTCTGGAATGGTCAAAGCATCATCACCAGGCTGCTGGTGCATTGTGGCATCATGTGGCTCGTCTAAGATCTCTTTACCCTCTTTGGTAAGCTGGTCAGTGATCACATCATCCCCTCCCTATTGAAAAGGATTTGTCCTCAAATCTGGTTCATCATCAACAAAAGGAACCAAGTCAGTAACATTGAAGTTATTAGACACATCATACTTACCTTGGAGATCAAGTTTATAGGCATTGTCATTGATCTTGTGGATGATCTCGAAGGGTCCATCAATTCTTGGCATCAGCTTGGACTTCCTCTCGTGGGGGAACCTCTCTTTCCTTAGGTGAAGCCCAACCTTGTCACCAACTTCAAAGAGCTGCACACGCCTTACCTTGTTGGCTTGCTTCTCATAGTACTTAGTTTTCTGTTCAATGTTTTGTCTAGCCTTCTCATGGATTTTCTGGACCACCTCAGCTTTCTTCTTACCGTCCAAACTAACCCTTTCACACTCAGGTAATGGCATTAGATCCAAAGGAGAGGTGGGATTGAACCCATAAACAATTTCAAAAGGAGAATACTTAGAAGCAGAATGCATGGCATGATTGTATGCAAATTCACAATGACGTAAATAATCTTCCCAAGATTTCAAGTTCTTTTTGATGAATGCACGTAGAAGTGTTCCTAGAGTCTAACTACCTCAGTTTGTCCATCAGTTTGCGGATGACATGTAGTAGAAAACAACAACTTAGTGCCTAGCTTAGACCAAAGAGTCTTCCAAAAGTAACTAAGAAACTTAGTATCCCTATCAGAGACTATAGTCCTAGGCATGCCATGTAAACGAACAACCTCTTTAAAGAACAAGTTAGCAACATGCAATGCATCATCAGTCTTATGACAAGCTATGAAATGTGCCATCTTAGAGAACCTATCAACAACAACAAATATGGAGTCCTTTCCGGTTCTAGTCCTAGGAAATCCAACAATGAAATCAATGGATATGTCATTCCAAGGATGGTATGGAATTGGTAAAGGAGTGTACAAACCATGAGACTGGACTTGGGACTTAGCATGCTTGCAAGTAGCACACCTTCCACAGATTCTCTCAACATCTCTTTTCATGTGTGGCCAATAGAAGTGATCCTGAAAAACTTTAAGGGTCTTGGCAATCCCAAAATGTCCCATTAGACTGCCCTCATGGGATTCCCTAACAAATAGATCTCGTAGAGAACAATTGGGCACACACAATTTGTTATCATAAAACAAGAATCCATCTTGCCTAAAGTAATGCCCTGCAGCAAATTTCTCACAAGACACATAAGATTCTTTAAAATCAAGGTGAGTCCCATACATATCTTTAATCTGCTCAAAACCTAGTAGCTTAGCATCAAGAGTGGTCAAGAGAACATACCTCCGAGATAGTGCATCAGCAACTATGTTCTCCTTACCTTGTTTGTATTTGATCACGTATGGGAATGTCTCAATGAACTCAACCCACCTTGCGTGTCTCTTACTAAGCTTACTCTGCCCTTTGAGATACTTTAGGGACTCATGATCAGTGTGGATGACAAACTCCTTGGGCCATAAGTAATGCTGCCATGTTTGCAAGGCCCTCACCAAGGCATAGAGTTCTTTGTCATAGGTTGCATAGTTAAGAGTGGCTCCTCCAAGCTTCTCACTAAAGTAGGTGATGGGCTTCCTATCCTGCATCAATACAACACCAATCCCAATCCCTGAGGCATCACATTCAATCTCAAATGTTTTAGTAAAGTCAGGAAGCATTAAGAGAGGTGATTGAGTAAGCTTCTTTTTTAAGGGTTTGGAATGCGGCTACTTGTGCTTCTCCCCATTTTAATCCTACATCTTTCTTGATTACTTTAGTTAATGGAGCTGCAATGGTGCTAAAGTCCCTCACAAAACGCCTGTAAAACCCAACAAGCCCATGGAAACTCCTCACTTCTCCTACTGTGGTTGGGCTTGGCCAGTCCTTGATGGCTTTGATCTTCTCCTCGTCCACCTTAACTCCATCTGCACTCACAACAAAGCCTAGAAAGACCAAGTTATCTGTGCAAAGAGTACACTTCTTCAAGTTGGCAAAGAGTTTCTCATTTCTTAATGCATTAAGAACAACCCTAAGATGTTCTATATGATCCTCAAAGTTCTTGCTATATACTAAGATGTCATCAAAGTATACCACAACAAAGATGCCTATGAATGATCTAAGAACATGATTCATCAACCTCATGAATGTACTAGGTGCATTTGTCAATCCAAATGGCATAACTAACCACTCATACAAACCATGCTTAATCTTAAATGCAGTTTTCCATTCATCTCTTTCTTTCATCCTAATCTGATGATAACCACTTTTCTATCTTAGAGAAGATGCAAGAACCATGTAATTCATCAAGCATATCATCTAATCTAGGTATAGGATGTCGATACTTCACTGTGATGTTGTTGATTGATCTACAATCAACACACATGCGCCAAGTACCATCCTTCTTAGGCACAAGGAGCATTGGTACATCACATGGGCTCAAACTCTCTCGGATATAGCCCTTCTCCATGAGTTCCTCTACTTGTCTTTGCAACTCCCTTGTCTCAACCGGATTGGTTCTGTAAGCTGGACGGTTTGGAAGTGTATATCCTGGAACAAAGTCTATCTGATGCTCAATCCCACGCAAGGGAGGTAAACCAATGGGGTTGTCCTCTGGAAATACATCTTGAAACTCCTGCAAAAGAGAAACCATTTCACTCAGATACACCGGTGTAGAATCTATTAGGTTCAAAAGATTTTCATTAAAGACAAGTAAGATAGCCTGTTGTTTATAGTAGAGAGTTCTTTTGATATCACCCATGTTTGCATAGAAGTTTGGCTGCTTAGTTCCAGCCGGTTTGAGATCAATCTCCTTCTTCTTTTGGAGCTGAATCTGATCATGCTGAACTTCCTTAGGGGTCAATGGAACTAGGACAGTCTTGCGGCCCTTGAACTTAAAGGAATGCTTGTTGGTGAAACCATCATGTATGACTCGGCGATCAGATTGCCAAGGCCTCCTAAGAAGTATGTGACCAGCTTCCATAGGTAAGACATCACACAAGACCTCATCTTCATATCTTCCTATGGCTAAGGGGATTATCACTTGATTAGAGACCTTCATGGTGCCTTCTTCATTAAGCCATTGTAGCCGGTAAGGTTTTGGGTGCTTCTGAACCTTCAAACCCAACTTCTTCACCATTGTTTTACTAGCAGCATTCACACAACTGCCTCCATCAACTATAAGGCTGCAAACTTTTCCTTGGACCAAGCACCTTGTGTAGAACAGGTTCTCACGTTGCTCTAGCTCTTCAGTCTTTGTTTGCAAGCTTAGGAGTCTTCTTGCTACTAACAGCTTCCCTTGGACCGGTCCTTCTTCATGCTCTTCCTCAGTTTCTTCTTGGTCAGGTTCGGTGCTTTCATCTTCAGAGACATACTCACCATCTTCTAGAAGAATCATGACTCTCTTGTTGGTACATTCATTAGCATAGTGACCTCGTCCTTGGCACTTGAAACACTTGACATCCCGAGCTCTGGAACTAGAAGCCTCAGCCTTGCCTTTGCCCTTGTCAAGGGTACTTCTCGGTTTGGTTTCTTCCCTCGGATAGGGCTTGCCTTCTCTCTGGTATGGCTTAGACTCCTTAGGGTAAGTTGGCTTCTCTTCCTTGGTGTTGTGTAACCGGTTGGATCCAAATCTGGTTTGTGAATGTCCCTTCCTCTTAAGCTGTTGTTCCACAAGAATAGTCTTGTGTAACATCTCTTCTAACTCCACATAATGTTGCATCTCAACATTGTCTTGTATCTCACGGTTTAGACCACACAGAAACCTTGATATTGTGGCTTCTCTATCTTCATATATACTAGCCCTTAGCATGAGTAACTCCATCTCCTGGTAGTATTCTTCTACTGATCTTGAACCTTGGGTGAGTTTTCTGAGCCTATGATGAAGATCTCGGTGATAGTGACTTGGGACAAATCTTTTGCGCATGATAGACTTCTTGTATGGCCATGTTTCAACTGGTTCCTCTCCATTCCTTCTTCTGTTGGTAACATACTGATCCCACCAGCTTAGAGCATAGTCGTAGAACTCAGTAGCAGCTATCTGGATCTTCTTTTGATTTGTGTACTGCTTACACTGAAAGACCAGCTCAATCTTCTTCTCCCATTCAAGATAGGCATCCGGATCAGCTTTTCCATGGAAAGGAGGTATCTTGATCTTTAAACCAGGAAGTTCATCTCTCTGGTTGGTCCTTCCTTCTTGTCCACGTCTCTGCCTCCTTTGGCTTTGTCTTGATGAGGAACTGATATGTTCATAGTAGTTATCAGTTTCTTCAGAGCCAGCATGCTCTTGTCTAGTTGGGTTGCGTCCTTCTTCTCTCTCGTCTCACAATGGTGTCCTTGACCAGTAGCTCGCCTTACTTCCTCTCTGAACTCTTTGCGGAGCTCATTGAGATTGGTCCTCATCATCTCAGTCATCGTAGCTACCATGGACTGATTCAGTTGAGCAGTCATAGCTTCCATGAGTAACTTGTTCTTCCAGACCAGCTCGGCTTCTTCTTCAGTCTCGGTTCCCATTGATGCATGCACCAAGGAAACACAATAACCAGTAAATAGTTCAAGGAGTACACGAGAAGAAACAAAGAAAAAACTCAACACAAAATTTACTTGCTCGGCAAGTATTCTTATGCGGCTAGGTTTAAAAAAACTAGGGCTTTCGCCTAAAACCAAAAAGGAAAGTGCACAAAATCGACTAAAACTCTAAGTAATTTTCGAGCATCCCTAAACAAACCTAGTTCTACTTTTGTTCAAGATGATTAAGAAGTATTGTGGCTGAAACATAAAGATTTAAAGAGAAAACGAAACTTCCCTAACCAAAGTTACTCTGATACCACATGACACACGCCTAGGATGCTTCTTTGGTTGATGGGAGGATAGATCCTTGCAGGAACGAATCAGAGACTCAAGCTCTTCAAGGTTTGTGGATTGAATGGTGACACAAGAGGGATGGATGATCTCTTGATACTCCTAGATGACTAAATCGGATATGACACACCAACTTAGACACCCTTAGACTCTGGATATTACACACCAGAAACACCTCAACTCGCCAACTAGAGAGAGAGAGAAATAGGGTTTTTGATAAAAGACTGCTTGAGTACAATAGGGTTTGCGGAAACCCTTAAATAAAAGAAACCAAAGAACAAGCTCTAGGGTTTCGGAAATATAACATAAAACTATAGTCTTAAAAATAACATAAGATAAAATAGATAGTCTTCTAGTAGTCTTGGGCCGAGATAAGGCCTAGGTGATTTGTAAGACAAGTCGTGGTCTTGTTAAAAACCTTCCTCCGGAAAACCTCGTGGAACAAAACCAAAAGCAAGGAAAAGAGCACACACCAAATGTCTTGCCTAAACACTAGCTCAGCTTGATGTAGAGATAGCTTGAATGGTGATCAAGATATCTCGGACCATCAAACCTTGTCCAAGACTTTCTTCTTGTTGTGGATGTGAAGTGAGTAATCCTACAACAGTCTCTTTGAGTTTCTTGGCTTTGGAACGGGTCATGGGACCTTCTGGAATGATCAAAGCATCATCACCAGGCTGCTGGTGCATTGTGGCATCATGTGGCTCGTCTAAGATTTCTTTACCCTCTTTGGTAAGCTGGTCCATGATCACATCACTCCTTGAACCGAATAAACTGAAATTCATTAAACTAAATTTATGTGTTTTTCCTCTATTTATATATCAAACTGAGATATAGCGTCTTCAATACTTCTATTGTTAGTGTACATAAATCATTTTCGTTTGTATAAAAACAAACCAAACCTAAACCATAAAATGGATCAATCACTTCCACATTGGCGGTCCTCAGCAGACGCAAAGGAAACTGGACTTTGGACATTAATTATTATAAGTAATATTTCAGTCGGTAAATTTTATAAGTCTGAGCTTACAAAAATGTATAAGTCTGCAAATAGACGAGTGGTAAAATAGCTTTACCTGTTAAACGAAATAAGAAGTCCGACACTTGATTCTTGAGGGCCTAATTACCATTTATATATTTTTTTAGAAAACTTTTACTTACAAATGGTCATTCATTATTTTTAGTAAGTTTTATTATTATAAGGCTGGCACTGCACCTCTGCATTCATTTCTTTGGAATTTAAAAATTTATTGTGAAGCAAAATGACAAACTCTGAAAGTTGCTCATCTACAAAAAAAAAAAAAAAAAAAAAAAAAAGAAAGAAGCAAAAGAAGCATTATTCTCAGTTCCATGAGATAAGTAAGAAACTAAAATTGATATTTTCTTAGTTTTGCTAAAATGAAATTGTTGATAGATTGATGGGGTGGGGGTCAATCATCAGATTTTTGAGCGCCTTGTTCATCAACTCCAAAAGCGTCAGCAATGTTGAAGTTCAAGTTTTTCATCATGGTTCTGCTTCTCCCAACTCCATCTCCTTTCTTCATCATTGCCGTAAACTCCGAGAAATCTATCTTCCCGTCCTACATTCATTTCCAATACCTTGCTTCTTATATATAAATACATCAACATTAGAGGAGAACAAGTGTGGTTGGTTACATACATTGTCAAGATCAATCTCCTTGATCATGTCATCAAGAGGTGTATCACATAGACCAAACTCTGTACATGCTGATTGCAGCTCATCAATGGTGATATATCCGCTCCCATCCTTGTCAAAAAACGAGAATGCTGCCACCAGATTCTCTTCTCTCTCCATCTTGTTCATGTGTAATGTCGCTGCTAGAAACTCTCCGTAGTCTATTGTACCACTGTTATCAATATCCGCCTGTGCCCAAAACAAAATTGTTCTCTCTTAACAAGTCCAATGTTAACAAAAGAGAGTGAGAGTTTATTTGGTCTTGGTATTGTTAGTGATACCGCATCCATAAGAGACTTGATCTCTGATTCCATCAGCTCGGATCCCACTCTCTTCAAACCCGCTTTGAGCTCTTCAAATGTAATTGTTCCGCTGTTGTCTGTGTCTATCATTTTGAATAATTCCTTTAGACCTCCAATTTCTTCCTCTGAAAGTCTCTCAGCGATAACCTGTGAGTGTTGAGAGAAATCCGCTAATGAATTGAACAAAAAGAGAGGAAAAAAATAAAGAGTGTTGTTCATTATACCCGCAAGGCCATTTTCTTAATCTTGTTCATTTGTGAGAACTGCTTTAGCCGTGATAAGACTGCTGGATCAAGAGGCTTGTCTGGTGCTGCCTCTTCATCGACAATCCATGGGTGACCTAAGACATTCAGAGCAAATTCAATACTCATTATTCATAAAGACACAATAAACAAGAATTGATTCTAAATGAACAAGCCTTACACAAGGCCTCATGTGCAGAAATTCGTTTCTTGGGGCTCCTTTCAAGCATCTTGTAGATAAGATCTTTAGCAGCTTCTGAGATAGTAGGCCACGGGTCAGATTTGAAATCTAACTTCCCTTGCAATATCTGTCTAAAGATTCCAGACTCGGTTTCTGCAAGGAAGGGCCAAGAGAGAGAGAGAGAGAGAGAGAGAGAGATGTATCCATCATTCAAAAACTTGTAAATAAGAAAAAGGCTATATATCTTTTGTAGAGACAAACCTGCCCAGAAAGGAGGGACACCGCTTAGTAAAATGTAGAGGATAACACCGGCGCTCCACACATCTATTTCAGGTCCATAACATTTCTTCAGAACCTCTGGTGCAACATAGTACGGACTTCCAACTACGTCGTATAGATATTGTCCTGAAGACGCAAAGCCAGACAAATGTAGAATAAACTCCAATCAACACATAAATCAAGCCTACGCATATCCTATTTCGATTTTAATCCAAGAGACGAAAAAGACCAAAACCTTTTTCTAGCTAGAAGAAGCCATCTAAGCATAGAAACAGAAAACAAAAGATCTGATCAACCAAGAAACAAAGATTAACCAACTTAGCTTGTAGAACATCTAAATACAAGAAACGTTTGAAACAATGTAAAAAGGATTTTGATCAAAGAGATGATCTAAAAGCAAACCTGGTTTGTAGAAGACAGACAAGCCAAAATCTGTAGCCTTAAGCTTGGCATCATCCTTAGGGCTATCAAACAAGAAATTTTCAGGCTTGAGATCTCTATGCATAACCCCAAGCGAATGGCATGCCTCCACAACGCCAAGAATCGTCTTTATAAGCTTCACCGCCTCACGCTCGCTGAAATGACCTTTGGACACAATCCGATCGAAAAGCTCACCTCCTTCGCAGACCTCCATCACGATGTGTACGAAGACGGAATCCTCGTAAGTACCCTTGATCCGAACAACGTTCGGGTGCTCGGAGAGATGATGCATGATCTGAATCTCGCGCCACACATCCTCGTAATCTTCGCGGCACACGAGCTTTCGCTTAGGGATCGATTTGCAGGCGTAGTTAGCGGACGTTGATTTCTCGGTGCAGAGATAGGTCGTGCCGAATTGGCCTTGGCCTAGCTTCTTGCCCAGGAGGTAGTGATCTCTTAATCGAGGGGTTTGATAAGGAAGAACTGTGTTTGAAGGGCGTCTAGGGTTTGCTTTCTCCATTGTTCTGCGATCTCGATTTCTGTAGAGAGACGATGATAACGGAGTTTTTCTTTGCTTTCTTCCCTCTTCTCCATATTTTGACTCTCTCTTATATCATTTTCATCACATTTGTTTTTTTTTCATTTTCTATTATTATTTTAAATTTCTTGAAATGTTAGGTAGCATCATTTTAGATAAATGTTCTAAAATACTCTTATACGAAATCCGGGCGTTTGACTATTGTATGGTATTTTTGAAGTTTTTGTCATAAAAATAAATTTTCTAAAAATAATATTAAAATAAATCTTGTTGTTTTAAATTTCTTTTTCTATTTTTTTTTTAATTTTGAACATCACCTCCAAAACTATACCCAATAACTCTAAAACTTAAATATAAATTAGTTAACCCAAATGATATAAATATATATTTTTACTCTTTAAAAAATTTATTTTGATTATTTTTCTCTTTAAATGTTATTTTGAGGATAAAAACCTTTTAAAACTATTTTAATCATTTTCTCTTATTATTTGTACAACGCCTATTGTATATATGAATGTATCTACTAAGAATATATGGTAGACATATTCTAAATAAATACTATAGTAATAACTAAAATAATTATATAAATTATATGTAAGTAATAAAATAAATAGTAAACACAACTATATAAACTATACTTATAATTGTTTATCGAATATTGAAAGAAAACATCCCTTTTCTATTATTTGAAGAGCACTTTTATTAAATAACCTTGATTTTATGTGTGATTAACCAAAATGTCATTACTTACGTGACATCACTAGAGCCCTTCTCACATATTTACATTAAAAGCCCTCTCTTGCCTAGATTAATTACATGTAATGACATTACTCATTAAAACTAAGCAAAAATATACTATAGGGTTTCGTGTATAACAATAATTATTCTCTCTTACATCAGTTAACTAAATCCAAAATAACCAATTCATTTATCTTAACCAAATCAGTTTTTTATGTAGATTCATCTATTGTTTAACAACCGTGTTCTAAAAAAGTAGTTGAGCCATATATTAGTTTTTAGAACGTATTTCATCATGTACACTATACCAAATTTATATTAGATAATGTACATTTACTATGTTACAAATTCGACATTTTAATTTCAATGACGACAACTTATAGACTATTTTAATAATTTTAACAATTAAAGTTCAATGACCATGTAATTATTATATATACATATGTGATCCACGTAGTGATTATAGCATGTTAAGAAAAATATTTATGTAATAATGTATCACTAATTTAGAGAAAATAATTTGTGTATTTTTGACTCAATATAGCGATATTATTCTATATACTTATGTGAACATTGATTATAGTGTGTGTTACAAAAGTATTAATTTAATATGTACCACTAATTTAGCGATACTAGTTTTTGAGTCTTTGACTTAATATACTGGTTTCCAAAAGGGAAAATAATTAGTAAGCGTAGAGAATATTTCATTACGAGCCATATAACTTATTTTCACAGTATATAAATAGATGTCGTTAGATGCAATCCTTTTGTTTATTCTTACAGACAATTTATTCAAATGATTTGATGCAGTCGTTTTTATACTTTAGTTGTCATATTATCATTTATAGTCAAACTAATCATGTGTAACCACCGAATCATGTTTCTACAAAACCTTTGTGGAGCTTTGGTTGCTGTAGATGATGATATATAGAAGATGATGGTTATCAATTCAAATTTTATTTTTCTTAATAAATAATGAGTATGTGTTGGAAAGTACTATTGTTTATCAGATTACTTTAAGTCACTGGTAATTTTGTCTTTGAAAGAGTGTGAAGTTTTTTAATAAAACTATTACATAGAAAAGTATTAGTAAAACTATTATTTTATGTTACATAAAACTATTACATAGAAAAGTATTAGTAAAACTATTATTACATAATCACAACTTTATGTTATTAGAATTTTCATTACACATATGAAATTGATATTGTGTTTTAAATTCTACTTTATAATCGTAAACTAAGTGATTTATTTTATTGTTGCAAAGCTTTAAAAATGAAAAAAAAACATAGCTTTGAGAAGCGCCAGTCCAACAAATGTAAATGTCTTAAGATAAACTAAAGCTTGATCCGCATGTCCACGTGGATAGTCGATTTTATTTTATTTTTAATAAAAAATTTAATAACATTTTAAAACATATATGGTTTTTATTCATTTTTATGCTCCAACACATCTGAACCGAATTCACTCGGACTTGGAAAGACTCGACTAGATTCTCACTTAAAAAAATCTAATACCCGAACAGAGCCTAATTTCAAAACTCAAAAAACACGATGCACAAAAGAACTGATTTGTACTCAAACGTATACTTGAACAATTACTATGGTTAACACGTAAAATAAAATGATGTCGAGTTATTATGGTACAAACAATTAATAAAATAGTTAAAAAGTGTGAAATAAAATGTTAAAAATATAATAAAGCACTTAAAATAGGTAAATTATATTTATTAGAAAGAAAACAATTAATAAAGCAATTAAGATGGGTGGAAAAAAATGTGTACTAAATCTATTGAAAATAAGGTTAATTTTATTTTGTATTTCAGTTTTAATAATATAGATATTTAAGACATACACATCTTCTTCATCAAACGTCATTAGAATCAATCAATACATCAATCTTGGACAATGACAGTAGAAAAGATATTTGTTTTGGCACACGTGAGACTAGAAGAAGATGTGAATTCGGCGGTTGTGATGGTGGAAAATATACTGATAGTTTGTGGAGGTTCTAAACGGCCGCTTATGTTGCTTATGCAATAATGGTCCGTCCTGTATATAAGACCACCACCTCCATTAATAGAATAGAGACAAGTATCTAGAAATAAAAATTATAGAATAAAAAGAATTTGAAGTGAGAGAAGGAAACATGTTCTCACTCAAAACCCTTGTAATGTTCCAAGATATGAATATTCCAAAAGTCAAGTCACTAGTAGTTGAAGATGTGAATCCGGCGGTTGTGATGGTGGAAAATATACTTGATAGTTTGTGGAGGTTCTAAACGGTCGCTTATGCAGTAATGATCTTTCATGTATATAAGATCACCATCATTAATAGAATAGAGAGCAATATCTACAAATAAAAATTATAAGAAAAAAAAATCGAAGTGAGAGAAGGAAACATGTTCTCACTCGAGATCCTTGCAACGTTCCAAGATATGAATATTCCAAAAGTCAAGTCACTAGTAGTTGAATGTTTCAATAGAAAAAGAAATTAATGGTACAAATAAAATTTAATTAAAGCAATAATATAATAACTGTAAGAAACTTTGGTGGCCACTGGTGGGGTTCTAAAGTGCTAAGGTTGCTCTAAGAATGTAAACATACTTCAGTGACTCAGCAGCTTTATATATAGGTCTAGGCTCTCATTATCGAAGTTTTCTATGTTATTCTCCGAAGAACTCAACCATCCCCTTGGATGATATAATCACTTTAGCTAGAAACTAATGACTATGTGCGAATGTTTTAGCGTATCAACCATCAGAGATTTATTTTATATTGTTTTTGGGCTTTAAGATGTTTTGTAGCATATATTATCTTTTGTTGGAAAAATAATTGTTGTAATAATAAAATAAATTAGATTTTGATATACGCTCTTAAAGTGCTAATATTTGTAGTTGATCGTTTTAATAAAATTTACATAAATTAACAACTTTCAATTAGAAAATAAATAATTTAAATTTTTTTACTATATGTTTCAAGTTCATGCAGTGGTTCATATCTAAAACATATAGATCGGACGACACGTATATAATCCGGTTCAGATTTAATAAAAATCTATTAATTAAAAATTCAATAAAACCAGACAAAAGTTCTAGAAACTCACTATTAACATGCGATCTATTATTAATTCGAAAAAGTAGTATGTTAATATTTTAAAAGAATCTTGATTAAATTTCTCATATACCTTTTAAACTGTACATAAAACTAACAAAATTTGTAATTTTTAAAAATTTGATGAAATAAATACTGTCACTCGAAGAAAATGAAAAAGATAATAGTAGAAAACAAAATTTATTGATATAACAGTATTAATTTATTTTTGTTATTAATAACCTGTTATTGTTTTTATTTTTGTTTATTTTAGATTTAAATTTAATTTTATAATAATTTATAAAATATAATAGAGCACTCAAAATCTTTATACATTTACACTTGACCGGCAAGCCCTTATATATTGATAAAATAATTATAATTAACTGGTTAGTCTTTTCTTGAACCATAAACTGGTTTGTCTTTACACCAAGGAACAGAAAATATTTACACAAAAATAACATAAAAATTCTCCATTCATTTCCTTATATGTTGAGATAAATAATAATTTATTTACTGTTTAAAAAAATTAATTAGCAAAAATCAAACACGATAACAAAATTCATTTTCAATTCACCTTTATCTATGTTTGGATTAGTGCTTGTTATCAAGATAATTTACTTTTACTCTTAAATGTTTTTAAAATTGTCTAAAATTTATCATTTGCCATTTCATATGAACAAAAGTTACATGAGATATTTCAAGATTAAAACATTGTTTTGTAATTTTTATTTCTATTTTTACTTTTTGTTTGTACCTCTTGAAAAGCAAGCTTATAAAGAATTATTATTTGTATTTAGATTTTTGTGGTAAAATTATTGAATGATGTGTATTTCCCATTAATATTTGGATGGAATTTTAAAAATCTATTTTGAAATTTAAATAAGTAAACACAAAATTATTTTAAAATTATCTAATAGGAATGTGTGTGTAAGTGGTTAGTCGTAACATTTGACTGTAAGTTTGCCATCACATATAAGAATGTATTTTAAGTATATTTTCTTAATAGAATTATTGCAGTTGTTTGACTAATTTGAATGATATGTGAATACAATGTTAGAATGTATTCTTTATCATTTGTAAGAAAATATATTATAACATGCTTAATATATCTAGAAGCATAAAAAATATCATTTTAATTTTATATATTGATGTTTAATTTTAAATTTTAGATTTTTGTAACAATATAATTAATAATTTATAAAATTTAATAGTTATTGTTTATTACTTGGTTCAAATTTTCTCAAGTATATATTGAAGTAACATAAAACTTGTGTATAAATTGATGTTTTTATTTCATCTTTAATTTTCCAAAATAGAAATATGAGATCGTAAATTTATAAAATAAAAATCTAAATCATATATAGAATAAAACATTTTGTGGAAGTATAGAAACAAAGAGAATAATGAAGAAAAGCTCTCTCTTTTAATCATTCCCATAACAATTTCACTAAAAACAAAGGTGGCGATGAGATCAGCCATCTGTACTTATGCTATAAACTTCAAGTTCTTAGTCACCGGTTTCATCATGAATTTTAATTATACACAATGAAACATAATTTAAAAGATAAACTACAAACCTATTTACTACCATCCTCTCCCTGAACTTCACCAGTACCTCTGACACAGACTTGTTAGGGCATGTTTAATGCAGGTCCCTTAAGTTGGGTCCTTTAGCGTACGGTTCCTTAACTTTTAACTAAAAATGCTAAGGGACTCAATTTAAGGGACCTACATTAAACATGGCCTTATATTCCATCTTCCTTTAAACATCCCTACTAAAATTCACAACTCAAATAACAATCAATCATTAGAACTTAGAAGCTGAAAGAAGAAAGAACAAATTATAATTTTGTGATTGTTGGCATTGGTGGAGCAAATTAAGAAATACATTTTTTTATCTTATCAATGTAATCTAATAGTAGTACATAAGGAAAATTCCCCGAGACAAAAAAAAAAACCACGGGTTATGTCCAATACTTTAAAATGCTGCTTTTGCCATTTATTGTCTGAAGTGCTTTACCTTTTAACCTCCTTGAATATCCCTAATCCTTGTAAGTTTTTCCTCTTTTCTCTTCCTTTTCTACATATATATCAATGTAGAAGGTGAAACTTATGAAACTAATCATTTTACAGCATAACTTGAGTAGCAACTAATGCATGTATCAAGGTAGCCATCTTAGAAATAATGGTTTTGCAACTAAGTGTAAGAATCTTTTATATTCTATATGACCTATGTGTATATTGGTTTAATATAAAGTTCAAGTTCATATTAATGTTTTTAGATTCTAATATAAAAGACGATACCGTGATGGATCGGTTTCGAATAATGAGTTAGAATCCGGGTGTATTGATAACCCTCCTACTTTACCTTATATTTATAAATGTCCTTAATCTTATAATCATATATATAAATATGTAAAAGGTAATAATAAAAGAATATATTACCATAAGATTTAATGCATATGATTATATATATTATGGTGTATTAATATAATTAAAATACCAAAGAGATGTATCGGAGAGTTGTATTGGTTACAACACAACCCTTTGTTTATTATAAAAGAAACCCACCCATACTTTTGTTTGTACGTGAGATAAAATGTCTCAAACACACATTATAACAAAAGTGATTATCAAAGAGAGATTAAGGAAGTTTTGGGATTTTTTGTCCATCAAAGAAATCACCAAAAAATAAAGGTTAAAGGGGAAAACATCAAGAGGTGAAATTGCATTCAAACATGAATCAAGGCTAGTGATTCTTACTTCTTCTCTAGAAAACATATTAGAATTGAATTAGTCTAAATCTAGAATATGGTTTTGGGATAGATTTCTTAATAGAAATCATAAAAAAATATTCTATCATTTGGTATCAGAGCCAAACTAGATTTATTTAATTCACCTTATGTGATTTGTTTTTTTTTTGAATGATTTTACGGCAAATTATGTAAACTAACGCATGACGAAAACGTAAATTGCACATGCATGGTTAAATGATTTTCATTCGCTCATGAACATATACGATTTCTTACGTTTGAAAGAGTATTCATAAAAATTTGTTTTAAACGCAATAAAGAATTTTGCACTAAAGTACGGCATCGTACAGTAGTGATGGTGTTACCGAGTGTTTAATAACATACACATTTAATAATGACACGATGATGACACAAGTGATTTACGATGCCATAAACTTTCTGTGTCAGCCATTGTTTTCTTATTTTTTCTTTTAAGAAATATACTTTCTGGAAATTGATAGTGTATTTAAAAGTATAATAAGGAAACGGTTAAGATCGGTATGTGCAATGGACGGTTAACCGTTTGATGACGGTTGGATTTGTGAATAGCCGTACTCATAGAATAGTTGCAATTTTCACTTAATTACAATCGAAAAGTTTTTAAGTGTTGTGAAATACTGTATGGTATGATATCTGATAACATCGTACGGTTACCACGACAATGAAAATGGATTGTCATTGAGGTGTTAAAGGAATTATTAAGGGTTAGTGTTTGTTATGTGGTCAAGTGTTCCATATTGTTAAGGAACATGTTAATATATAGGTTTTTTTGTTAAATTACAACATTATATATAATAATAAATTTTTTTAAAAAAAATGCTTCGACTGCATTTTAATAATAAATAATTATGTTATGAAATATTAACATAATTTAAATAATTTCCCTTAGTTTTTTTGAAGGATATATATATATAATATGATAGTCACCAAAGTGACCTTGTTATATTACATATAGATATTAAAAATAATAGAACTATAATTGATCTAGATCAAGGATGCTAAATGACATAAAAGTTTGATCGAACAATTAATTATTATTTATATTCTAGGAGATCGCCTAAAGGTGGATCATTGAATATAATTAATGATAAGAAAAGAATTAGTCATTTCATACTATAGCCACTAATATGTATATCCAAAGATAACATACTTATTTGACTAATGTTTGATTTGATTAATATTAAAGTATATATAATTAGCATCACTAAAAGTACTTGTATATAAATATTGCCCAAAGGTTATTTAAAATACAAGTTTTAAAATTTCTATTAATCTGAATATATTAAAGTCTCAAAGCACTAACGGGTAAACATGTATGAATGCTTGCAGCTTCATCAAATGTGTTTGCATCAGCTAACTCTATGGTAAAGTTTAATGGCCTCAACTATGGTGAATGGTTCGAGCAAATCCGGTTTACACTGGGTGTAATGGCTTTGGACTCCGCCATACTAACTGATGAGGAACCCTCAGCCATTACAGTGGATAGCTCTGGATCTGAAAAGACTCGTTATGAGAGATGAGAGCGATCTAACAGGCTGAGCTTGAACCTTATGAGGTTGACGACGGCGGAAAGTATTAAGCCATCAATGCCTAAGACAGAGAAAGCAAGGGAATTCATAGAGAAAATCAAGGAGTGTTCACAGTCGGAATTGGCTGACAAGTCTATTGTAGGAAGTCTCATGAATGAGCTTACTACAAAGAAGTTTGATTGGTCTCAGCCAATCCATGATCATGTGACACACATGTCTAATCTGGCGGCAAAGTTAACGACCTTGGGAATGGAGGTTCATGAGCAGTTCTTGGTCCAATTCATCATGAACTCTCTACCTCTTGAATTTAGCCAGTTCCAGGTGAATTACAACACCATTAAGGATAAATGGAACTTTAAGGAATTAAAGGCTATGCTAATTCAAGAGGAGGGGAGATTAAGGAAGATGAAAGATCAAGTTGCTAACCTCGTAGGTCTAGGAAGTACCAGTAGCATCAAAAGAATCTCAAGCAGAAAGGACAAAAGGAATGTTAAGACCTTCGTGAAAGGACCTCAAAGTCAAATCCAAAAGGAAAATAAGTGTTTCTTTTGTAAGCAAGTAGGACACTTCAAGAAAGATTGTCCTAAGAGGAATGGTTGGTTCGACAAGAAAGGTAAACATTACAGCTTTGTTTGCTATGAAATGAATCTTGTTGAAGTTCCTAATAATACTTGGTGGTTAGATTCTGGTGCTACTACTCATGTGTCTCATATTAAACAGGGGTTCAGTTCGATCCAGCCCATAAGAGGACCTGAACAATTCTTGTTCATGGGAAACAGGATGAAAGCGCGAATAGAAGGCATTAGGACGTATATATTGATCTTGGACACTAGAAGTCATGTGGATCTTGAAGGGTGTCTCTATGTACCTGAGTGTGCTAGAAATCTTGTTTCTGTTAGTAGGTTGGACAATTTAGGTTTTTGTATTAAGTTTTCACATGGTGTTTTCTCATTGTACCGAAATGATTACTTTTATGGTAGTGGTACTTTATTTGATGCACTTTATAAGTTTAACCTTGATGCAAAATTTTCTGAATCCCTATTTAATGTTGAAAGTCGAGGCATTAAGCGTAGCGCAATTAATGAAAGTTCTGCTTTCTTGTGGCATCAACGACTAGGTCATATTTCTAAAGAAAGAATTATGAGGTTGATAAAGAATGAAATTCTTCCTCAGCTAGACTTCAGTGACCTAGATGTATGCATAGACTGCATTAAAGGAAAGCAGACTAAACATACATTAAAGAAATCAGCCACAAGAAGCACTCAACTTCTTGAGTTAATACACACCGATATATGTGGCCCATTTGATGCTCCTTCATGGAGTGGTGAAAAATATTTCATCACATTTATTGATGATTACTGACGGTATGTATATACATATCTACTGCATGAAAAGTCTAAGTCTGTGAATGTCCTAGAGATATTCATTGATGAGGTGGAAAGGCAGCTAGATAAAAAGGTTAAAGTGGTGA
Organism: Moricandia arvensis; assembly: GCA_905132765.1. NCBI lineage: Eukaryota > Viridiplantae > Streptophyta > Magnoliopsida > Brassicales > Brassicaceae > Moricandia > Moricandia arvensis. The sequence goes on from CAJHQP010000154.1 coordinate 40,509, forward strand.
GATCTGATAGAGGTGGTGAATTTTATGGAAAATTCGATGAAAGTGGACAATGTCCTGGTCCATTTGCAAAGTTACTTGAAAGTAGAGGCATATGTGCACAATACACTATGCCTGGTACTCCTCAGCAAAATGGTGTAGATGAGAGGGGGAACCGTACCTTAATAGAAATGGTTAGAAGCATGTTGAGTAATTGCTCTTTACCCCTTTCGTTGTGGATATATGCATTAAGAACTGCAACGTATGTGTTGAACCGGGTTCCTAGTAAGGCAGTTCCAAAGACTCCTTATGAAATGTGGACGGGAAGAAAACCTAGTTTAAGACATCTACGTGTATGGGGATGCCCAATAGAAGTAAGGCTATATAATCCACAAGAAAAAAACTTGATTCTAGGACTGTCAGTGGATTTTTCATTGGCTATCCTGAAAAGTCAAAGGGATACACATTTTATTGCCCTAACCATAGTATGAGAATAGTTGATTCGGGTAATGCTAGGTTCATTGAAAACGGTGAAACTAGTGGGTGTGGTGAAACACGAAAGGTGAACATTAATGAAATTCAGGTTAAAGTTTCTTCACCTGTAGTTCCACCTGAGGTAGTTGTTCCTATTGTTGCATCAGAGTTTAATGACACAATAGGACAACATAATAATGTGTCAGTCCCACTAGCTGAAAATATTGTTGATGAACCTGTCATAGTTCAAGAAGAGAATAGTGAACCACAAATACCTTTAAGGCGATCTGGAAGAGAAAGAAGATCTGCCATTTCAAATGATTATGTGGTTTACACTATCGAAAATGAATGTGACTTAAGCATGGATGAAGATCCAATCTCATTCAAAATGGCCATGGAAAGTGACAATTCTGAAGAATGGTTTGATGCCTCAAAAGAAGAAATGAAATCTATGAGTGACAATCATGTATGAGACTTAGTAGAGTTGCCCGATGGTTTCAAAACCGTTGGTTGTAAATGGGTCTTTAAGACTAAACGCGACTCGAAAGGTAAACCTGAAAAACGCAAGTCTCGACTTTTTGCTAAAGGTTACTCCCAAAATGATGGCATCGACTATAAAGAGACATTCTCTCCTGTTTCAAAGAAGGATTCTCTTAGAATTGTTTTGGCTTTGGTGGCTCATTATGATCTTGAGCTTCACTAGATGGATGTGAAAACCGCTTTTCTAAATGGAGATCTTGAGGAGGAAGTATATATGGACCAACTTGAAGGTTTCGTGGTCGCATGAAAAGAAAATTTGGTGTGTAAGTTGAGAAAGTCAATATATGGACTAAAACAAGCTTCTCGACAATGGTATATAAAGTTTAATGATACCATCATGTCATATGGTTTTGTAGATATCATTGTTGATCGATGTATCTACATTAAGATCAGTGGGAGTAAGTTTGTTATATTAGTCTTATATGTTGATGATATTTTGCTTGCTGCAAATAACATGGGTATGTTACATGATGTAAAGAAGTATCTCTCTAAGAACTTTGAAATGAAAGATATGGGTGAGGCATCCTATGTGATCGGGATAGAAATCTTTTGAGATAGATCACATGGATTGTTAAGTTTGTCTCAAAAAGGATATATCAATAAGATCTTAGAGAGATATAGAATGGAAAAATGCTCTGCAGGAATAGCTCCAATTCAGAAGGGGGATAAGTTCAGTAAAATGCAATGTCCTAAGAATGAATTAGAGCGTAAAGAAATGGAAAGAATTCCTTATGCATCGGTGGTTGGGAGTTTGAACTATGTTCAGACATGTACTCGACCTGATATCAGCTTTGCTGTTGGAATGTTTGGTCGATATCAAAGTAATCCTGGAATGGACCACTGGAAAGCTGCAAAGAAGGTTCTCAGGTACTTGCAAGGCACCAAAGAGCACATACTTACATTTAGGAGATCCAATCAGCTAGAAGTCATTGGATATTCAGATTCAGATTATGCCGGATGCGTTGATAGCAGAAAATCAACATTTGGTTACTTGTTCCTGTTAGCTGAGGGAGCAATCTCATGGAAGAGTGGAAAGCAGTCTGTCATTGCTACTTCCACTATGGAGGCTGAATTTGTGGCATGCTTTGAGGCCACAATTCATGCATTATGGCTGCATAACTTTATCTCAGGGCTTCGGATCGTCGACACTATAGCCAAGCCGCTGAGAATTTATTGCGATAATTCTGCAGCTGTCTTCTTTTCAAAGAACGACAAGTACTCAAAGGGTGCTAAGCACATGGAGTTAAAGTATTTGTCTGTTAAAGAAGAAGTTCAGAAACGAAGAGTGTCATTTGAGCACATAAGGACGGACATGATGGTAGCGGATCCGCTAACTAAAGGTTTACCACCCAAGGCGTTCAATGGCCATGTAGAGCGTATGTGTATTATAGATAAGGCTTTGCTATTTTAGTTATGGGATGCTCATTATGTATTTGACACAGAGAATTCACTTAAAGATTATGTTTCTGATTTATTAATTATGTTATCATTAAAGTATGTGTATACACTTATGGTTTGTAGATAACATATGTTTGGTTTGAGAAATAAAGGTTCTTCTCATATAAGGATTGATATAAAACTGGAATTGATTTGTGATACATGGAAGGGACTATGCCATTTAATGACATACAACCGCCATGATTCGATCAGTTTAAATTTTAGTAAAGATCAATTGAACTTGATGTAAAGTGCACATTAAAGTTATTGAACCCTTAAGACGACACAAAGGTCAAGTGGGAGAATGTAAGAATATTTTATATTCTATATGACCTATGTGTATATTGGTTTAATATAAAGTTCAAGTTCATATTAATGTTTTTAGATTCTAATATAAAAGACGATACCGTGATGGATCGGTTTCGAATAATGAGTTAGAATCCGGGTGTATTGATAACCCTCCTACTTTACCTTATATTTATAAATGTCCTTAATCTTATAATCATATATATAAATATGTAAAAGGTAATAATAAAAGAATATATTACCATAAGATTTAATGCATATGATTATATATATTATGGTGTATTAATATAATTAAAATACCAAAGAGATGTATTGGAGAGTTGTGTTGGTTACAACACAACCCTTTGTTTATTATAAAAGAAACCCACCCATGCTTTTGTTTGTACGTGAGAAAAAGTGTTTCAAACACACATTATAACAAAAGTGATTATCAAAGAGAGATTAAGGAAGTTTTGGGATTTCTTGTCCATCAAAAAAATCACCAAAAAAAAAGGTTAAAGGGGAAAACATCAAGAGGTGGAATTGCATCCAAGCATGGATCAAGGTTAGTGATTCTTACTTCTTCTCTAGAAAACATATTAGAATTGAATTAGTCTAAATCTAGAATATGGTTTTGGGATAGATTTCTTAATAGAAATCATAAAAAAATATTCTATCACTAAGAAGCATGCAAAAAAAAATACTAACAGATAGCTTCAAACAAGATAGTTCTTGTTTCAAGTATGTTTAATTTGTGTAAAAAGGATTTCGTCTATTATTCATGCTGAGTTATACCATTTGCATGATACATATCAATCTTGCTATTCATATCCCTGATCAGACGCTTTAGGACATCTCCAACTCAACTCCATTTTTTATTCAAAAATAGAGTAAAAGAAAATATGGAGTAAAAAACACTCCAACCCTACTCCATTTCCCACTCCATTTCCCACTCCATTTCCCACTTTATTTCCCACTCCATTTCCCACTCCATAATAGAGTTTTTTTTGTTTGTTCATCACTACATTATGGAGTGAGGAATGAAGTGGGTTTGGAGCATTTTTACTCCATATTCTCTTATACTCCATTTTGAAGAAAAAATAAAGTTTTACATTGGAGATGCTCTTAGTATTATTTATATGGCGCTTCTAGTGACGCCTCACTGAGTCTTCTCAAACCAACTTTGTTTGTACATATTTTGGTTACTAAACATACTCAGGTTTAATACATAAGCTCTACCATCTAATATAATCCATCGAAAAGTCTAATCCACTCTACTATATTATAGTTATACAATCCCTAAGTTCTCCATCAACTCTTTCTTTCTCTATATTATTCATTATATTCATTCAACTTAGGTCTTCTTTTCTTTTACTATTAGTCCTCTGTTCTTATATATCATATTTTCTTATCAAACAAAACTTTGATTTGAAATTTTAGAGTTTTAGGATTATAGTTCTGCTCTTTAAAATATTAGTATTTTGAGTCGGTGTTTTGGCTTTAACTTTTAAGCTATGAATGGAACTTGTATTTTACTTTTCTGTTTACTTTTTTTTATCACTGGCTTACCATAACTTAAAAGTTAGAAATGGATAATTACGTTTTTGCATGTATGTTACACATGGCGATCGACTGACCTCCCTATGGCGCTTGGCGAGAGTCGAGCACCTCATCTCATTTGTTTGCAACACGCTATTTAAAACCAAGGGATCTTCTAACAATAATAATCATAGAAAGACAAACAACTTATCAGAAACTATAAGTGTTAGGATTCCGCTACTTATGCTAATTACAAACTACGAACCTTATCAGCTGATGGAGAAAACTCCTCTACGATCAAGTAAACCTTTCTCCCCCCCCCCCCCCCAAACCAGTGTCTTTAGATTGGAAAAACTGTGTAACAGAAAAGAAGACTTCTTTTGCTTCAACCTGCACATGAAGCAATATTAAAAACCATGTAAAACGTTTAATTCAGTAATATAGAAAATTTCGAGAAGCATGTAACAAATTTCAAATAAATAAAACCAGAATACATGTAAACCATAAAACAACATTGGTGAATAACCTTCCTTTTGTTAATCAAATTGAAAAGTTTCGTGATGAATTACCAAATTTCATTTGGAAACATCTGGTAAGATGCCATATAAAGAAAGGAAGGATAACAAAAACAACAAAGAAGACGTAATACAAAGGATTTAGTGTTTACCAGCGAGCACCTTCTACTGTCTACTATGATTTTTGCAGTTTCCACCTTCAGCGATAGAGGCTGGCTTCAAGTCGCCATGTTCATGTTCCTCTTTTTTGGCTATGAAGATATGATGTCGTTGGAATCTTTAGTATATCGACAGTAGCATATAAGGCCACTGATCCCACTGGAGACTACTATGTAAGACCATTAGAGAATACATAGTTAGGTACTTAAATGCATGCTGCTACAAAACAATTAATTTGCAAAGAACTGAATCATAAAGTACCATCAAAATCTTCTGCACCAGCCAAATTATACGAACTTATTTATAATTGGTTTAGTTATACTTAATATATATATTAAATAATAGTTTTAAAGAATAATAACTTTTTAATCTTTATTTTAAATAAAACTACCTACATTACAAAATAAAACGAGTATATAATAATAAAATAAACTCAACTAGCCACTGCCATAAGAACATGCTCATCGGTTAATTTTGGGGTTCTTAAGATTAAATGTTTATTATTTTAATCCTCTTTAAAATACATTAAATTTTTAATTACGTCTAAAAAAGCCTCACATAGTGTCACATGGGTACAAAAAGTTTTCATGAGGTTTTGGTAAGAGAAATCGTCTCTATTGTCTTGTAATTGGGAAAACTAAAATATTTTCCTTCGAAAATGAATTACTTTTTATTTATTTTTAATTCTAAAAATCAATGAATAAATTTTACCCTTAACACTAATCTTTTATATTTGTTAAATAAATTTCTTTCTATCCGCAAAATCTTCTCTCTTTTCTCTCTTCTTTTCTTCATTCTTCTTTGATTTCTTTTTTTTATGATTTTCTCTTTAGTCTTCTTTCTTTATAAATATCAATCAATACAATTTCAGTAACCAAACGACAAACAATGGTGGCTCCATCTGAAGTAACAATGGTAACGCCTCAGTCGTGGATGTGTGACAAATCCAAAAACGACATTGACGGAAAATTTTGAGTTGAAATTAGACTTGGGGTTGGATTTGTTCTTTTATTTTTAATACTTTGTATCTACTTTTGTTTTGGATTTCAACTACAGATCTAAACAACTAAGTTTTATAGATTTTAGATCAAAATTAGGGTTATGTATTTATTCCTTTTGAATTTTGGATCTATGAATTTTGTATTTGGTGGAACTCCGGATTTAGGCTCCATGATTTTTTCTATATATTTTTCAGATCTGAAATTTAGTATAATTTGGAATAATAATTTAGTAGGACTAATCATAACTAATTCGGTAAAAGTAGTAGAATTTGGTGTAATTACCTCAGTAGAATTAATAATACTCAGTATGAATAAATCACAATAAATTAGTAAAATTTAGTACAACTACCTCTGTAAAGCTAATAGAATTCGGTACAACTACCTCAGTAAAATTAGTAGAACTTTGCTACAACTATCTTAGTACAACTAACATACCTTAGTAGAACTAATATAATTCTCTACAACTACCTCAATAGAACTAGTATAATTTAGTATAACTACCTCAGTAGAACTATCATACCAGTTATAAGTCGTTAAATTAAAATTTTAAATTATTTTTCTTTTAAAACAGAAATTTTAAATTTTCAAATTTTCAATTTTTTTATAAATAGTAATTCGAAAAGTAAACAAGTGTAAAATTGAGTTTCCATGTTTTTACTAAAAGATGAAAGATATTGAAATTAATGAAGGATATAGTGAATTTGTTTTTAGGTATAAAGATACATGAGATAATGACTCATTTTGTAGTGTATATTCTTAATCTTTTTTTTTTGACTTTTTCATTTCTTTTGATATTTGTATTTGTTAGATGTCCTATCAGATCTGGCTGTTGAGATGCTCTAAGCTCGTCTGACATATATTTTTTTTATTTGCTAGTGGGGTTTGGTCGCAGAGAGAGTATATTGGCGGATAATGGAGAACACGTTTACATAATGGACCCACTTTATCTTGCACGTCTCATTCTTATTTGCATTCATTATGGAGAGTTGTGATTCTGAATCCAGTTGTATAATTTCTGTCCAATTTATATACAATGGCCTAATAATTATTATAGAGAAAAGAATAAACCGTCCGATATGTTTTCTGAAATATAATAAGAAATGACTATCATTCCAGAAAATTAGAAACACGCTTTGAATTGAAACATAGAGATTAGCATTATTGCCCGACCACAATTTGCGAACTATAAGAAAGGATTAAAATCTTGACCTTTTCAAAAACCGAAACTTGGTCCAAACTTGGTCCAAACTTTTGTTAATAAGAAAGCTTTGTCTACCGTCCAATGGATTTAAAAGATTTAGGGTTTATTTCTCTTTCACTATAAATAGGCAGTTTCTATTACATTCTTTTCTGAAACCTAAAGCGAAGTTTTGCAAAGAAATTCTGGAAATAAAAAGCCTTAACCATCAACGCTCTTCAACTCTCTTCAACTCTCTCTCTCTCTCTCAAATATTCTCTATATTCATGTTTTTTTTGTTCCAGATCTATCTGATCTATTCTAAGATGAGGTGGTTCAAACAATATTCTCTCATGATCTTTATTCTGGTTGATGTTGGGATTATGGTTTGGTTAATACTTGTATGAAAGTTAGGTTGTTAGATCATAATGGAAGTTAAATTGATAGATGAATGAATCATGTTGCATAAGAACCTTCACACTGATTAAAAGACTTAATAGACTGCCTTATGTTGATGTGGTTGAGTGATATTGTTTGATGCTTGTGTGACTGGTTGTTATACTTTGTGGTATGGATGTTTGATGAAAGCGAAGTTGTTAGAAAGAAGTGAACGCTTAGGCTATTAGATAAATGTTTCAATTGGATCATTACAATTCATATCAAATGAGAATGAAAGATAAATGTTGTATGTGTTAATGGATGTGAAGTGAATTGTATGTGAAACCGAGAACATGTGGCGTCTAATGAATGTGTTAATGAGATGAGAATGAGAATGTGATGTGTTAAGAAACCGAGAACGGGTGACGTATAGAAAGATATTTGATGTGTTAAGGTGATGAGACCGCGAAAGGCGAAAGTTAAGGGTGCCGTAGGATTCAGTCATGCCGAGTCAAGGTATAAGTGACCATTAGACAGTGAGCGGATGGGGACCGCGGGGCTGACAGAGTCCAACATGGACAAGGGGCTGCAAGCGGGTGATTGCATAGGAAGCTGAGGGAAAATTGTATAACGTAAGATCCCTTGGGACATGCCAACACGAGGTGGGATGTTTGTGAGTGGGCCATAGGTCCTTACGTCTAGGTTGCTTGGAGTCGTGTATGTCAAGTTGGTCAAGTCCAAGTTGGTCGAGTCCATGTGTAGCAGTAGCTGCATTGCATTGCTTGAAGTTATGTATCATATGTTGCATTTGAGTTATTGTAGTGGCTAGCCAATTCTCGTTTCACATAAGTAAAGAGTTTCATGTGGAGAGACTGGTCTAAAACCGCTTCACTGAGTAACCCATTTACTCATTGCCTTCTTTCCATTTTACTTTGCGTAGGACTGTAAGTAGAAATATACGAATTTGTTGAGTTGGTTTCACATAAGGTATGCGTCTGATGGCTCATTGGACCAGTAACGAGACATGCTGATGGGACTAAAATGAGTAGATATGTGTCTATAACATCCACTTTGAACCCCGGGTCGGACACGTGGGAGCAGGCCGTTACATTATTGCTAGGAATGTCACTTCCGATAAACCGTCCTATAATTCAAATGCAAAAGTAAGATATCTAACTCTCGCTGTGAGTCTAATCAGATGAAAAGTCTTTGTACCAGCTATCGCATGCAAACAAAGAGCGAGCGTCGATCAATAATATGGTATGAGTGTCAATCGATGCTTCCTTAGGCAAGCATTAACATCCTGATCGATATGTTTACTAGGTTATTCTAGATCAGCTCTCGCATGTTTCTAACAATCTAGCTCAACAGAATTATATCAGGTAATAAACCTAATATCGTAGTTATCAATATCCTAGGTTCATGGTTTTATTTAGGTACTCTAAAATACAAGCGATAAGTATAGTTCTAATGAAGGATCCTAAAATATCACCCTGGAATTTCTATATCTCAGCAATTCATATAAACGCTAATAAAACCCTAATCTAACAAGATAAACTACTCAGACATGGTTAAGTAAAGTATAACAATAATCAGAATATAATGCATAGATAAATAGAGTAAGAAAAACTGGAGTTCGAATACAAATATCTGTATGAGTCTTGATCTTAACTCCAAACAAATAAATAAAAAGTTTTTAATAATGATGGTGAAATGTAGGTAATTGTGGTTGTGTTTTAACAGCGTGCGGGTTACGGTTTATGTTCTTAATAGTGCAATCTATTAAATTAACCGTACGAACTACTCTTGTCAAGAGAGGTCAAACTGCAATGTTTAGGGATCGAATCAACAGAGAGCGAGAACACACAATAGATTTTTATAACTTTAATGGTTAAGCTAAACAAACTACAAATAGTGGTTTTGGTTGTAAGTTTATCATGAATAGGAAATTATCTAAAATACTAAATCGAATGCAAATATGGAAAAGCGGTAGATCTAGGGTTTCAGGCAAGTGAATTATAATGGATAGGATGCACGGAATTATTAATATGCGAGAACAATAAATGTTAACTAGTCCAACCCCCTCTTGTCCCAACTCTCTTATGCGGACAGAGAAGTGCACCGTTAATTGACGGCTAATGCCTTATGTCGATCTACGCTAATCAGATAGGAAATTTGTCCACTATGCTAATTAGACCAGTCTTCGCATGCATCTAACAACCTAGCTCAATGAAATCATTTCTGGCACATAACCTACTCTCGTAGTTGTCCATGTCCTAAGTTCAGCTTCCTAGTTAGCTACTCTAGAATGCAAGCATTAAATACAATTCCAAAGATTGAGCTACTTCATTCTAGCAATCCTATTTTAGGGCTAATTCATCAGTACCATTATGAACCCTAAATCTAACATGTGAATTACTCAGACATGATCAAAGAAAACATGATGAACTGAATAATATAATGCTTAAATGGGGTTCCCATACAAATATCTGAAGGAGTTCAGATCTTCTCCCCTAAACTACTAAAAAGCTCAATGCAAGAAAACTAGAAGTTGTAAAATAAAACGTGGTGTTCTCCTAAACAATGGCAACACCCATCTAAACTAGGTTAAAACTCTTCCAAGGGCATTCTTGTAATTTTTCTTAACTTGGGCTTGAAGTCGGCCAATACTCTGTGAGTGCACTGTCGATCGACAGCAAGGGTGCTCTGTCGATTGATCGTCATGCTTGAATTCGACTCGTACTTAGCTGAATGTGAACAATTACTGAATACCTCTTCTGAATACTCTTTTGAAATCGACCGATTGTTATATGCTGAGACTGTCGACCGATTGTTGAGGTTAGGCTTTGTGTAGTTTCTGTTTGTAAGGACCGTCGACCGTAACCAATTCTATCAGAGTAACCTTGTTCTTGACATTAACATGTTCATAGAAATTATTTGAATTAATTAAGGATATATATATATATATATACCTGTTTATCTTCATGTCGCAGATAGCTCTCACTGTGGCCATGAATGCTCTTCTAAGGAGTAAGGAAGAGTTCTAGTCAATCTTGATATCCATCACATTGAAGTCTACTGGGACTAAGGCGTTACAAATCTGCACTGGGACGCTCTGGCTTTCCCTCCTGAATTCACCTTGGAGCAATCCAAAAAAGTGAATGAATCACTGAAAGGCTCCACTTTCAGGCTCAGCTTCTCTGCCATAGCTCTAGGCATGATGCTGATTGCTGATTTAATATTGCAGAGGGCATTGGGACACTCGTGGCCTTTGAAAAAACATGGAACCACAAACTTTCCAGGATCATTTTTCTTCTTGACTGCTGATCCAACATGGAATCACAAACTTGTAGTTGACCCTGTTGCCACCATAGAAGTTTCTTGTTGTAGCTCTGATTTCCCTGTCTCTGGAAACCGTTTCCACCAAGAAAATTCACATCATCATCATCTATGGCTTTCACCTCTTGCTTTCTAAGAAACTTCTAAACACTGTCCAGCTTTAGTTTGAATTTATCTATCTGATTCTTGCTCAAAGTTGGAGCTGATTTCTTCCTCTCATAATCAATGTTCTTGGTGCTATTGCTAGATGCCAAGTTCTCAATAAGCTTTGTTGCTTCTTCTGGGATCCTGCTGAAATTTTCTTCACTAGTTGTGTCTAAAGCCATCTGTTACTGTAGATCAATACCTCTGAAGAACCTGCACGTCGTTGAAACCGTGGTGTGGGCTGTCTCTCTGGTAGGACTTGATTCTGAACCAAGAGCTACTGAATGAATCCCCAGGTTCCTGTGTGAATGTAGGGATTCTGCTTCTCAAGTCCTCTGCTCGCGCATCATCAAAGAAATTGCACATGAACACATTCTTGATGTTTGTCCAGGATGTTAGAGATCCTGGTGGTAGGTGCTTAAGCCAATGTGAAGCCACTCCAGCAAGTGAGTATTGGAAGAGCTTACAAAACAAATAGTCCTCATATACTCCATTGGCTTTAATAGCAGATACAAGATCCTCAAATCACTCCAGATGATCCATTGGATGTTCATGTCACGATCCATGGTAGGGTGTCTGCACAACAAGTGCAAAGAAGGACAGTTTGATCTCAAAGTCGTTCCACTGGAAAGCTGGAGGACGAATAGCGGATCTGTTAGCATAGAACATGTTTGGACGATTGTAGTCTACCGGTGTCTGTTGAGCAGCTTGGGCATTAGTTACAGGTTGAGTTACTGCAACATCTGCTTCTACTTCTGGTTGAAGGATTGCAGCCCCGTGATCATCAATTCACTGACCTGTTGCATTACGGAGATGACCTTCAAGGTCATAGAGGTCTCCTCTCTCATCTCGAACTAAAACTAAAGTCGCAACTATCTGAACTCGTGAACTATTGTCGATTTTTTATGCCGTGTTGGTGCTGTCGATCGATATTGGTCGTGAAGCAGCATCGATCGACGGTTGAATGTTGCTGTCGATCGATGCTTTACGTATCTTTTTGCGGATTTAGCATTCGATTACAACTGAATCTGAGAAGAGTAATTCCTGGTTTTTATTGCTTCTAGTACTGCTGGACATGCACCTCAAAGGCAAGAAAAAGAAATTATTAGGAAACTGCAGTAATGAAAAAGCCTAGACTAAACCTAGAAAATAAATCTAAAGGTGATCCTTGCTCCCTAGCAATAATGCCAAATTTGACAGCGTGCATGTTAAGGTTTATGTTCTTAATAATGCAATCTATCAAATTAACCCTACGAACTACTCTTGCCAAGAGAGGTCAAATTGCAGTACTTAGCGATCAAATTCACAGAGAGCGAGGGCACATAATAGATTTTTATAACTCTAATGGTTAACCTAGGGAAACTATAAATAATGGTTTTGCTTGTAAGTCTATCAGGAATAGAAAATTATCTAAAATACTGAAGTAAATGCAAATTTGGAAAAAGGTAGATCTAGGATTTCAGGCAAGTGAATTATAATGGATATGATGCATGAATTATTAATATGCGAGAACAATAATGTTAACTAGTCAACCCCCTCTTGTCCCAAATCTTGTATGCGGACAGAGAAGTGTACTGTCGATCGATGGCAAAGGTTCGATGTCAATCGACGCTAATCAGATAAGAAATTCGTCCACTATGCTTATTAGACCAGCCCTTGCATGCATCTAAGAACCTAGCTCAATGAAATCAATTATGGGACATAACCTACTGCCGTAGTTGTCCATGTCCTAAGTTCAGGTTCCTAGTTAGCTACTCTAGAACGCAAGCACTAAACAAACTTCCAAAGATTGATACTACTTCATCCTAGCAATCCTATTTTGGTGGCTAATTCATCAATACCATTATGAACCCTATATCTAACAAGTGAATTACTCAGACATGATCAAAGAAATGATGAACTGAATAATATAATGCATATAATAATAAATGGGGTCCCAATACATATCTCTGAAGGAGTTCAGATCTTCTCCTCTAAACTACTAAAAAGCTCATTTCAAGAAAACTAAAAGCTGTAAAATAAAACGTGGTGTTCTGCTTAAACAATGGCAGAATCCATATAAACTACGTCAAAACTCGTCCAGGGGCATTCTCGTAATTTGTCTTAACTTAAGTTTGAAGTCGGCCAATACTCTGCGAGTGGGCCGTCGATCGATATCAAGGATGCTCTGTCTATCGATGGTCATGCTTGACTTTGACTCGTACTTAGCTAAATGTGAACATGTACGAGATATCTCTTTTGAATACTCTAACAAGCTCCTTGATCTCCATAATGCTCCAAAACATACCTTGACCTGTAAAGACTCTGAAACACAGTCCAGACACACATAATAGACTCCAAATAGGGTCCAAATGATGGTCTAAAACTGGTAAATAACAAGATATATCATGTTTTGGGTGGCTTGTTTCCCAAGCAATGACAAAACACCTAAATACAATATATAAGTCGGTTATGGTCAGTCTTGTAAATATATGGATCTTTGGGCTTGAGTCGGTCTTGACTTTACGTCGGTTCATCTACATGCTAAGGTATCGATCGACACCAAAGCGTTAGTGTCGATTGATACTTCTACTTGATTTCGACTCTGACTTCTAATTTCTTCAACATCTACGAGTTTTTCCTCATCATTAAGCTCCATAATACTCCATAATCTCCACATTGCTCCAAAACATATATGGATCTGTAAACACTATAAAATATATTCTAAAAAGTTCATATACTATGGGTGAAGACTGGTAAAATTTATAGTATATCAACTCCCTTGACTTATCATTTTGTTTCTCCTCAAGTAAAGAATATAATAGTCCTGAAGGAGGTTTAAAATCGGAGGGACTCACACAATTTTTAAACTTACTATTATCACCTCTGCAATGTTGCAACAACATCGAATCAATTCCAACTTCAGTGGTACCTTATGTACTCTACCCAAGCTTAGCAACCAAACTAGTCTAGCCAACAACTTAGTTAATATTGTTTGACAAACCCCTTTACTAACCTCATTTCTTACAATAAACAGGTGCATGCTTTACCTTGGGAGTATCGATCAAAGGACACATGAAATCTTACTCAATCAAATTTATGAACACACATGCAGTCTTCTCTGATTCATTTGTTCCCTTTCCCTCTCTTCTTTGAATATTTTTATTTTTCATTTCTTATTCCATTGAACAATGACGTTGATGTAGTCCATCTTGTTCATCTTCCTTTTTCTTTTGCAAAAGAATAGGCGAATAATGGGGTCACAGAAAATTTTCCTAACCCTTGCTTCCAACAATGTGGCGGTCATTCCTTTCTGAATTAGAATAATGGGTCACAATAAATTTTTCTACCCCTCTACTTCTTTCAAGAAATCATCTCAATCTTTTATTTTCTAGATACCAAAGAGAGAGGGAGAGAAGAAAATCAGAAACACACAAACTTTTACCCTCTAGACTAACATGAGGAATCCAATCTAGTGTATTCTAAGCCCCAAGTCAACCAAATTAAGTAGCTTAGGTTGGAGGTCAGCTTCGGTCCCTTCAATTGTCAGCAAGTAAAGATATTACTGGCATGTGATCCGCTTTGGTATTCCTTTCCCGTACACTCTGCAATCAGTAAATATAAGAATGGTGTCAGAGAGTGGTTAGATAATTAGTAAACATTGAAAAAATCATTATCCTCTTCTTGACTCTATAAAACTCACTAAAAACACACATAGAACTAAAACTCAAAATAAAACACAATATCAGTAATACCTCCCCCAGACTTAAAGAACACTTTCCCCAGTGTTATATAGTCTAAGATTGGTGGGAAGATAAATCATAAGTACTAATTTAAACAAGGAAGAATAGGTATATCTGCTCGCTGGTATGAGTGTCGATTAGCATAGTGACGTGTCGATCGATACTTGTGATGCTTCGTCGATCGACAATGATCATGTGTCGGTCGATGCTCTGTTCAGTCCCTCTCCTTGTATTTTTATTTTGGCCTGAAATAAAATAAATACAAAAATGAATAAAAACAAAAATAAAAACTAATTTAGAACTTACTAAATGAGTTTCCTCGTAAATTGCTTGATTATAGTCTTCAACATGATATTTTGAGGTTTTTGGCTAATATGGAGGTAATGGAACACTTGTTGGAAAAAAATATCCATATCTTCTTTGCTCATCTCGAACCAGGTGCTTACAAAGCTTTTGGTTGCTTACTCTCTTTTGGTTATGTGCTCTTGCTGTCTCTGATTGATCTCATGTGTGTAATCCACTTTCAGCTGTAGCTCTTCCATACATTTACTTAACCATCCAATGGTGTTGTTGAGAGAGAAGTAGGTTACATCAATCTTTCTATAGAACTAATATACAATGGATTTTACCAGTATTCACCCATAGTATATGTGCTTTTTAGAGTATATGTTTAGAATCTATTTTAGAGTGTTTGCAGCTCCACGTATTTTTTGGAACAGTGTTGAGGTTATGGAGCATTCTGAAGCTTAATGATGAGGGAACTCGTAGCTGATGAAGAAATCAGAATTCAGAGTCAAAACCAAAAAGTAGTGTCGATCAACAATAACCCCTTGGTGCCAATCGACACCGCGAGAGTAGACGGGCTGACTTAAAGTCAAGACCGAATCACAGGACTGAAGTTCATAATAATTACAAGACTATCCTTGACCAACCTCTACATAGTATTTATGTGTGTTTGCCATTGTTTAGGCAACATAACAGCCACAAAGACATAATAAACCACCACCATGTTTAGAAGCTTTAGGTTACTTAGTTTTGGAGATAAAATCAAAACTCCTTTAGAGATTTATATTGGAACTCCAATTTTCTTACTTTGTCTATTTACGCATTATTCAGATTATTGTTATGATTTGCTTAATCATGTCTGAGTAGTTTCTCATGTTTATATGAATTATTGAGACATATAATTGCTAGGGTGATCTTCTACAAATTGTGATTATTGCTTGTGTTCTAGAGTAGCTAACTTAAAGTATGAGCCTAGGATACTGATAACTACGACAGTAGGTTCATTACCTTAATTAATTCTGCTGAGCTAAGTTGTTAGATACATGCAACGACTGGTCTAGTTAACCTAGTGACATATCAATTTGGACGTTAATGATTGCCTAAGGAAGTATTGATCGACACTCATACCATAGTATCGATCGACATTCACTCCTTGTTCACATGTGAAAGTTGGAACAATTATTTAGTCATCTGATTAGACTCGCAGCAAGAACTAGATATCTTACTATTTCATTCGATTTCTAGCACGATTTATAATTCAACCTTAACATCTGTATATCATAGTTCTATTGCCTGAAACCCTAAGTCTAGTTATTTATTCTTACTGTTTACAAACCAACTTCTTAATCAATCACTATTATTTACTGCTTCAAAATTTACTACCTAGCTTAACCATAGCACATCTAGTCTAGTGTGTGTTCATGCTCCTTGTCGATTTGATCCCTAAGTACTAAAATTGAACCTCTTATTTGAGAGAGAAAGTTGCTCATAAGGTAATTTGAGTGATATCAAATTTGGCGCCGTTGTCGGGGAGCATTGGATTCACTGTTAGACTTGATTAATAGGCTTTGTCTAGGTTTTACTTTCTGTTTTAGGTACTTGAAAAATGTTTTCTTTGCTTTGTCTTTCAGGTGCATGCCCATCAGTACTAGAAGGAACAAAGAAATGGAGCTAATATTCTTAGACCCTCCACTGCTAGAACGCACGATTCTCAAAGACAAGCGCACAACAACATCAACGCCAACACTCTTTTGTTGATCGATACTACTTGTGAGCGAGGAACGATCGACACCATCACGTCTTCGTCGATCAACACTATAGCATCCCTGCTCTTGGAAAGGACCGTCTGGATATACTTGGGACGAGTAAACGAGCAATCTGGTCGAGAGACTTCAAGGTAAGCGTTCCAAGGTCTACAGAAGGGTAAAGTGATCTAGGAACTTCACATAAGGCCTAGACATTTTAATAAAAGCGTGACTGTTTTGATTCAGATCGTGAGAGATGATCATGAACAAGATATGAAGAAAGAATGTTCCAAAGGACTTAGGCACATGTACTAGGCTGAAGGAAAAGAGCCGGACGGGCTGTAGTAACTGAGTTACCAGCTGAACACTCGCTAATAAGCTCACACCAGATGAACACCTGCTAAACACTATCTGAATACTCACTGACCAGCTCACACTAGCTGGACATAGTGAATAGCAGCTGGGCGATTCGTGATGAAAGCTCGGTAAGACCCGATCCTGGTCTTTCGAACGAAATGGACCCTTAGGCTTACTTTTCAGAAACATGGCTTGTTTGATTCATTTTTAATCAATTATTTACTAAGTCATATTCAGAAATATGAGGTTCATAAACAACCGACCAGATAGTATAAATGAATATGGAATGAATTACTTTGTGCTACTTAGTGATATGTGATCCAATACATAGTTTACTATAAGTCTCATAAAAGATAAGCAACTCATCCCTAACATCATCTAACCACACGCCACACAGCCTCTCACTGATAGAGTCTTCATGGCTCCTTGGCTTGACCACGATCAGCCTCAGTTCCTGAAACCATGACCAACATAAGCATTAATCATAACCGAAGACAAAACGGTTGATTTTACCATGCTTGGCTTGGTTCCTAGAACTGTGATAAACCTCAATCAATTATAATCATAGAACAGCCAGAAACTATCTACCGTATCCCAAATCGATCAACCAACCACCCACACGACTTTAGAATAGATAGACAGTCCAAACAAGACAATAGAACATGACCAGAACCGTATTGTCCCTATAGGCCAATACGCCTATACGGATTGAATTTAGGTTCAACCGGCAACTCTTGAATTCTGGCTCATATGCCCCAAGACTACCTTACCTTATTCGTCTCTAAGCCTAGATCCATACAACCGAGTAAGACTCCAAACCCATTCGGATTGTTTGGACAACCACTCAGACCTTGCGACTCACTACTCCGGTTAAACGAACTGTGTTTAAGTCCTTGATTTACAAGCAATGGACTGAATCATATGGATCAGACATAACCGTATCCAATGATACCGTTTGGAACATGCACCTCTTGGCCGATGGAACCCTTTGGTCGATGGCACCTTTTGTTCCTCATACCCTTTGATACTTTCAACCCTTGGCATCTCGTGCCTTTTGGTTAGTTGCATCCTTTGGTAACTCACAACCTTTGGTGACTCGTGACCCTTGGCACTCGTACCCTTTGGAACATTCCAACCGTCCAGCCTAACGGTCTATTATCTGGAACGATCCGGACTAAACCGCATAACCGACCCATGGTCTAGGTTTGCAGATTGGGATGTGTACGCATTAAGTCTAGGGACGCAAACCTTGGACTCAACCATCATAACCCTTCTTGTAAGACTATAAAGAGAAGAAGAAGAAGAAGAAGGAATGGAAATAGATAAATAGAAATCGAATGTAACCACCGAACCAACCAGACCTTAGACTCGGCTAGTGGGACCGTTCGTCTAGACTTATGGATCGCTGGTCCATCACATACCTTGGAACCAATCTCTGGGTTCTCCACGTTATTCCCCTTGTTAGATCCTCTCATCCTTGATCCAAAATGCTTTCCCCAAACGAATGAACTTGCAGGAAAACAACCACCACAGTCGGCCTTCCTGTTGGCCGGAATCTCTCTCTCTTTCTCTCTTTCTCTCTTTATCTCTCATGATATTTCTCTGACTTTTTACTTTGAAAACTGATGATAGAAATCGAGAGAGAGGGTCCCTATTTATAGAGAACGATCGCCCATGATTTGCCCCATGAACAAGCACAACTTGCTAAGCGAATGGGCATGACTTGGTTGATAGGTTGCACCTCTTAGCCGCATGCACCCCTTCGCCTACAACTGTCCCTTCTTGAGTCGATATCAATCCCAAAAAAACCCAAACCAGGCTTAGCCCACGGCCTTACCAAGGATCCATCAGATCCTAGCCACCATGGCCCTAACCTGGACCAACTGCCCAAGACCCGAACACTCCCTCCAGATGAGTTGAGCTGATCCCCAGCTGGTCCAGCTGAGTGAGCTGGTAGCTTAGCTGAATGAGCTGACCTAAGTCAGACTGAGCTAGACTGAGCTTGGTCGAGCTATGTTTAGGTGGTTGAGCTATTCATTTACTTTGTCCAGCTACCATAACACTCGCCCAGCTCCTTTAACTCATTTCTTTCCCTCTCATTTGGTTAAGTCCTCAAATACTTAACCCTATCCTAACCATGGATCGCCTGCCTCTTGATCAGATTGATCCGCATCTCATTTACTCGAACCATGGCCAGTCACATGATCCCATCTAGGATCAGGGATGTGACAAGCTCGTCCAGCTAGGTGAAGCTCGAATGGAGGTCAAGTAGATTGGGGCAGCTCGATCAGATGGATAAACTATTCCACTCACCTAGGGTAGCTGGAGGTAAGCTAAACTTAACTAGACAAAGTGTTGAGCAGCTGGACCGGGGTCCGAGTGGTATTCAGGCCGGTTGGTCAAGCAAGGTGGGTTTGGGTCGGCAAGGGCTTGTGGTCAGACCATGGGCCTAGAAAATCGACCTCGTTCCAAGTTCGGTCTGCATAGGGGCAGTTATTGGCCGAATGAGTGAGTTGCACAAGCATCCATTCGCCCATCAACTTGCACCCTTTCAAATGGGGGCAGTTGGACGAGCCTGGCCTTGGGGCCAGTTTTGGTCACTAATTTCCTTAGAGAAAAGCAACCAGAGATTGAGAGAGAGATGGTAAAAAGAGGGGAAGAGCTATCGGCGAAGACCAGTGGGATAGTGGTTTCATCCTGGCGAAAGAGTTCGGCCGTGGTCTAGGGAGATAAAGCCAAAGACACAAAGAAAGAAAAGGAAAGAAGAAGAAAGTCTGTGGATTGATGTATACAAGGCCGACACTCATGACTGACATGGGGAGGCCGGTTCATGAGAGATCAATGGCGGCAATGCACGATCCATGGAGGTATGAGATTGTGTCAGATATCTTGAGTCTGGTCTAGGCATGTTGAACATAATCCTTGGACGACCAAGAGTAGAATCAGTCCACAAGGTACATAAGCGGATGAGAAGAAGCATGATCGATCTGTGATTGTCTTAAAGACTATGGAGCCGATTCATGTTTGGTTTCATCCTTAGAGATGATCCCGGTTTCCAGAGACGGTGAAGAATCTAACCGGCTATACTGTCCAAGAAAACATGATGGGTTTAAGATTAATGATCCGATTTCAAAGAAGATCCCATGATGATAGACAAGGAGATGGGGGATCTTGAATCCTTTCATGAGAAGGCGGTTACTTGGCCTCCGTGTGAACCACCCATGGATGGATGGAAAAGAAGGCTTGATGAGTCTTGGATCTTGGATCCGACTCACGTAAGGGAATTGTCAAACCAAGCATGAAGAGACGCAGCCATTCGTCAAGTAACTGCTCGATTAGGGGTTACTATCGAGAGAAGTTAGGGATATGATGGATAACTGCAAGGAGTAGTTGGGCCGTGGTATGGGTAATTGTTGAGAGCAGTTGGGTCGGGTAACTTCATAAGCGGTTATGGCCGAGAGATAACATACTGCTGAGTATGGACTTATCATAGTTGGGAAATAACGGCCATAATCCACGAATAATAGGCCGGTTAGTAGTAATAAATTGACCAGAGGATACATCGGTTAGAAAGGGTAAGGACTGATTGCGCTAGATGAGGATTCTGTCTTCACAGCCGAGTGAAAGGATGACTCGGTGGAACAGCCGAGGGGATAATGCATAGGCGCAATAATGCATGTGTCGGGAAAGGCCATACACGTTTGGTATTAAGTGAATATCTCTAACGGTTACTTAGTCTGTGAGGATGGTTGGTTGAATGACTAAGGATCGTAGGGGATGGTTCAGTATTGGAACCAAAATAATGATCAGACAAGGACTTATCGATTGGTTCAAATTGAACCAGTAGGAGCAAGGCGGTTCACTGAAGGGCCGATGAGCAAAGAAGCTCTGTAGATGTGGCGAAAGTAAGATCTAGCAGTAGTTGCATAGATCTAGATAGAATGGTCTAGGGGAATGGAACCTCAGATTAACATGACTTGAACGATGTGTGGGATCGATCTATATTCTGAATGTTAGTAAAGTGAGCTAACCAAGACATAGATGATTAGACCGAACAAGTGTTGATTGGATTTGGATCAAGGGTTAAATAAGAATATTCCGCTGCATATAAGTACAAATTATCAAAGCTATGAATTGACTAGCGAAGTCATTAGCTAAGGTATAGAATAAGGCTCGACCAAAGGGCGAGATTAAACAAGAAGGAGGAAAAATAAAGAGTTTCAGCCAGTAGATCGCCTGAACGACAAAGGAATTCGACCGCGGCTTAGAAAACCATGATGGGGCCCTTCAGACACTAACCCACGAGCAGAAGACATGGTCGCAATTCTTATACTAACGAGGGATGAGAACATAACCAGAAGAAGATTCTAGAGAAGCTTCTGAAGCTTTAGCTGCTCATAATGCTGAGGCTTTGCGACCCATAACGTTGGCTGACTACAATCGTCCAGATCAATACTACGCCGACAAATCTTCTATTCTTCCTCCTACTTTACAGAGGTACGATTTGGAGCTGAAGCCTGTATATTTAACACTTGCGGGACATACACCTTATCATGGTCACCCACATGAGCATCGGATAGACCATCTTGAAGGGTTCGAGGATCTAGTTACTACTATCAAAGCCAATGGAGTCCCTGAGGACTACATTCTTTGTAAGCTCTTTTTGCACTCACTTACTAGAGATACTTCATATTGGCTTTAAATAGTTACCACCAGGATCTATTACATCCTGGACTGACATAAAAACGCATTCCTGCATAATTTCTTTGATGATGTTTGATCTGAAGACTTAAGTAACATAATTGCTATATTCACACAGAAGCCTGCAAAATCTTTGAGAAAATCCTGAATAAGATTCAAGTCATATCAAAGAGTCTTTCCACACCATAGATTCAACCAGGTACAACTGCTTAGTACTTTTTTCAGAGGCATCGCTTTGGTATACCAGATGGATCTAGACACGACTAGTGAAGGGAATTTCAATACCAGGAACCCAAAACAGGATGTAAGACTCATTGAGAACTTGGCATCTAGCAATAGCACCAAAAAAATTAATTTAGAAAGGAAAAAACCGGCAGCTAACTTGGAAAATAAGCAGATGGATGAAGTTAAAGCTAAACTGGACAATGTTTATAAGCTTCTTAAGAGGTATGTGAGCTTTGAAGAAGATGCCACTACAAAAAATATTACATATATAGCATCCATAAAACGCTATTACATGATAGCATAGTGTGCTTTAGTGAACATTGTATCTACTCATGTAATCATTTTTTCTAATAGTTTATATAACATTTTATGTTTGATATGTTAACTAGTTCCTGAATAGTGTCAAATTAATTGTGCAGCTGTGTAACTCATAATAGCATATAATAATGAGAAATACCCTAAGATAACCCTAAAAAAGTTTTTGTCACAAAAATAATCCTCAAGAACAAAAATGACAAATCTAACCTTTTTTATTTTCAAAAAATTAATTTTTTTTTTTTCAATTTTAAACCTCACCCCAAAACCCACCCCATAACTATAAACCCTAAGTCTAGATTAGTTAACCCAAAGGGTATAAATGTATATTAGTCATTTTGTTAACCCTTGGGTTAACTAATCTAGACTTAGGGTTTAGAGTTATGGGGTGGGGTTTTGGGAGTGAGATTTAAAATTGAAAAAAATAAAATAAAAATTAATTTTTTGAAAATAAAAAAAGGTTAGATTTGTCTTTTTTGTTCTTGAGGGTTATTTTTGTGACAAAAACTTCAAAAAGGGTTATTTAGGAGATTTGCCCTATAATAATTGCTATTACAGCATTAATAAAAGTTAAAATAAAATAAAATACAAATAAATATATATTTTAAAATTTTATATATCAAATTTGGTTACATATATATGACTGGTATATTAAACTAAACCAAATTTTTTAAAATAATTAGATTTTGACCCGCACTTCGAAAACACGAGTTTTTGGATTATAAACAAAGTTTTATATGAATTAGCATTTTAAAATTGTACTTTATTATGTTACGGAATTTGTATTATATCAAAGTAGGTATTTTTATTAAAATTATATAATTTACAGATTAGTTTACTTAAGATTTTGCATGGACGTTCTTATGTAACTCTCTTTTAGGTCTCAATATTTTATCTTGATTGAAAAAACTCAATAAAAATCGAAAATATAGGTTTGGTTCGGGTCTGGGTCCAATAAAAAGTATCTATTGGGTATTTTTTGACCCGCAGGGTCTCGGTTCGTGTTTGAATCCTATCCGAGACTTGATCGGGTACCCAAATTACCCAAAATATTTTGAATATATTAGGTATATTTGTGTATTTCAGATGTGCTTTTGCTATTACAAATATTTTTTAAGTTTTAGTTTCGGCTTTTTGGTTGTAATTTTGAATTTCAGGTAAAATTTTAAATTTTAAAAATAGATTTCAGGTATTCAGATAATTGTTTAGGTATTTCTCGGTTTATCGGGTCAAATTTTGGGTAAAATTATAAAATATATTTAAAATATATTTTTTGAAAGTGTTTTTTTTTGAAATTGAGATTAATTAAGATTCTTTTTTTTGAAAAAATGATTTTCATTATTTTTATTAAGTATACTTATAGAAAATAATAAACAGAATCTCCGTTTACTTTAACTAAACTCTCATTTAATAATCAAGTTTTAATAAAATATCTAGTTAAAACCTATTAAAATAATTAAAACAAAAAATATTTATATTTAAAAATGGCTAAAAAAACTCATTTGAACATCCTAGTTAGACATGAAAATATAAACTGAGTACCAAAAGTGAATCATAACCGAAGCAAAAAAAAAACTTAAAATAAAATTAATGTTCACAAATAATAAAACGGTTCCTATATATATATATAGAACCAAAAATTTAAAATCGAACCTTTAAATATAATTTTTATTTTTGATAAATATAGATTTAAAATATAGTGATTCATATGATTAAGGAG
Source organism: Moricandia arvensis (assembly GCA_905132765.1). Taxonomy (NCBI): domain Eukaryota; kingdom Viridiplantae; phylum Streptophyta; class Magnoliopsida; order Brassicales; family Brassicaceae; genus Moricandia; species Moricandia arvensis. The sequence goes on from CAJHQP010000154.1 coordinate 64,543, forward strand.
ATCTACAAATTTTAAAACTATAAATTTTCAAATATAATGGTTTTCTATATCTCTGTTGTAGATGTAATATTAATCTATTTATTTAAAGTATTCGAAATTAAGTAACAAAACCATAGTACTTTTCTATTCAAAGATACACTTAATAATATACAACATGAATATGTTTGCATGTCCCATAATTGCAATAAGAAGTGGACTTGAGAGGTTATAATATTGAATGCTAACCTATTGTTTAATTAAGTACATTAAAGGTACATGCAAAGGCTGGCGCCGGGCCTAGGTAGTGGGGCGTAATCCCAACACCTGGTTAATAAAAAAAAAGTACATTAAATATAATTATTTTTGTGTATGACATTATTGACTTTACATTTATGATATGTTTGGTTTTAGAAATAGTAGGAATTGCCAGTTTTCTGTTTTGGTAGATCCTATTATAATTCATTAAATTTATGTATATATTGTAGTAAAAGTTGCTTATATAATCGGTTTAAAAATGAAAAAGTTTAAACAATCTTGTATATGTAAATTTTTTTTTAAGAATGCTTCTCTTTTAATAATATTGATAAACCTAAAAAATAAAAAATTTAACCTAAACCAAAAATTTAAACCACCACGCATCTAAACTCTAAATGTCATGTTCCCACCCTTGTCTTGGTTCAAAGGTTTGGGAGAGAGTAAGGCTTCCCACACTCGCGCCGTCTCAGCTTGGGTTTTGGGTTTTGAGTCTTGGTGGAGGGCCTCCGTTTTTTTGCATTTTAATTTCGAAAAACAATATGACGCTTGTGTTTGAACGACGCATAGTTCGTCTAAAACAACACGTAGTTTGTCTAAATATGACACGTAGTTCGTCTAAAAACGACAAGGAGTTTATCTGTCCGAAATGGATCAGAACGAGTCAAAAGAAGAGAGATCTTGCGGAATAAATTTCTCAACGCACCACTCCCGAGATTCCCGTGAGATTTTCGCTACCATTCCGAAAAAACGCTCCACTACACTTCTTTATAAAACTCGTCTCCTTCTTTCTCATTTCTTAACGTTCTTAAAAACGAAAATCAGCAATCAAAATCCCTAAGCGTAAGTCTATTAGATAGAGAGAGTTTCGTAGATTATTAGTTCGTAGGGACATTCACGGGTGAAGCGTGAATTGTCTATCATGGTTGTATCCTGGGACTCTTTTTCGTACATGTCCATCTCACTACAAAGCGAATATTAAGATTTAAGGAAAGAGGTTCGTCTCGACTCCATGGTCTATTTTATGAAAAACATTTTCATTTCGGTTTTGATTTCGTCTTTTGAATCGTATATTTCATTAACATCGCTTTATATATATCATTTATGTCAATTCACTTTTCCGGCTTCTACAGTCTTAACTCTTAATCACTTCTATTACATATAAGCTTTAATCGAATTGATCTTAATACGTTTTTATAAAACGATTTCAATGATTTATAAAACATTTATCTTTTATGTTGAAACGGTGTTTGCAATTTCCTTTACGCACTTCCGCGAAATGTTTCTTGCTTATCTGAAAACGGTTTGCGTTTTGTTTTGTAGCTCTATTGCAAAACATTTTTTGTTACATGAAACATAAAAACTTTATAAAAACGATTCGTTTCTACAAACGCTTTCTAAGGCGAGTTTGTGAAACAATCTACAAGTCTACACAATCGGTTTCTGCGAACGCTTTTAAGCGAGTTTGCAAAACGTGTTTCAGACTTATATTGATAGGATTTGGTGATTTGTAAGCCCTTAGCGATCTACAAAAAAACACCAAAAATGACAATCGATTTTAGACTATTATTATATTTGAAATAATATGTTATTTGTTGAATGGAGTTCTAATCCGCTTTCATGTTTTCTCAACAAAAAAATAACGGATCTTACCAACACCCCCATTGACACCACCATTGATACGCAAACTCCACTCAACGTTGCTCAAACTAGTGCAACCATGAAAACCGCTGATGCAAGAACAACAACCGCTGCAACAATGACACATATCCTTCTAGTGGGTAATGTTGCTGATGAAACCACGCGCTGTAGCCTGTTCGGTGCTGGTATTTATCAAACCGGTTCAATTGAAGGAACCACAAGTGCTTCGGCTGAAGTTCCAATTGTTGCGGCTGTTCTTAATGTCATCTCTCAAGGATTGATGCCAGAAAAATTTGATGGCAAAGTCTTCAAACGTGGCAGAAGAAGATGATGTTCTTCCTCACAATGATGAAGTTGGATAAGTTCATCCAAGAGGATAAGCCCATTATCCCTCATGGGATTGAAGATGGGCACACTGTTGCAAGTGTTGACAGTTGAGTGCATTCCGACTTCATCTGCAAAGGTTACATTTTGGGTCGCCTCATTGACCCATTGTACCAAGTCTACTGTGAGATTTCCACGTTGAAAGAGCTACGAAGATCACTGGACAAGAAGTACAGAGGAAAGGACGCTGGCTGTCAGAAGTATGTGGTTGCAAAATTCCATGACTTCAAAATGGTGGATTCAAAACCAATCATGGATCAGGTTGAAGCGCTCCAGCTCATCTGCCATGAAATCGCTGATGAAGGAATGTTTATCTGCGATTCACAACTCTCAGCTTAATTCAAAAGCTTCCTCCAAGCTATTCGGATTTAAAGAACTACCTGAAGCACAAAAAGAAAATGATGGGTCTCGAAGAGCTCATTATGAGGCTTGAGATGTAATCCAGAAACTGAATTGCTACCAAGGTAAATGCTAAAGAGCATAATATCAACATGGCTGAGCACAAAGGCAAAGGAAAGGCGCACGCCTACTCTCCTGGCAAGCTTTCTAAAACAGCTGCAGTCCTGAAGGCTTCTGGACCAAATTTCAAGAAGAAAGGCATTAAAATCAATGCGAATGTGGAGAAATTCAATGGAAAATGTCACTACTGCCACAAAGTTGGTCATAGGATTGCTGAGTGTCATAGCAAGATCAGAGATGAGAAGGCTCAAGCCCATCTCACCGAGGAGGATCTCATTGCAGTGGTGACTGAGGTCAACATGGTTGAGAGCAACAACCCTAAGGAATGGTGGTTTGATACAGGTGCCACTACCCATATTTTCACCGATATGGCGATGTTCAGCACCTATCAGAAAAGCAAGATGCAGGAGAAGCTGTTCATGGGAAACACTGCAGTCTCCAAGATTGAAGGCTGCAGCAAGGTGGTTTCAAAGATGACATCAGACATGAAGTCACTCTGTAGAATGTGAAGCATGTGCCTGACATGAGGAAGAACCTGATCTCGAGAACCTTTCTCAATAAGAATGGATTTGCCACAACCCTTGAGGCGGACAAACTCGTAATTACGAATAATGGGATGTATTTGGGAAAGGGATATGTCAAGGATGGACTGGTCAAAATGAATGTAATGACAGTCACTCCGAAGGTTGTAGCTCCGAAAAATTCAATGAATAAGAAAGAGTCAGTTGCTTATTTGGTTGAGTCTTTTAATATATGACATGAAAGATTAGGCCATGTAAACTACAAATCCATACAAAGATTAATGAATTTAAATCTAATCCTAAAATGCAAAACAAGTAAATAAAAATGTGAAGTATGCGTACATGCTAAGCTCACAAAAACGCCGTCACCTTGTGTTGAAAGAACTAACAAACCTCTAGATTTAATTCACACAGATTTTGTGATATAAAATACATACAAACTAGAGGTGGGAAAAAGTACTTGGTGACCTTCATAGACGATTGCACAAAATATTGTTATGTTTATTTATTACATAGCAATGATGAAACCTTAGAAAAATTCAAAGAATTTAAACTCGAGATAAAAAATTAGCTTAAAAAAACTATTAAGATAGTTAGAAGCGACAGAGGAGGCGAGTATGATGGTCCATTTAATGCATTTTGTAAAGAACATGGAATAATTCATCAAAATACAACTCCTTATTCCCCAGAATCTAATGGAGTTGCTGATCGCAAAAATCAAACTCTAAAAGAGATGATGAATACAATGTTGCAGGAATATGGGTTACCCCAGAACATGTGGGGGGGGGGGAAGTGTTGCTTACCACTAATTATATCCTCAACAAAACTGCACAAAACGTAACTGGCAAACTCCAGATGAACTATGGAAAGATAATTTACATTCGTACAAATAGCTCAAAGTGTGGGGGTGCTTGGCAAAAGTTGCGGTACCGCCACCAAAGAAGATCGAAATTGGACCTAAAAAAGTGGAGTTGAATCTTCATCAGATATGCACATAATAGTAGTGCCTACCGGTTTCTGGTACATATATCTAAAATAATTCATGAAAATACAGTAATAGAATCAAGAAATGCATCTTTCTTCGAAGACATTCTCCCATGCAAGGAAAACAAGGTTCAAAACGAACTCGAGAAGAAAGAAAAGACCACAATGTTTCAGAAAATGAGACAAATATCAAAATTTCTATAAACGATGTTTCAGAAGTGAAAAAGATGAACCTAGAAGGAGCAAAAGAGCTCGAATGGAAAAATCTTTTGGTAAAGATTTCTTAATGACATTTTTAGTAGAAAACGATCCAAATTTTTTTTGGTGAAGATTTCTTAATGACATTTTTAGTAGAAAACGATCCAAAAACTTTGGCAAAAGCCATGGCTTCACCAGACGCTCCATTTTGGAACAAAGCTATCAGAAGTGAATTCGATTTCTATCATGCAAAATTATACATGGTATATAACGGATTTACCACCAGGATGCAAAGTATTAGGGAGTAGATGAATTTTAAAACGAAAACTAAACCCTTATGGAACACCTGGTTTACACAAAGCTAGGTTTGTAGTTCAAGGATTCTGAAAAAATAAGGGCTTGACTATTTTGACACATATTCTCCAGTAACGAGAATAACCTCAATAAGGCTGATAATAACAATAAGATCTTTAAGAGACCTATTAATCCATCAAATGGATGTAAAAACCTATTTTCTAAATGGTGATTTAGAAGAGAAAATTTACATGAAATAATCCGAGGGTTTTGTTATTCCTGGACAAGAAAACAAAGTATGCCGACTCATTTTATGGGCTTAAACAAGCTCCTAAATGGCATGAAAAATTTGACAATGTAATGATGTTAAATGTTTTCAAAATTCATGAATGTGATAAATGCATATACTACAAAAATACAAAAATGCGTATGTTTTCCTATGTCTATATGTAGATGATATGCTCATTATTGGAAGCAATAAAGATATTATCAATCAAACAAAAAACATGCTCAAAGGCAAATTTGAGATGAGAGATATGAGATTAGCTGATGTAATTCTCGGGGTTAAAGCCAAAAGAAATTCAAATGGAATTATCTTAAGCCAATCTTATTATGCTCAAACAATATTAGAGAAATTTAAAAATTACTCTAAAAGTACGGCAAAAACTCCATTATATCCCCAAAGCACTTGACAAAGAATTCAGATGAAGCGATTTCACAAAACGAGTATGCACGTGTGATCAGAAGTCTCATGTACTTGACCAATTGTAGTAGGCCAGATCTAGTGCACACAGTAAATGTACTTAGTCGATATACAAGTAATCCAGGTCATACACACTGGAAAGGTATAACAAGAGTACTTAATTACTTGCTCTACACCAAAGATTTTGGGCTTCACTATGGTAAAGAACCAGCAGTTTTAGAAGGATACAATGACGCTAATTGGATATCAGATTCTAAAAACTCAAAATCCACTAGTGGATACGTCTTTACACTAAGAGGATCAGCAATATCGTGGAAATCTACCTAACAAACTGTGTTAGCCAGATCCACTATTGAATATGAGTTTATAGCCTTGGACAAGGCAGTAGAAGACCACTTGTCACGCCCCGACTCTCACTTAACTGAGACGGCATGTATTCACATTGCCTTCACCAACAAGAAACACTTAAGTAGGCCAATGTAAATCATATTCCCAAGGATCAAATCCAAATGTCTTACAAAACCGTACTAATATGAGTAGGAAACACTTAAAACCGAGTATCAAGTCTTAAAACTGAAATAACTTAAAGAAAGCCCATCAACTCAAAAACCTAGCACCACACCGAGATGAATACTCATCCACTTCATCGAAATGCTCACCCCTCCTTTCTTTTCAGGTGAGTTCGATGAAGTGGAGGATTAGTCATCTCGTTGTGGTGCTAGATTTTTGAGTTGATGAATTTTCTTTAAGCTGTTTCATTTTGAAGACTTAATACTCGGTTTTAAGCGTTTCCTACTCATTTTAGTACGGTTTTGTAAGACATTTGGATTTGATCCTTGGGAATAAGATTTATGGTCTACTTAAATGTTTCTTGTTGGTGAAGGCAATGTGAATACTTGTCGTCTCAGTTAAGTGAGAGTCGGGGCATGACACGGCTTCAAATTTTTTTGGAAGATATTCCCATGTCGGAGAAACCTGTGCTAGCTATACGCATACATTGTGACAGTCAATCAGCTATAGCTCATGCTTAGAATAATCTCTACAATGGTAAATCTCGACACATCAGAAGATGACATAAGAAAATTAGACAACTTATCTCAAATGGTGTAATCATAGTAGATTATATCAAATCGGCTGACAACCTAGCGAATCCATTCACTAAAGGTTTTCCACGAGATATTGTTGCTAAATCATAAAAAGGAATGGGTTTAAAGCCTATAATGAGTGATGATGCTTGACTGGAACCCTAGCTATCATGACTGGAGATCCCAAGACGTAGGTTCAAAGGGAAAACAAATTCAAAAAAATCTACCAAAAGCACTTTGAGACAAAGAAGTCTCTTCCTAACTCCTAAGATGATAGAAGTGCTAATGTGAGAAGGATAAGCATATGCTTGTAATGATTCCATAGCTTCTAAAGCGGAGTATTACTCAATACCTTTCATGGTCAATCACCTAATGAGTGTGAAATGAGGCTATTTGTAGTTGAATGAATGCAAGACTATATTCTCTAAATTCACTCATGAAAACCAAGAATAGTTCAGGCCACAATGAACACAATAGAGAACTAAGTTCTAAGAGAAAATGAAGTTGCGTTATGCATGCTGTCTAGGTCTACACAAAACACCGGTTGGTTCAAGACATCATGTTCACCTTCTGGTAAAGTAAACCCGACATATATTAACTATGAGTGGTTCAAGGCTTAAAAATGCCACAAACTCAAACACAGTGAATTTTTGGCAAACACTCTCAATAACTTTGTTTAGTCTAGTCAGGATTAGAATAATTATAGTATTTAGAGTTTATCGAGTCTGCAATTGGTCTGCATATGTTTAGAGTCATTTCTATTCATGTGGAAGATTGTTGGGCCAATTATTGATGGCAATATGAAAAGAAATGGGCCAAGCCCTTTAAACCAAAAATTGAAAGTCCCACATCGGAGATAATGTAGGGGAATGGGCAATATTTATATGTTCCCACCTTTGTCTTGGTTCAAAGGCTTGGGAGAGAGGAAGGCTCCCAACGCGCGCGCCGCCGCCGCTGTCTGGCCGGCTCGGTGTGGGCTTGGGCTTAGGTGTTGGGTCTTAGGTATTTGTGGAGGGCCTCTGACCCAATAAGATTTTTTTTGGGACCAAGTTAAGCCCAACGTTTTTGCCATTTTAATTTCAAAAAGATAGCATGACGTTTGTGTTTAAACAACGCGTTGTTCGTCTGAAAACGACACGTAGTTCGTCTAAAAAGAACACAAAGTTTGGATCAAAACGAGTCAACAAAAGAGAGATCTTGTGGAGAAAGTTTCTCAACGCACCACTCCCTAGATTTCTGTGAGATTTCCGCTACCATTTCGAAAAACCGCTCCACTACTCTTCTTTATAAAACTCGTCTCCTCCTTCCTCATTTCTTAACGTTTTTATAAACAAAAATAAGCGATCAAAATCCCTAAGCGTAAGTTTATTAGGTAGAGAGTGTTTCGTAGATTATTAGTTTGTAGGGACGTTCACGGGTGAAGCGTGAATCGTCTATTATGGTTGTATCTTGGGACTCTTTTTCGTACCTGTCCGTCTCACTACAGAGCAAATATTAAGAGATAACAAAAGATATGCTACTGGACTCCATGGTCTATTTTTTGAAAAACGTTTTCGTTTTGGTTTCATTTCGTCTTTTGAATCTTATATTTCCTTAACATCGCTTTATTTATATCGTTATGCCAGTTCAGTTTTCCGGCTTTTACAAGTTATGTATCAAGTGATGTTTCAGTTAACAATTTAGATTTTAGTTAAAAGAATCCCAACCTTTTTTGTCGTTCAAAAACACCAGAACAGTTGTAATATGTATCAAAAATATCAGAAATAGCTAAGGGTGAACTCTCAAAATTCTTACCTAATGAAGCTGCTACGAACAAAAGACTTCGATGAGTAGCTGAGCAATCGATGCAGAGGAAAATTTCGTATGTAACTGATGCCCGTGTAGGATTCTTCGCACTGCAATTCAGGAATAGTTAGAAAACAACTCTCAGATCTAGCCCTACACGGTCAAGCAGATGAACAACTGCGGAGATAACATCCACGAGAAAATCAAGCAAACTGATAAGAGAAATTGAACCTTGATTATGATTTCAGTTTTCTGAAAACAATATTTTAAGGTAGGTTTGTCAGAATCCATCATAGACGAAATTATGAACATACAAAATCAGAAGAGGTGATGAAACGGATTTAGATCCACACAGGCTCAGAGACGAAGAATAGAAACCTAAAATCAAACTGAAACCCTACTAGGGACCCACTGATACAGAAACATATAGTCTACAAAATCAAAACCTAAACAGAGAGTGAGGAAATATCAAAACCCTAATCCAAACCCCGCAAATCAAAAACAAGAAAACACCTCGTATGTCCCTACATCTAAATAGAAAGCTAAAATCTCTTCCTTCTAAAATGTATTTTATTTTGATTTATTTTGAATTCAAAAATATAGATTAATTAATTATTTACCCTTTACCCTAATTTATAAAGATAAATTTTGAGCAGTTTCTTTCTTATTTCCTTTTTTATGCCTCGTTTTCTTCTCTCTTCATTCTCTCCTCCTTCTCTGTTCGTGCTCTGTTTCTTATTCTTCAACCTTCTACAATTTTTAAAAAAAAAATATTTTTCCTTTCTCTAGTCTTCAATCGATGACGGAAATTAAAATGGTGGAAAAGACAGCGGCAATTAAGATAGTGGCTTTACTTGTTTTACATAAAGTTAGATCTATGATTTTGGATCTATAGTTTTTGCATATTGTGGATTTTTCGAGTTAGGGATCTCAAGGTATGACGAAACAGAAACAGTGTTGATGAAGAATCCGGGTTTTCTGTTTTTTTTTTGAATTTAGGGTTCTTCTTATTTTCTTCAATTTTAGGGGTTTCTGGATTTTTAGGCGTGTTTCTTATTCTATTGAAGTCATTGATCTATGATTTTTGTATTTGATTGTGTGTGTTTTTTTTATTTGCAGATCTGAATTCTGTATAACTCGTATAATTAGGTAGAACTGCATCAGTACAACTAAGTATAACTTCTTCAGTAAACCCTAGTACAATTCAGTACAACTGCCTTAATATTACTAGTAAAACTCATTACAACTATATAAGTATTACTAGTATAACAACAACGTAAATATTACTAGTATAACTTAGTACAACTACATCAGTATTACTAGCATAACTCAGTACAACAACATAAGTATAACTAGAATGAATCCAGTAGAACTCGTTACATCTACCTTATTATAACTAGTAGAACTTGGTACAACTACCTCAGTAGAACTAGCAGACCAAATATACGTCGTAATGAAAAACTTAAATTAAAATTTTTGAATATTTTTTAAAAATTGAAATTTGAAAATCTTTCAATTTCAATTAAAAAAAAAATATAAAATCTTAATTCAAAAATAAACAAAGGGTAAAATCGGGTTTTCATATTTTCATTAAATGATGAAGGGTATTAAGATTAGTGAATGATATAGTAGATTTTTTTTCTTGTATAAGGACATATGAGATGATCTCTTAATCAAAACCCTTATCCGAACTAATAGTAGAAAGGGGAACGGAGGAAACGTACCCGGGAGATTTAACTCCAGTGAACTGGTGACGAACTCAGACCATTGACGATGGAGACGAACTCAGACCATTGACGATGGTGACAAACTCAGTCAGGTGATGGGTGAATGCAGCCGATCTCTTCTTCTTCTTCTTCCTCCTGCAATCTCTCATGTCTCTCTGTTTTATCATGCTAAAGTTTTTTGACTAATGAGAAAGAAATAGGAGGACTAACAAAAGAATGTTATTTTAAAAGTTATGTTTAAAAATTAAATTATCATTATACTGTTTAAAATAACATTATATTTATAAATTGAATAATATATAACTTTAATAAAGTGATTAGCTAAATTTCTTTTTTTTACAAATATTTATGTAAAGTACCTATTTAAATAAATTTTAAATTTATATATTATTAGAGGGTTTGAGTAGGAGTTACCCCGCCAAAACCACAAAACAATATTTCCCGCCAAAACTGCAAAACCAAAATTTTCGCCAAAATCGCAAAATTATGTTTTCTTGTCAACACCACAAAATCGTGTTTTTCCACTAAAATTCCGAAATCGAGTTTTCCCAAAAATATCGCAAAATCGAGGTTTCCCGCTAAAATAGTAAAATTAAATTTTTCCGCCAAAACTGCAAAATCAATTCCCCCCCCCTCAAAACCGCAAAATTCAATTTTCCCGCCAAAACCAAAAAACGAGTTTTCTCACTAAAACTGCAAAATCGAGCTTTCCCGCCAAATTGTGAAATCGAGTTTCCCCACCAAAACAACAAAACAATATTTCCCGCCAAAACTGCAAAACCGATTTTTTTTCGCCGAAATCGCAAAATCATGTTTTCCTGTCAACATCGCAAAATGATGTTTTCCTGTCAACACCGCAAAATCATGTTTTCCTGTCAACACCGCAAAATCATGTTTTCCACTAAAATCTCAAAATCAGGTTTTCCCGCAAATATCGCAAAATCGAGTTTTCTCGCCAAAATTGCAAAATCAAGTTGTCCTGCCAAAACTGCAAAATCGAGCCCCCCCACACCACAAAATTGATTTTTTTTTTCCGTCAAAACCGCGAATTCGAGTTTTCTTCCAAAGCTGCAAAATCAAGTTTTCCCAGCAAAGCCTAAAATTGAGCTTTTCCACCAAAAACCACAAAACTTTATTTTTTTCGCTACAACCGCAAACTCACTTTTTATGTAAAAATAGAAAAATCGTGTTTTACGGCCAAAACTGCAAAAATAAAATTCCCGCTGAAACCTTAAATTGTGTTTTCATGCCAAAACTTTAAATTTTGTTATTACGTCAAAATTTTAAAATCCGACATTTCCATCAAATATAAAAATCATTTTCTATTTGTACCACAAAACCAAGTTTCTTCAAAATCGAAACAATATTTTTATTTTTAGTCCCTAAAATAATATTTTTAGTTAATACCCATGTAAACTATAATATTATTATTCATGGGTAAACCATTAAAACCATTAACCCATTAACTTTAAATAGTTATGGGTTAATCCAATCCATTTAACAAATAGATTGAATAAACCCATAACCCATATAAGGTTAGAACCATTTGGATATGTTTTGGTGTGGGTTGGTTTGCCCATTTTGACACCCGTTTGAGGTTGAGATTTAATATTTGAAATTAAAATTGTTAAAATCTAACTTTAGATTTAAGATTTTAGAGAAAAATAAGAAAATAGTTTACTTTTTTTTCCTCAAAAGGTCATTCTATTACTCAAACATGAGGTGGTCTGGGAAGCCAAACCGGAATAGAACAGCCAACAAAACAAATATCTCTGTGGAAAGAACGAGCATTCCTAGCTAGTGTATCTCTAGTTCCATTATGGTTTCTCGGGATGTGGCAAATCTCAAAGGCTGGGAAGCAAATCAGTAGTGTTTGTATCGCCTCCAGCTTTGTAGCAAAACTCAACCATTCATGTGGCTCCGATACCATCGCGATAATGTCCTTGCAATCAGTGCCGAACCTTTGACAGGAAGAATATTGGAGCATACACTCCATTGCTGATGCGCCCCTAGGATGCTCTTTGGTTGATGGGGATGGATAGATCCTTGCAAGAACGAATCAGGGACTCAAGTTCTTCAAGTTTTGTGGATTGAATGGTGACACAAGAGGGATGGATGATCTCTTGATACTCCTAGGCGACTGATCTGGATATGACACACCAAATAAGAAGCCCTTAGGTCTCTGGATATTACACACCAGAACTCGACAACTTCTAGAGAGAGAGAGATCCGTCAAGAGAGAAAAGAAACTCGTGGTTTATTGATTGCTTGAGTACAATAGGGTTAGGAGAACCCTTTAAATAAAAGAAACCAGAGAACAGACTCTCTAGGGTTTCGAAAATAATAAAAAGGAAAACTATAGTTTAAAAATAACATAAGCTTTAAAATGTAATAAAATGTGAACTTCCGCTAGTCTTGGGCCGAGATAGAGCCTAAGTGATGTGTAAGACAAGTTGTGGCCTCGTTAAAAACCTTCCTCCGGAAAACCCCGTGGGACGAAACCAAAAGCAAGGAAAAGAGCACGCACCAAGTGTCTTGCCTAGACACTAACTCAGCTTGATGTAGAGATGGCTTGAATGGTGATCAAGACATCTCGGATCAAACCTTGTCCAAGACTTTCTTCTTGTTGTGGATGTGAAGTGAGTAATCCAACAACATTATCCTTAAGTTTCTTGACTCTGGAACGAGTCATGGGACCTTCTCGAATGGCTAGAGCATCATCACCAGGCTGCTGGAGCATTGTGGCTTCATGTGGCTCATCTAGACCCTCCTTGTTCTTCTTAGTGATCTGGTCCATGATCACATCATCTAAGCTCCCTTTGTCCTCTTTAGTAAGCTGGTCCATGATCACATCATCGCCTCCCTCTTCAAAAAGATTTGTCCTCAAATCTATTTCACCTTGCAAGCCTCTTTGATAGCCATTGTTGCTGATTGGTTCGGATATGTAGAAGGGACTGATCCGTTTGATTCCTGATTCATTACTCAAACCTGCATCATACTCTTTGACACACAATAAGTTAGCACATAAAATTTTGTCATGGAGTAAGAGTAATAGTCCAAATCCTTTTCTGCTCGGTTTTGGCTTGTATGTTGCGTCTGGAGGTGCTTCTTTGATGATGATGAAGCAAGTGACGCCTTGGTGCTTATCCTGGTCCAAAAATGGTGGTTTGAACCTCATATCTTCCTCACGCTTGTAGCTTCTCCTTACACCCTTCAAAGCTTTCCTGAAATCTATACTTGGCTCTTTTGATAAAAACAAGAGTATTATATCTGTGTGAAGAGTGATAAAAGAATCATTGAAAACATGACCACTTATCTTAGCATGCTCACCTGGTCGCCATAGATAGGTTTGAGATGTTCTAAACTTAGCAAAATTCAAACAAGGCAGAGATAGGATCACCTGACTTGTAAAACCCATAACTCTTTCACCTGAGAAGATTTTGACATGATTCCAAATCGACGTGATAGCCGGATAAGTTGAGTTTCTAATGCAGTTGGTTTCATGGCCTAAATCGTTTTGGTGGATGAGATATGATCTTCTGACTGATCGTATATCACAGCTGGCGACTAGACAGTTTTCAAGATTTGCTTGGTGCTTCTCCAACTTAGCCAAAGAATCATCACTGATACTCTGATCAATGTAGCTCCTCTTTTCACCTGTACCTTTCTCAGCTTGTTTTGAACAAGTCAAGTGTGTTATCAGGTCAAAGAAAGTATTATAGACAAGGATGTCTCCAGAGCACAAAACAGTATGACTCTTCCATCTATTATGCATATCAAAGAAAATATTACAGACCCAAATGTCATCAAGGATCAAGTTCACACATTCAGTAGCAGAGAGTTCTAGTTTCAATTGTACAACAGGTTTATCAAAGAAAGTGTTATACACTAGAATATCCTCAAAGAACAGTACTACACGTTTAGAATCATTTTCAGCACACAAACAATCAATCTCAAGCTCAGAGATATTTGCAGATTTCAAAATTTCAAACCTAAAATCAGAATGATGCAATTTCGGTTCATGCAACTTCCTAGGTTCTTTCAAGACATATGTGGATGCAAAACAATCATCAGTGTTCAAATCATGCCTAGGAAAATTCACAACGAAACTCTTCTCTTCAGTTCTAGCCAATGAATCACAAGGTTGTCTAAAACAGAAATCAGTTTGTTTCAACTCAAGCTCTAAAACCTTTTCAAAGTGATCAAAGCTTATGCTATATTTCAGAAACTGATCAAGACTCGAAACATGACCAGAAATGTTGTTTTTATTATTTTGAAAATGTTTTTGATCAAAGAGGTTTTCTGGTTCCAGTCCTTTAAAAGATCTAAGCAAGTTATCAAAAACAGAATTTGAAACACAAAAATCTTTTACTTTGTCAAGACCAAAACGTTTTATGTCTTTAGTACTCACTTTAACACACATTATAGGCACAGAACTAACCACTTTAGCTTCGTTACAGTGCTTTTGCTGGTTATGAGACAAGGGTTTAGGAGTTGGGTTAGACTGCAAGCTGTTCTGATGTTCCAACTCTTCTCCTTGTGTTGATTGCTCTGGTTCTCTATCTACTGATTCTTCTTTTGCAACCTGTGACACTAAAACAAGGCTACTCGGTTGCACCGGTTTAAGAAAAGTTAGCTCATCACAAGAAGTACTGAAATTAAATTCAGGCTGAGGTAAGAAAAGAGAACACTCTTGTTCTGTCCCAAACTTTCTTTTTACCAAAGATGTTTCTGTTTGAGCTTCTTGAGTTGGTGCAGCTGAGTCTGGTTCTTGGTGCTGTGATGAACGTCCAGGGTTGGTCCTCTTGAATTGCTTCTCCACATCCATCATTACTTGTAATAACTTCTTTTTATCTTCCTCACTGAACCAGGAATATTTTTCTGTTTTCTCCTTGCTGTAACAGGTTACTGCCTTGCTAGATGTGACTTCCTTCATTGGAGACTTTAGGGAAGTGTTGCCTTTGGATGCATACTTTTCCCTTAGTAACAACTTCAGACTCTCCCACGTGGTGATAGTTGGCTCCTTGTAGAACCTGCGATCATCTTCTTCTTGCAACCACCACTTATAAGCGTTTCCTTTGAGTTGAGAAATTGCAAAAGCTAATCTTTCCTTCTTCAATATTCGGTTGTAATGCAGCCACTTGTCCATGGTTCTTTCCCACTCTAGATAGTCACTTTTTCCTGAAAAAGCATAGAGTCGAACATGAGTAACTGGTTTATAATCAGAACAAAGATCAATTGATTTAGGAGTGAGAGAAGATTGGTGTGGTCTGCTCCATGTGTTGGCTGGTTGCTTGAAGTGTGGCTCTCCACGACCATTATCTTGTTGGAGATCCTGTCTAAACTCCTGCAAGAGTTTATCATGGCTGGTTTTCATCATCTGTTGCAGCTGAGCATTCATAGCCTTAAGTAACAGCCTTTCATCCTTAGTGAGGACTCCTTTCTGATCTCCTGCCATGGTACCAAAGTTGCTTCCTCCTCACACTCGGTCCCTATTGCTTCCTGCACAAAGGAAAAACGAGACAACCAGTAAAAGGACTCTAGACAAACAAGACAAGTAAAAAGGAAAAAGATAACAAAAATTAAGCTTGTTTTGCAAGACAAAAGCAAAAAGGATAATTCGGCTAGGTAAAAAGGGAACTAGGGTTTCTGATTTCAAGCAAAAAGGAAATTCTTCAACTCTTGTCTAAACTTCTCTAAGGTGTTCTAGCAGCCTAAACAACCTAAGTCTACTCGTGTTCAAGGTGATTAAGTTGATTAGCAGATGAAACAAAGAGGTTTAGAGAGCAAAATAAACTGATGCGGCTAGGTTTAGAGAGAACTAGGGTTTTCGCCTACAACCAGAAAAGGAAAGTGGACAAAATTGGCTAAAACTCTATGTAAATTTCGAGCAGACCTAAACAAACCTAGTTCTTCTTTTGTTCAAGATGATTAAAGAGATTTTGCAGTTGAAACAAAAGATAAAAAGGATAAACGAAAACTTCCCAAACCAAAGTTGCTCTGATACCACTTGATGCGCCCCTAGGATGCTCTTTGGTTGATGGGGATGGATAGATCCTTGCAAGAAAGAATCAGGGACTCAAGTTCTTCAAGGTTTGTGGATTGAATGGTGACACAAGAAGGATGGATGATCTCTTGATACTCCTAGGCGACTGATCTGGATATGACACACCAAATAAGAAGCCCTTAGGTCTCTGGATATTACACACCAGAACTCGACAACTTCTAGTGAGAGAGAGAGAGAGAGAGAGCCGTCAAGAGAGAAAAGAAACTCGTGGTTTATTGATTGCTTGAGTACAATAGGGTTAGGAGAACCCTTTAAATAAAAGAAACCAGAGAACAGACTCTCTAGGGTTTCGAAAATAATAAAAAGGAAAACTATAGTTTAAAAATAACATAAGCTTTAAAATGTAATAAAATGTGAACTTCTGCTAGTCTTGGGCCGAGATAGAGCATAAGTGATGTGTAAGACAAGTTGTGGCCTCGTTGAAAACCTTCCTCCGGAAAACCCCGTGGGACAAAACCAAAAGCAAGGAAAAGAGCACGCACCAAGTGTCTTGCCTAGACACTAACTCAGCTTGATGTAGAGATGGCTTGAATGGTGATCAAGACATCTCGGATCAAACCTTGTCCAAGACTTTCTTCTTGTTGTGGATGTGAAGTGAGTAATCCAACAACATTATCCTTAAGTTTCTTGACTCTGGAACGAGTCATGGGACCTTCTGGAATGGCTAGAGCATCATCACCAGGCTGCTGGTGCATTGTGGCTTCATGTGGCTCATATAGACCCTCCTTGTTCTTCTTAGTGATCCGGTCCATGATCACATCATCTAAGCTCCCTTTGTCCTCTTTAGTAAGCTGGTCCATGATCACATCAATTGCCCATCAAGAGCCTCTAATTCCGAATGAAGCACTGTCTCTCGCTTGCTCAGATTACGCGACCCCAAAAGCTCAATTTTCCCCTTGTCACTCTTTCACACCCAGCCGCATCCGCTATACTGATCTGTGGCGGTCCAAGAACCATCCACCATACAGATATTTTCCAGACATAAGGTCTGTGCAGATTCGCTTCTTTGCATATTTGGATTCTGATTGATCAACTCATTAGCACTAAACCACACAAGGCATTCACTTTCTGCATATCTTACTAGTTCCCTTAGATATTTATCAATTCCCCTGAAGAGTTTATCATTCCGGGCCTTCCAGATATACCAAATTATCCATGGAAAAGAGTCTCTATGTTGATCAACCGAGAACTCATTTTTTTGCCAGAAGAGGTAATCCATATTGGAAAGTATACTAGTCAATGGGAATACATTTTGACCTGAGGGTACCGAAGATAAAGCCCATACTTGTACCGCAGGAGGGCACTCGAATATGGCATGTGTAACTGACTCCTCTGGCTCCCCACATCTCGGACAGTAATCACCACATCTCAAATGTCTATAATTTAGATTTTTTGTGACCGCCACGTGCCATGTGATTAACTGCCATATAAGATGACACATCTTTGGGGGTGCATTGATTTTCCAAGAAAAGGCTTGAAGATCAGTGATACTAGGTTCACAAATCCCACTCGCCACATTATTCCTGAAAAATTTCCTAGCCACCCAGTAACCTGATTTGACCGTATATTGTCCACTCTTAGTATAGCTCCAGCAAAAAGAATCTTTGTGGAATGTCGTACTTATGGCTATAGATCTGATGAGGGGAATGTCTTCCGCGTCAACATAGTTGGTCATTAATTCAATATCCCACTCCTTCGAGTCATGATTTATGAGATCGCTAACTCTCATATTCGGGTGCAGTACCAGAGCAGATGAGAAGGCCGGCTTGGCTGGTATTGTAGGGATCCAAGGATCCTCCCATACCTTAGTATCATTTCCAGAATGGATCTTTTGTCTAATTCCCAATATAATAAGTTTCATGCCGCCGAAATACTATTTCAGACATATGAAGGACTGGTTACTGACAATGCACGCAAAGGCGAACTCATCTGATAATATCTTCTTCTTAGCACTCTAGCCACCACTGAGTCCAAAAATCGGACTAGTCTCCACAATTGTTTAGCTAATAAGGCCAAGTTGAATTCATGTATCAAACGAAATCCCAAACCTCCTTCATTTTGTTGTTTGCAGAGTTTTCCCCATTTTGCCCAATGTATACCTCTTTTAGGTGGGCTTGAGCTCCACCAGAACTGTGCAATGGAACTAGCAAGCTTCTCACAAATCTAGAATGGTAGTAAAAAGGTAGACATCACATATGTCGGGAGTGCTAATAGTATAAATTTTATTAGGACCTCTTTCCCACCTTTGGATAACCATCTAACCGTCCACCCATTCACTCTATGCATCAGCTTGTCTTTAAGGAAAACAAAGAGTTTACATTTGAATTTACTAATATCTTATGGTATACCCAAGTAGGATCCCATCCCACCCTCATTTTGGATACCAAGCTTATCTTTAATCAGATGCCGAGTTTGG
The DNA here is from genome assembly GCA_905132765.1 of Moricandia arvensis. Taxonomy (NCBI): domain Eukaryota; kingdom Viridiplantae; phylum Streptophyta; class Magnoliopsida; order Brassicales; family Brassicaceae; genus Moricandia; species Moricandia arvensis. The sequence continues at coordinate 83,038 of CAJHQP010000154.1, forward strand.
GGGTTTATCTTCTTGCCAAAGAGCAAAAAAGATTTCTCAAAGGTGATACATTGAGCATACACTTCTCCATATTTCCTGAGCTCTTTCATTACTTCCTCACATTCACGGGGCTCTACCTTACAAAAGAACAGGCTGTCATCAGCAAAGAGAAGGTGAGATATCGAGGGACAATCGCATGTAACACGCATACCCGTTATGTTCCCTTGATTCTCCGCATGATTAAGAAGGCTAACGAGCGCTTCCGTGCATAGAATAAAGATGAAAGGAGACAAAGGATCTCCTTGACGTAGGCCTCTTCCAGGTACAATGTTTCCCTTTGGTTGCCAATTTAAAAGTACTTTATAACAAACCAAAGTTATGCAGCGCATAATCCATCCAATCCAAGTTTCTGAGAATCCCATCTTTTGCATCACTGCCTGAATGAATGTCCATTCCATGCGACCATACGCCTTACTCATATCCTTTTTGATGGCCATCCTCCTATTTCGTCCGTTCTGTTTAGTTCGCAACGCATGAAACATCTCTTGTGTAATCATGACATTACTCGAGATTTGTCTTCCGGCCACAAATGCTGATTGGGTTTCGGAGATAAGACCTGGCAGAAATTTTTTTAACCTCTAGCATAAGACCTTAGAGATTATCTTGTAACTAACATTGCATAGGCTGATGGGCCTAAACTTAGCCTTCTCATTTGGTTTCTCCACCTTAGGGATAAGACAAATATTTGTGTTGTTAAGGTCGTTTGCTAATGTCCCTTCAAAAAGAAATTGGTTAACCATAAGGGTTAGATCCTCCTTTACGATGTCCCAGTATTTTTGGTAAAAAAGTGTCGTCATCCCATCTGGCCTTGAGGCTTTCTCAGGATGCATCATGAACAGCGCTAAATTTACCTCCCATTCCGTAACCGGAGCTGTAAGATTCTCATTAACCTCCCCACTAATCTTCGTGGAGACCTCTGAAAGAGCCTTGTCAATATTTTCCGTGTTAGATGCCTCGAACAACTCTCTAAAGTAGGTAGTAGCAATAGCAACTAAGCCTTCCTCATCTTCCACAACATTTCCATTTGAATCAAGAAGTTTGGTAATCTTGTTCCTTGCTCTCCGTTGCTTTGTTACTAAGTGGAAAATTGTGTATTTCGATCCCCTTCTTTAAGCCAAAAGTTCCTACTCTTTGTTTCCAGAACATTTCTTCCGCCTTAAGAGCGTCAGATAATTTCTTCAAAGCCTCCGCTATTTCCTCAGTTGTAGCAGCATCGTCCAAGTACAGCCCCTCCACTTTCTCCTTTAGCTCCTCCACTTGTCTCCCGGAATTTAGGTCATTATGCCTCCTCCATAATCCAAGCGCCTTACGACAACTTGAGATGTGCTCCATGATATCAGCATTAGGTGGAAGTTCTGGAGATTTCCATCCCTCCAATATAACTTGTCGTATTTCCTCTTTGTTAGTCCGCCTTTTGTCAAATATGAAAGATTTCGATTTTCTCACTGGTTTTGAAAAGATATTGCAAGGACTGGACGATGATCCGATCCCCACAGCCTCATATAGTTTACCACTGAATGTGGAAATTTGTCATGCCAATCCTCGTTGCCTACAGCCCTATGCAATCGACATCGGACAGTAGTTCCTCCGACTCTTTTTCCAAACCATGATAACATATTCCCTGAGCATGAAATTCCAGCATTCCATAGTCATTAAGCATTTGCTTGAATGACAAGAAAGAGCTATCCGATCTAGGTCTTCCACCCACTTTTCATCATGGCTTGTTATTTCGTTAAAGTCACCTATCATAAACCAAGGTCCAATTCTTGTTGTTGAGAATCGCGTAAGACGTTCCCATACTTGTTCTCTTTGTTCTAACACAGGATCACCATACACAAATGTCATATAGACTTTTATTCCATTAATGATTGCCTAAACGTCAATCATTCTGTTATTTGAAAACAAAACATTAATTTGAAATTCTTCTAGTGAAAATAAAGCTAAACCACCGCTAAGGCCAAGAGGCTCTACGGTAAACTAGCGATCAAATCCTAAGTCGGTCCGAATGTTTTGCAACAAAGACCTATTATTCTTCGTCTCCGAAAGGAACAAAAGTCCTAGGCAATGCTTCTGACACATCTCCTTGAGGCGTCGAACTGTGAGGTTGTTCCCGGTCCATCTGCAGTTCCAACTGATCGTCTTCATGGTTCAATATCAGATGAGTTTTTAGGCCTTATCACTTCCTCTTTTTTTTCAGCCTATCTCTCGTCCTCTGTGCGCCGTGTCGCCCAGATCTACCAGCACCACCAGTCGAATTTGATCCCAGAGATTTGAATCGTTTGCTTGGAGATACCCGATGAAGGATCTCCAACTTCTTGCTTAGAAAGCTCAATGGAGCATTTCTCTTGGCGCCAGGTTTCAGAACTCTCGCTGCCTTATTTGCTGATTTTGACCTCCCTTCCACAACATATAATGGTTCTGGCCACTTAGTTTTAGATTCCAACAGCTCCTCTCCTAGCAAGTCATCCTCACTTGGCACAAAACCCTCCATGCTATCATCTTGCTCATCCAAATCCATATCCTCTAGTGCCCCCAATAATCTGATCCTCCTTGGTCTCAGGTGCAAGTGAAGGAGAGAAAGAAAGTGCACGAGCTGCTCCCTTAGTGCGTATAGTTACATTACTCTCCATAGGATTGTCCCATCTTTTTGGGGTGACAATCTTACTTGCTATCTTTCTCCTTTTTCAAACTTCATTACTCTTCTGCTGTTCAGCCTCAGGTGATTCATGGATAGCTGATATTTTTTCATAAGGAACAATATCTAGTGGGGCAACATAACCACCCTCACGAAGGTCCACAGAGCCTTTTCTCTATTGTGGTGCCTCCTATTATCCTCCATTTTCACATTTGTTGATGATTTGGCTCTCCATCGCTGCTCGGGTTTATGATGATATGGCTCATTATCGACCTCCTCCATGTTTGTTACTTCTATAGTAATCATGTCAATTCCTTGAAACTCTTGTTGTACATCCCTCCCTTCGTCTATCATAGCTATCTCTAAAGCGAAATTGACTCTCTTGGGGACGCTCATCTGTATGATGTCTGTCCAATCTCAACACACCACGAGTCTGTTCATTCCTCTGTTGCCATGAAGATTGAGTCACTTGAATATTCTCAAGTTCCTCACAGATTGCTGAGTATGACGCACCACTGGAACCTGAACTCTGGAGAAAACATCAGAGCGCTCACTCGGCTGATGTAGCCTATTGTGAATATGGGCAGTAAGGCAATATCCTTTCTCATGAGAGAGTAACCCACAGATGGTGCAGTGTTGAACAACATATCATATTTGATCTCAATAGTGACTTTATCTCCTTGTGGAGATTGAACTTTCCTTGAGAATTTTAATGGCCGACGTGAATCTATCTGTATGATCATAGGACCCTTAGATAGCTCCAAAGTATCAACAAATCCAATTCTCCCACCAATATTCCTCAAGTTTCTATCGGTCCATAAGCGCAGGGGAAAACCAACCATTTGCACCCACAAAAGAATCACCCAAGGATAGTCATCATGAACTATAGGTTCCCATCTGAACAGCATGAACATACAAAAGTTGAAATGGAAAGGACTCTGCCGAAGAACATAGTTAAGATCTTCCTTAGAGCTGAAGTTAAAAAAAATTTCCATTTCCTAGATTGTTTGTTGTAGTCCTGTCTTGTAAACCCCATTGTGACGACATTGTTTGGAGAAGCTTCTCCACCTTTTGTTTCCCCGGATTTAAGATCTTGCCAATGAGAGATAACTTGAATTCCTTAATAACAAAAGCATCATCATGATCTGTGAGTTTTATTGGTTCGTCATCGTCTTCGTATAACAAGCCCTTGCCTTTGATGTCTTCTAAGTGAGTAGAACCCATTCTAGATGAGGATCCCATATGAGGATCTCACCAGTAAAGAAACGTACTATAAAACAATGTCGGGATCAAACGAATATCAATGTCAAGGTTGTTGAATACACAAAGAGAAACTTCGCAAATATACCAAAGAGTATAGTTATTAACGATGAAATTCCAAATCTAGTGATACCGTTTGGTGAAAAACAAAATGGAGAGAGTGATGAAGCAAAAGAGGTTTTGCTATCCGTCTAATCCGTCAGGATAATCACTAAACACTTGATGTCGAACTTGTTTTCGGAGATAGCCGCCGTGAAGAGTCGGATCAAGCCGAATCCAAGTGATGCACCAGACAATGATCTGATACATCTCTATAAGGAATTAACGTGTCGTCCAATCATCAAAGAATGAAATAGACGTATGTCGTGTGTTCATCACGATCGACGAAGTAGCTAGGTGCAGAGACATTCGTGAGCTTTGTTGATATAGCGGCCGAGGAAGCCTGAGAAGACGACTGGAGTTGATGGCGTCGCGATATAAACCAGATGCGATGACGATCCAGATCCATCAAAAGAAACGAGAAACTTGGCACAAGGAACCGAGACACAAGGATATCTGGATTAATCTATATGATCTCCACCAAAGAGTGTTGAATCATAAGAAGAAAAACAATCAAAGAAGATTCACCATCATGATCGCTACTGAGATTTAAATAAGAATAGATTTAATTTTTAGGAGCTCTGTTTAAAGTTTAGGTTTTAGGGTTTACATTTTTTGGAGGCAAATTAAATAAAGTGAGAAGCAAAGTGAAACAAGAGTGAGACGAAAAATGAAACAAGAGTGAGAGGAAAAACCAATTATTTGTCCACTTTAGTAAAGATAACATTGTTATTATATATACGTCTTTCGATAGCATTCACGAACAAAACACTATTTTAAAATATGGGTTATGTAAAAAATATCATTTACGTACAAAACCTTATGCTATTTTTACTCGGTTTTCTTGTAGAGGTTATTGACACCGCCAATGATAAGGGCGATGAAGAGAATGTGAACTACATTAGTGGCACTGGTTTTCAGAAACATGAGAATCAAGTTGGAAACATAAATCCCTATGACAATGGTTAGAGAAATAATTATAACCAGAGTTCACAATACCAAAAACTATGCATCAACACCAACATCAACACTAATAGCTATGGAGCGTCTTCTTACTAGAATCATGCACCAACTACCGAAGAAATAAAAATAGAGAGCATGAGTGATTATGTTCTTGAGGGTTAGCAGAAGCTTACAATGGATTTCAATGGGAAAATAGATGAAGTGTACACAAACCTGAACGACAAGTTCCAAGCTCTTAGCACCCATGTGAAGAAGTTGGAGACTCAAGTGGTTGGACAGAAGTACCACGTGCGTGCCATTATATATCATGATCACTGCCAAGTGATGGAGGAAGAGAAACTTCAAGAAGGAAAATTTTAAATCGACAGTTCTATGTCCTTCGGAAGCTCTCATTGGTGTCGTTCGACACCCCAGGCTGAGCACCAATCGACACCCATGCTAAGTATGTATGTTCAAGTGAAACGACAAGCGTCGATCGACACCCTATCTCGTTCGTTGATCGACACCCACTAGTGACTTACCGAGTTCGTTTGCCAAGTATTGATGTAGATCGTCTGAATGCATCAAGACACTCGTCTCTAATATCAACAAAGCCAGAAGAGGACATAAGTCAGAAAACGAAAGATGCACCAGAACCAATGATTGTTGAGCAGGCTACAAAGGTGAAAACTTCTATGAGGAAGAAGAACAAGGTTCCCAAACATCTAAAGATAAGAGCTAATGAGAAAGAGATAGATAGTTGTACTAAGAGGATGATGAAGATCCCAATGGACATGCCATTCAATGATGTTTATTGAATCCACAGACTCTTGATGTTTTTCTAGAGAGAGCAGAGAGACATAAGAGGACATTGAGTGTATGCTCCATCAAACCAGAGAGAAGATGTAGCAGAAGATTACAATGACGAAGAAGAGTGATCCTGAGAATTTCGTGGTTCCCTGCATAATTGGAGGTCACAACTACCCTAATGCACTCTGCGACACATGTTTTTCATTCAGTATTATTCCCAGAGTGATGGTTGAGCAGCTGAGTCTGAATATAGAACCATCTAGCGATTCATTCTCTTTTGTGGGTATCTCCAAAGTGAATTCAGGAGGGATTGTCAGAAAATTCATGTATGAATCGACAATGCCCAAGTTACAGTGGATTTTCATTTCGAATATTCAGATAGACATAAATTCTTCTCTATTACTTAGGAGAGCCTTCATGGCTACTGTAAGATCTGTTTGGGATATCAAGACAAACACGGTGTATCTCTCGTTCATCAGTGAGGCTGATTTCTATGACAATGTTCAAGTGGTTAAGGGAACCACACCCTAGATTGAGATAAGAGGTGATCCAGGATTCGTGGCAGTTTGCTATTCTGATTCCGGCGCAGAGTAAGAAGATGTTGGCGAGGCGTCGATTGACACCCAACCACCAGCATTGATCGACACCCCTGCAATTCCAGAATTCCGAGAAACTTTCTTGATTGAAGACACCATTCCACCTAAGAGAAAATCCAGTGTAGTAACACCAGATGAGAATGGAGTCTATAAAGATGAAGAGAATGCATGGGCTGAGGATGGAAGGATCATCAATGTTTCAAAATAGGATATAAGAGCAATACTTGAGATAACACATAGTAAGGGTGACTGTTATTTAAGTCTACCAGAGTATGATGAGTGTTTTGAGATGTCCGGAGTTCGTCCTACAATTGCTTATCGACTAGAATTTGAGGTTTACATGAGAAAACAATTTGAAGAGTTAACAACAAATCTTTACACAATTCAGGAGAGAATGTTTGATGATTTGTATAGGAATATTGATGCAATCTATTTTCCTCAGCAACAACATTGGATGGTTAAGTAAGTGTATGGAAGAGCTGCAGCTGAAAGTGGATTACACACATAAGATCATTTAGAGACAGCAAGAGCACATAACCAGAGGAGAAGAAGCCATCAAAAGCTTTGTAGACCCCTGGTTTGAGATGAGCAAAGAAGATGTGGATACGTGTTTTCCAACAAATGTTCCATTACCTCCATACTAGCCAAAAACATCCAAAACATCAAGCTACAGACTATAAACAAGCGCTTGATGCAGGAAAACCATTTAGTAAGTTTTAAATTAATTTTAATTTTCGTTTTACAGAATTTTCATGTTTATTTTATTTCAGTTCTAAAAAAGATCCAAGGAAGACGAGTCTGCACCGAGCATCGACCGACACTTGATTCATGATAATCGACAAAGCATCATGAGCATCAATAGATCACCACTTAACTGTGTCGATCGACTCACCATCAGCGAGCATGTATACTATTTATTCCGTGTTATATTTCGTCCTTATGATTTATTTCCCACCAATCTTAGACTGCATAATTTTGGGGGGCAGTATTGTTTATGTTTGGGGGAGGTTTTACTGATATTGTGTTTTATTTTTAGTTTTAGTTTATATGTTTTTAAGCAAATTTATAGAGTCAAGAAGGGGAGATGAACTTTTTTTAATTTTTACCTATTATCTAACCACTCTCTAGCACCGTTCTTTGAGATTATTGATTGCATGGTGTACTGAATGGAAACACCAAAGTGGATCACCTGCCAATAGCATCCATGCTAGCTGAGAAAGTCTGAAGAAACCAAAAATAACTTCCAACCTTAATCAACTTAACTTGCTTGTTTTGGGGCTTGGTATATACTAGATCGAATTTCTTCGGTAAGTTTGGATGGTAAAAGTCTGTGTGGTTCTGGTTCCCTTGTTTCATCTCCCTCCAGCATCTAGAAAATAAAAATATTGAGATAATTTCCTGAAAGATGCAGAGGGGTAGGAAAATTTCTTATGACCCCATTATTCTAATTCAGAAAGGAATGATCACACATCTTTGGAAGCAAAGGTTAGGTACATTAAAATGACCTCTTTATTCGCCTACGCTTTGTCAAAAAAAAAAGAAGAATGAAAAAGAAAAAGACTCAGAGAAGAGAAGAGAGAGAGAGAAGAAAGTGATCAGAGAAGACTACATGTGTGTTCAGATACTTGCTGAGGGTAAGTGTAAAGGTGTCCTTTGATCAATACTCCCAAAATTTAGCCTACACATTTATTTACAGAAATGAGGTCAGTAGATGGGTTAGACTCGGAGAATCAGCTAAGCAGTGGGCTGGAAGGTTTGGTTGCTAAGCTAAGATCTAGTACATGGAAGTTCCCTTGCAATCTGATGTGGCTTGCAACATTTAAGAGCTGAAGGTAGTAAAGTTTAAAAATTTTGTTAGTCCTTGTGTTTTCAAACCTTTTTACAAGATTGTTCTATGTTTTGTTTAAGGGCAAGCAAACGATAAGTTTGGGGGAGTTGATAAACTATGATTTTTTTTCTAGTTTTCACCCATAGTATATGTGTTTTTTATAGTCTATTATATATGTTTGGAGTCTAATTTAGAATATTTTCAGGTCAATGTATGTTTTGGAGCAATGTGGAGATTATAGAGCATTTTAGAGTTTAATGATGAGGAAACTCGTAGCTGATGAAGAAATCAGAAGCCATAGTCGAAATCAAGAAGTAGTGTCGATCGACACTAACCCCTTGGTCCCGATCGATACCCGTGCGAGTAAATGGGCCGACTTAAAGTCAAGACCCACTAAAGCCCAAATTTCCACATAATTACAAGGCTACCCGTGGGCGACTCCATTCCTAGTATTTATGTGTGTTTGCCATTGTTTAGGCAACAAAACAGTCACAAAGACATAATAAACCACCATATTTATTAGCTTTATGTTATTTAGTTTTGGAGTGGAGATCAGAACTCCTTCAGATATTCGTATTGGAACTCTAATTTTCTTACTCTATCTATTTATGCATTCTATTTAGATTATTGTTATGCTCTGCTTAATCATGTTTGAGTCGTTTTTCTTGTTATATTTAGGGTTATATTATGATTTACATGAATTGCTGAGACATAGAATTGCTATGGTGATCTTCTAGGATCTTTCATCAAAATTGTGCTTATTGCTGGTGTTCTAGAGTAGCTAACTAGAACACTGAGTCTATGATAATAATAACTATGATAGTAGGTTCAATACCTGAATTAATTATGTTGAGCTAGGTTGTTAAATACATGCGACGAATGGTCTAGTTAAACCAATGAACATATCGATTAGGACGTTAATGCTTGCCTAAGGAAGCTATTGAGACTCATACCATAGTATCGATTAACACTCACCCCTTGTTCACATGCAACAACTGGAACAAAGACTTAGTCTTCTGATTAGACTCACAACGATATCTGAATATCTTACTATTGCATTCAAGTTCTAGGACGGTTTATCACACATCCTTAGCATCTATATATCATAATTATATTGTCTGAAACCCTAAGTTTAGCTATTTATTCTTATGGTTTACAAACCAACTGCTTAATCAATCACTATTATTTACTACTTTATAATTTACTACATAGCTTAATCATAGCACATCTAGTCTATTGTGTGCCCACGGTCCATGTGGATGAATCCCTAAATACTACAACTGAACCTATTATTTGAGAAAGTTGCTCATAGGGTAATTTGAGTGATATTAAAAACTCATCAAACATCCTCTCCTGAGTTGTATAAATGTCATCTATAATCTCCTCAACTTGATCTCTCCTGTAAACCTCAAATCTAGCCGACATGTAGGTGTAATTGAGCTCCAAGCAACTGGAAACATCGATCATACTTTGGTAAGCTTACATTGTACCCTTCCAAACTATCTGTCATCTCAAGTATTGTTTCCATATCTTCTTATGAAACATTTATGATCCTTCCATCCTTAGCTTATTCATTGCCCTCTTCATATATATGTATACTCCATGCTCATCTGGTGTTACTACAAAGACGTTTCTTTGGGGTGGAATGGTGGCTTCAACTAAAAAGCCTCTCATAATTATTGAGTCGCATGGGTGATCGATGTCGAAGGTTGGGCGTCGATCAACGCCTCGCTGTCATCTTCATACTCTGTGCCAAAATGAGAATAGCTGACTGCCACAAATCTTGGATCATCTCCTATCTCAATGTATGGCGTGCTTCCCTTGATCACTTGAACATGGTCGTAAAAATCTGTCTTGCTGATAAGTTAGAGATACAACCTATTTGTCTTTACGTCGAAAACAGCTCCTACAATAGCCATGAAGGCTCTTTAAAGTAATAGAGAAAAATTCCATCCTATATGAATATCCATGACATGAGAATTTACTAGAAATAGGGCATTGCCGATTTGTACCTGGAGGTTTTTGTCAACCCCTCCTGAATTCTCCTTGAAACAATCCACAAAGGTCAATAAATCACTAGAAGGTTCTATCTTCAGACTCAGCTCCTCAGCCATCACCATGGGCATAATACTGACCGAAGAACATGTATCGCAGATTGATTAAGGTGGCTGTAACCTCCAACCATGCAGGGAACCACAAATTTCCCAGGGTCACTTTTCTTCTTCAATGTAATCCTCTTCTTCATCTTCTCTCTGATCTGATGAAACATACATTCAATGTCCTCATTTGTCTCTTTGCTCTCTATGAAAAACATCCACAGTCTGTGGGACTAATAAGCATCATCGAATGGCATGTCCACTGGGATCCTCAACATCCTCTTGGTGAATCTGTCCATCTCTTTCTTACTAGCCTCTCTCCTTAGATGATTTGAAACCTTGTTCTTTTTCTCTCTTAAAAATCTGCCCCTCTGTAGCCTGCTCAACAATCGCTCTGGTGCATCTTTGGTTTGCTGATTGGTGTCCACTGTTGGCTTTGTTGATGTCTGAGACGAGTGAAGCATTGAATCGATTTGCATCAATACTTGGTAATCGAACTCGGTAAGTCACAGGTGGGTGTCGATCGACAAAAACGGTAGAGTATGATCGACGCTTGCCGTTTCACAAGATCCCATGGATTCAGTATGGGGTGTTGATTGGTGCTCAATGGTTGGTGTCGATCGACACCATTATGAACCGCTGAAGGACATGGAGCTTTCCACTTGAAAGCCACCTTCTTGAAATTTCTCCTCTTTCACCAACACTTTCCAGAAATCATCAGCTATGATGGCACTCACGTTGCTTCTGTCCAGCCCCTCCTTTTCCATTAATTATCGCCTCATATCTTCTCACAACTTCACTTGTCTAAACCACTTGAGTATCCAACTTCTTCACGTGGGTGCTGAGAGCGTCAAACTTGTCATTCATGTTAGTGTATACATCATTTATATTCCCATTGAAATCCACTATTAGCCTCTGCTGACCCTCAAGAACCTGATCAATCATGCTTTTTATCTTTCTTTCTTGATTTGTTGGTGGAGGATTCTGGTAAGAAGAAGTTCCATAGCTCATGTTGTTGTTGTTCGGTCTATGGTACTAGGAACTTTGGTTGTAATTACTCCTTTAACCAGTGCAATAGAAGTTTATGTTTCCACTTTGATTTCCAGACCTCTGAAAACCAGTGCCACATATGTTGTTCACATACTCTTCGTCGCCCTTATCACTAGCAATATCAACAGCCTCCACATCTTATGAAAAGCTCACCTGCTTCTTGAGAAGCATATGAACACTGTCCAGCTTGACTTTAATTCCATCCATCTGCTCCTTGCCCAAGCTAGCAACTGATTTCTTCCTTTCGAAATCAGTGTTATTGGTGCTATTGCTAGATGCCAAGTTCTCAATAAGTCTCACAGCTTCTTCTGCATTCCTAGTGTTGAAATTTCCCTCACTAGCAGTGTCTAGATTCATTTGTAAACCAAAGCGATGCCTCTGAAGAAGGTATCAAGCAGCTGTACCTAGTTGAATCAATGGTTTCGACAGTCTCTCTTATATGACTTGAATCTAATCTAAGAGCTTCTGAAAGATTCTGCAGGCTCCTGTGTGAGTGTAGTAATTTTGTTTCTCAACTCTTCAGATCGCGCATCATCAAAGAAATTACACAGGAATGCATTTTTGATGTTAGTCTAGGATGTAAGAGATCCTGATGGTAACTTCTTAAGCCAATATGGAGCATCTTCAGCAAGTGTAATGAAAAGAGCTTACAGAGAAGGTAGTCCTCAAGGACTCCATTAGCTTTGACAGCAGAAACTAGATCCTCGAACCACTCTAGATGGTCCATCGGATGCTCATGTGGGTGACTATGGTAAAGTGTCTGCCACAAGTGTAAAGATGCATGCTTAAACTCGAAATATGGAAAGTATGGAGGACGAATAGCATATATGTTGGTGTAGTATTAATCTAGACGTTGTAATCAGGCAATGTTCTGGGTTGAGCAGCCTGGATAGTCTCATCATCTACAGCCTGAGCATTGGCTAAAACATCTCAACATTAGCTGCTTCTTAAGAAACTTCTTCTGGATCAGGGATTACAACTCCCTGATCATCAATTCTCTGACCTGCTGAATTATGTAGATGACTCTCAGGGTCTTCCAGACTCCATTCGAACCCCTCGTTAGTATAAGTGTCGCAACCATTTTGTTCGCTTGCATTTTGGTCTCAATTGGCGAAGATGAGTTAGTGTCGATCTTTGCTCTCTCAAAAGAAGTGTCGATCAACGAAGATGTGATGGTGTCGATCGATGTTGTTTGCTTCTCTTTACGGACAGTGCGTTCTAAACATGATGGGTCTATGAATACAAGATCTTCTTCCTTGTTGCTTCAGGTATTGTTGGGCATGCACCTGAAAGACAAATATAAGTAACTAAAAAAAGTAATACCTAGCCGAAACCTATTAATCTAGTCTAATGGCGAATCTAATGCTCCCCAACAATGACGCCAAATTTCATATCGTTCAAATTATCCTAGAAAAACTTTCTCTCTCAAATAAGAGGTTCAATTTTAGTACTTAGGGTTAAAATCCACAGGGAGCATGGGCACACAATAGACTAGGGACATTAAGATTAAGCTAGACAGTAAATAATAAAGCAGTAAATAGCAGTTAACAATTAAGCAGTTGGTTTGTAAACGATATGATAAAGTAGCTAAGGGTGTGTGATAAGCCGTCCTAGAACTCGAATGCAAAACTAAGATATCCAGCTCTCGTTGTGAGTCTAATCAGATGACTAAGTCTTTGTTCCAACTGTCGTATGCGAACAAGGAACGAGCATCAATTAATACTATGGGATGAGTGTCGATCAATGTTAGGCAAGCATTAATGTCTTAAGCGATATGTTCACTAAGTCATTTTGCATGTATCAGGTAATAAACCTACTGCCGTAGTTATCAATATTTTAGGTTCATGGTTCTAGTTAGCTACTCTAGAATAGAAGCAGTAAGTACAATTCTGATGAAGGATCCTAAAAGATCACCCTAGCAGTTCTAGATCTCATAAATTCATATAAATCCTAATAAAATCCTAAATCTAACAAAAGAAGCTACTCATAAATGATTAAGCAACGCATAACAATAAATTGAATGGAATGCATTGATAGACAGGATAAGAAAAACTAAAGTTCCAATACAAATTTCGAAGGAGTCTTGATCTTCTCTCTAAACAAATAACTAAAAAGCTTCCAATAATGGTAGTGAATTGTAGGTAGTTGTGGTGTGTGTTTTTGGGTGGCTTGTTGCCTAAACAATGGCAAAACACATAAATACTAGGTATAAGTCGGCCATGGGTAGTCTTGTAAATATGTTGATCTTCTGGGCTTGAGTCATTCTTAACTTTCAGTCAACTCGCCTATACCTGTGAGTATCGATCGGCACCAAAAGGTCTATTTTGATTGATACTTCTTATTGATTTTAACTATGACTTATGATTTCTTCAACAACTAGAAGTTTCCTCATCATTAAGCTCATAATACTCCATAATCTCCACATTGCTCCAAAACATACCTGGACTCGTAAACACTCTAAAATAAACTCCAAACACCTATAACAGACTTCGAAAAGCACATATACTATGAGTGTAGACTGGTAAAATCCATAGTATATAACTTAGAATACACTAGATCGGATTCTTTGTTCATGTATGAAATGACAACTCTGTCTGAGTATGGTTTCCCTCTCTCTCCCCTTCAGTAAAAAAATGATAAAGGTAAAAAAGTGAATTGGGTGATTAGTAGTTACCACCATTAGTGTTGTGTCTGATGGAAGCATGTCAAATAAACTTAGTTGATAGATAAAAATAAAATGATACCCCACAAAGTAGAGAGAAATCGGCTGAAGGAAGTTAGTAAAGGGAGATGAAAGAAACCATAGTAAGATTGTTTGTGTGAACATAAACCTTAATGAGTAAGAGCCAATTTGTCCTATAATTAACCGATCCTTGGTAGGTATTGACCAATCCATGTCATAAGGATTGACGGATCCTTGCCATGTCAAAACCAACTTTCCTTATTTGCCATGATACATGTTTTGAAGGCCATTTTACCTAATAAATCGAGTAGAGACTCATTTTTGTCTTTTTAACTTTTAGTTTTCACAGAGAGCCCTGTTCTAGATAAATTTCAGAGAGCCTTTTGGAGATTTGTGACTTGGAGAAGATTTTTTATTCCTCTTTGTTATTTAATACAATTGCATCATGGTTTTCATTGAATCATTATGTTTTTATTATTTGAATATGCATGAGTAATCTGCTTGTTTTGGTTTAGGGTTTCTCTAAGGGGATTTCATGATTTCTTGACTTAGGATTGTTAGATTAGGGATTTTATTATTTTATTCGTCGTTTACTGTTATTTTTAAATCTGAAACTTGAATCATGAACTAGTTTCAAATATTAGGTTATTTGCTGCACCAAAAGTGTTTGCTAGAATTCCTTAGAGAACAGTAAATGAGCAAGGTGTCTTTAATCAGTGGAAGTTGATGTTACTGCTCCTTGGGAACTTATCAAACCTGAACTCATTGCTAGTATTTAGGATTTTATATGGTGTTAGCGCTACAAAAGTAGGTTAGTTATACTTTCGGGACTTGTGTTTGATATTGTGCGTAATTATAATCCTTGTTAACTTATTTGTTTATCAACATTGAAGTGATATCCTTGAGAATTCTCTACGTCCAATGCTTTATTCATTTGTTTACAACCTTTTTCATTTCTTTCTTGGTTACTTTTTTTTTCTTTATAGAGTTTAGAAATGAAAAAAAAAACAATCTTCGTATCGCTTTAGCTAGTAACTTGTCTTAAAACTCTACGTGTGATCTCTGGTCCTTGTGGATTGATCCCATATTACTACTGTTTACTTAACTATGCACTTGCAGTTAGATAATCATGTTAAAACCTTATCTATAAGATATACATGAGATTATGCCTTTTTGGTGTCAGTTTCTCAGCAGGAGAGCTTGACAAAATGAGTTACATCAAGTGAAATCAAAGATTTGGTTTTCTCGATACCTTTGAACAAGAGTCCATGACCGGATGGGTACTCGGTCTTATTTATCTGCTCTTCTTGGGACATAGTTGGATAGATAGGGGCTGTGGTGTCCGATTTTTTTTCAGAATGATAGATTGTTGAAGAATCTAAATACGACTGCAAACTGCCTAATTCCAACACCACTGCAAGCTTGCAAGTTGGGAAATTACATGCTTATTAATTGTAAAATATCTACAAGATCATCTCTAAGATCATGGTTAGCCGAATGATGCTGATATTGCAAGCGAGCATCACCCGAACCAAGGTGCTGTTCCCCGTGGTAGGAGTCTAGGTGAGAACGTTATGCTGGCTTCAGAACATATCTGTCACTACAACAAATCTATATGTCAAAAACCAGCATGCTTGATATGCTCAAATTAATCTTCAAGCTACTCTCTGAAATAAGAGGTTCGATCTAGTACTTGAAGATTAATCCACATAGACTCTTTTTCACACAATAGAATTGAGTTTCAAATCAAGCTAGGCGACAATATTAAAATAGTAAACAAAGCAATAAATCGATGGAACAATTAAACAATAAGAAAGAAACGTTAGACCTAGATATTTATCAATCAAGAGATTCAAAACTACAATAAAGGATGCGGAGGGTTTAGTTAGGTCCAATTCTAGAAATAGAATTCTTTAAGGAAGTAATCGAGCTCTCGCATGCAATTACTAATCAAATATCTAAATCCAAGAATTCCAACTTTTATATTCGAATTCATGAAGAGTGTCTATTGATACCAATGGTTGAGTGTCGATAGACACTTCTTTTAGACAAGCATTAACGTACAGATTGATAATGTTCAACTAAACCCTAAACTACCGCTCGTATGCGCCTAGGTATCTAATCCCGCAGAGTTCGGAATCCATTAATTGATTGCACTCTCGTGCCTCTCAACTGT
Source organism: Moricandia arvensis (assembly GCA_905132765.1). Lineage (NCBI taxonomy): Eukaryota > Viridiplantae > Streptophyta > Magnoliopsida > Brassicales > Brassicaceae > Moricandia > Moricandia arvensis. Next base: position 99,252 of record CAJHQP010000154.1, read on the forward strand.
CCTATGATTCTAAGTTCAAATAATCAGTCTCACTCTCGTGATTTTAAAACTACCCTAGATCCTAGTATTACAAGCTAACCAGGTGTAAAAATCAGTAAGAAACCCTAGCAACCCTCTCATTATCAGTTTGACATGAAATCCCTAAACCTTACAAGATGATTACTCAAACATGGAAGCAATAACAAAAATCATAGTCTGAATAAATAATAGATAAATAATTCAATGATAAAACCAAAGGAGTTCCAATTAATCTCCAAAGGAGAAAAGATTTTCCCTCCAAAAATAAAAAATGAATAAAAGAAAGTGTAAAAAGCGTAAACGTCAACAATGGCTTAGAAAACTAGGTATAAAGTCGGCGATGGGCATTCTGGTAACTTGTGGTGAAATCTGGGCCTTAGTCGGTCTTGAAATAGACTCGGCCTGTGTTCTGGCATCGGTGTCGATCGACACCAAGGAAGTGTTGTTGATCGACAATCCTTCTCAGTCTCGACAGCTTCCTCTCGCGAGGCAGGCAGAACACTCTTCAGTAAATTATGCATAAATCTAACATTCAGCTGTACCTCATACTGGTGGCAATGGAAATCTAACTAAAATCTATATTGTGTATCAAAGTATGCGCTCAATCGCACCATGGGAGGGTCTCCATCCATAGCTAAACTGCTGACCCATTTGTGCTGTTCCGCACCTCAAAAAGCTCTAGAATCTCTAAGTTCTCCAAAACGTACCTGAACCTCAAAACACTCTAAAACAGAATGCAAACATGTATAATAGACTCTAAAAAATATATACTACAGGTGAAAACTGGTAAAATCAATAGTATATCAACCCCCCAGACTTATCCTTTTGCTTGTCCTCAAGTAAAGAATATCACAATCTATAAACGAGGTTTGAAATTGCAGGGACTCACATATTTTTTAATCTCACTACTATCACATCTGCAATGTTGCATCCATATCGAATCAATTCCAACTTTAGAGGAACTTTATATACCCTATCCTAGCTTCGCAACCAAATCCATTATAGCCAAAAACTTAGCTAATACTGTCCAAATCACCCTTCTACTAGCCTCATTTCTTACATATAAAAGGTGCATGATTTACCTTGGGAGTATCAATCAGAGGACACATGGACTCTTACTCAAATAAGTATCTGAACACACATGTAGTCTTCTTTGATCACTTTCTTTCCTCTTTTTTTCTTATTATAAATTCAATGACTCAATGACGCTGAAACTGTCTATCTTGTTCACCTTCTTTTTCTTTCTTTGACAAAGTGTAGGAAAATAATGGGGTCATCGGTAATGTATCTACCTCTCGCTTTCACAATGTGTAATCATTCCTTTCTGAATTAGAATAATGGGGTCATAGGTAATTTACGTATCCCTCTTAATCATCTCAAAAAAAAAATTCTAGATGCCGAAGAGAGAGAGAGAGAGAGAGAGAGAGAGAGAGAGAGAGAGAGAGAGAGGGAGGGAGAGAGAGAGAGGGAGGGAGAGAGAGAGAGAGAGAGAGAGAGAGAGAGAGAGAGAGAGAGAGAGGAACTATAAAGACACAAACATTTACCTTCAGACTTGCATGATGAATCTGATCAAGTGTATATCAAGCCCCAAGACAAGCATATTAAGTTCAATTAGGTTGGGGGCCAGCTTCAGCTCCTCCAAACATTCTTAGAAAGTGTGGATATAATGGTAGGTGATCCACTTTGGTATCTCTAGTACACTCTGCAGTCAATAAATTTAAGAATGGTGCTATAGAGTGGTTAGATAATAAGTAAAAATTGAAAATAATCATTATCCACTTCTTGACTCTATAAAAATTAATAAAACACACATAAAGCGAAAAATACAACACAATATCAATAACTACCTCCCTTAGACTTAAATAACACTGTCCCCAGTGTTATACAGTCCTAGATTGACAAGAAAATAAATCATAAGTAAAAATTTAACAAGGAAATGAGTCATATCTGCCTTCTAATATGAGTGTTGATCGACACTTTTATGTGGCGATCAATACTCGTGATGATCTTACGACCGACACTGGCTAGTTTTCGTCGATGGTGGTATATTAACTCATCTTACTCGAATCTTTTTTTCGTGACTTGAAATAAAAAAAATTCTAAAATTAGTAAAATAAAATTTAAACTAATTTAGAACTTACCTAATAGTGGGTTGCCTCTCACTCAACGCTTATTTGTAGTCATTAGAATGAGAATTTGCTCCAAAATAAGTCTATGTGTCGCTCTTCCTCATTTTGTTGATGTTGTTGACAATAGATCTTGCAGAAGCTTCTCATCTATCTTTCAGCTCTGAATCACATAGCATTCTAACTTTTGTAAAAGGCTGTAGACATCCTCTGCAGTGCACTCTATACTCAATGACAAGAAATCTGAATCTTCATTATTTTTCTTCTTTCGACGCTGATGCTGGTTCTGCAGTCTCAAGATTTGTATCAGCTGTACGTGCTAGATATTCAGATAGCTATATGCATGATATAAACTCCTCACTTTTTTTCTCTCCAAATGATCGTAGAAGACAGTTTCATCAACATTAGTCAGACACATCTTATTCTTCTTTTGATCACATTCTGGCCCTATTGTAGCAAAGAAGGCTATTCCATAAAGAAGTAAAGATTTCCAACCTGATTTGATATCCACGACATGAAAGTCCATAATGACAGTAAATTCCCCTATCTCTACTTTAACATTCTTGATCATACCAGCTGAGTTTGCCTTGGAGTTATCCATGAAGGTGAAACAATTTTGAGAAGATTCCGCCTTCAATCCTAACAGCTCAGCAGTTTCTTTTGGCAATAATGCTGACCTCAGATCCAGTATCGCAGAGTGCGTAAGGGAAATTGGAGTCATGTATGCATCATGGAATCAGAAAATTCCCATGATCTTGTTCATGCTTCAGTGTCTTCTTGGGCTTACGGATGACCTTTTTGAACTGCAACTCAATGTTCTTATTTGTCTCTCTTCTCTCTCTGAAAAAATTACCCAGTTTGTACTGATGATTGGCATCCTCGAAAGACATTTTATTAGGAGCACTCTTCAATCTGTTGTGAAATCCATCAAGTTTAGCTTTGCTAGATTCTCTCCTGCGGTGTTTAGGAACATAGAGCTTCCTAGATTTTGATGTCTTCTCAATTGAACTTCTTTTTTTTTGTTGCATGCTGATCCATGACAGGTTCATGTTTACCCATATGGTGCCAATCGATACTGCGTGTGTGTCGTCGATCGAAACTCTCAACGACATATGTTTCAACTGGGACGATTTCTCTTGTTTTGGTTCATTTGCAAGTTTATGTTTTGATGTTTCAACCGGGGACAATTTCTCTTGTTTTGGTGCATTTGCAACTCTCAACGAAATATGTTGGTTTTTTTATGTTTGAGATGGGTATCGAGTTGCACTCAAGTTGTGTGCATCAATACTTGGAAATCAAACTTGGTAAGTCACCGGTGTGTCTTGATCGATGACAGTGTTAGGGTGTCGATCGACACTCGGCTCAACACACTATAGCATAAGGGCAAAAGGGTGATCAGCGAATTCTGAATGTCGCTCTATTCTCACCGTCTCACAGAATCCTATGGACTCTTCAAGAGGTGTCAATTGATGCTCAGATAATGGTGTTGATGCCCAGGTGATGGTGTTGATCGACATAAGTGCGAGCTGCCAACGAACATAGCAATTTCGACTTGAAAGTTCCCTTCTTGGAGCTTCTTTTGCTCGACCACTCCTCTGAAATAATCAAATAGGATGGCATAAACCTGGTATCTTTTGCTTTCCTTAGGTTTTTCTTTAACATGAGCTTCTTGCTTTTCACAACTTTTGCAGTCTGAAAAACTTGGGTGTCTAGCATCATGACATGGGCGTCCAAGGCTTCAAATTTATCATTCAGCTCTTGTAAAAAAAATCCAGCCTTAGATTTAAGTATGCACTCATCTCTTGCTGAATCTCTAAGACTCGTTCCATCTTAGACTCCACTCTCTAAATATAGCCCTGAAAACCAGTTTCATTGATGTGATTCTCATCTTCTTCTGCAGCCCGTTCTACCATCGAGACTTCATGTACATAACCAATTTTTTCCTTGACCTCAACGATCTTGTCACCAACCATTGCAGCCGATTTCATCCTGTACAAATCCATATTCTTAGTACTGTTGTTAGACACCAAGTTCTTAATCCATATCCATATTTTGACTTGTAAAAAAACATCAAAAAATTAGTAAAAACGAAAACTAAAACTAATTTAAAACTAATAGTGGGTTGCCTCCCACTCATCGCTTATTTTTAGTCATTAGCTTGATTTTTGAAGATCTGATTTAGTCTGGATGAGAATGAGATTTTCCTCCAAAACAAGTCTCCGTGTGTCTCTTCCTCATTTTGTTGATGTTGTTGAAAAAAGCTCTTGCAGAAGCTTCTCCTATGTCTTTCAGCTCTAAATCACATAGCATTCTGACCTTGGTAAAAGGCTGTAGACCTACTTTGCAGCACACTCTATACTCAATACTTCCCTCATGATATCATGAAGGAACCAATGACAATAAACCTGCATCTACATTCTTTTTCTTTTTCTTATTTTTTTCCTTTCCTCTAGACATAAGCTTTTTTGATCTCGGTCTGTTCTGAAATTGGGATGGTGTCGATCGATGCTAATGGCTGAGTGTCGATTGATGTTGATGCTGGTCCTGCAGTCTCACAATTTGTATTAGCTGTAGGAGATATATCTTCAGACAACTCTATGCATGATATAAACTCCTTGCTTGTGTTCTATTCCACATGATCGTAGGAGACAGTTTCATTAACATTAGTCAGGCATATTTTAAACTTCTTTAGATCACAGATGGCCTCCACTACAGCCATGAAGGCTCTTCCAAAAAGAAGAGAAGATTTCCAGCCTAATTTGATCTCCACGACATGAAAGTCCACAGGGACAGTACATTCTCCTATCTCTACATTAATATTGTTGATCATGCCGGCTAAGTTTGCCTTGGAGTTATCCACGAAGGGGAAACAATCTTTAGAAGGCTCCACCTTTAATTGTACCAGCTCAGCCATTTCTTTGGCCATGATGCTGATCGCAGATCTAGTATCGCAGAAGGCGTAAGGGAAATTGGAGTCATGTATGCAGCATGGAATCCTTAGATATCTATCTACTCTCTCTGAAGAAATTACCCAGTCTCAACTGATGATAGGAATCCAGGAAAGATCTATTCTTAGGAACCCTCTTCACTCTCTTGTGAAATCCATCAATTTTAACTTTGTTAGCTTCTCTCCTGAGGTGTTTGGGAACAAAAAGCTTTTTAGATTTTGCTTCCTTCTCAATTGAACTTCTTTCTTTCATTGCATGCTGATACATGATAGATTCATGTTCAGCCATATGGTATCATCCTCGATCGAAACCCTCAACAAAAGAGGTTTCAGCTAGGGTAGATTACTCTTGTTCTGGTGCATCTGCAGGTTGCTGATTGGGGTTCACTGTTGGCTTTGTTGATGTCTGAGATGGGTATCGAGTTGCACTCAAGCTATGTGCATCAATACTTGGCAATCAAACCCGGTAAGTCACAGGTGGGTGTCGATCAACAACAGTGGTAGGGTGTCTGTCGACACTCGGCTCAACACAGTATAGCATATGGCAAAAGGGTGTCGATCATCAGATTTTGAATTTCGCTCTATTCTCACCGTCTCATAGGATCATATAGACTCTTCAAGGGGTGTCAATCAATTCTTAGGTGCTAGTGTCAATCGACACCAGTGCAAGCTGCCAAGGAACATAGCATTTTTGACTTGAAAGTCCCTTTCTTGAAGCTTCTCTTGCTCGATTACTTCTCTGAAATCATCATCTAAAATGACATTAAACTTTTGTGTTTTTCTTTCCTCAGATTTTCCTTTAGTCAGAGCTTCTTGCTTCTTCACAGCTTCTGCAGTCTGAAAAACTTGGGTGTCTAGCATCATGACATGGGCGTTCAAGGCTTCAAATTTTCCATTTAGATATTTGTAGAAACTCCAGCCTCAAATTTAAGTATGCACTCATCTTCTGCTGAATGTCTAGGACTCATTCAATTATAGACTCCACTCTCTGAATATAGCCTTGAAAACCAGTTTCATTGATGTGATTCTCATATTTTTCTGCAGCACGTTCCACCATCGAGACTTCATGTACAGAATCAATTTTTTCCTTGACCTCGATGATCTTGTGACCAACCATTGCAGCCAATTTCATATTGTGGATAACCATATTCTTGGTATTGTTCTTCAACACCAAGTCCTGAATCAGTCTCTTTGCTTCTTCTGGAGTCTTGGTCTTGATGTTTCCTTCGCTTGCACCATCCAGTATCAACATATAACGCAAATGAATACCCCTAAAGAAGATTTTCAAAAGTTGAAACTCCTTAAAACCATGATGTGGACAGTCCCTTTGGTATTTTTGCTAAACATGTCCCAAGAGCTTATGAATGCTTCAGTAGGTCCCTGAGAGATTATCCAAATTTTATTTCTCACATGTTCAGCCCTCGAACCATCAAAGAATTTACTGAGAAACGCAGTCTTAGCATCATTCCTGGTAGTGAGAGATCATGGTGGTAGGCGCTTTAGTCAATTAACCCCATTCCCAAAAGAGAATATTTGAAAAACTTGCAAAGGACGTAGTCTTTGGTTCCTTCAAGCTCCTCGATGCCAGACAAAAAATCTCCGAGTGCTTCAATATGATCCATGGGATTTTCTTCAGAAAGACCATGAAAAGGGTGCTAACCCACATAAGAGAAGTATGCAGGTTTAATATCAACCTCATAGATTGCTGAAGGTTGAATTGCACGCCTGTTAGCATATAACTAACTAGGCATGATCCATTCTGCTAATGTTCTATGTTGAAAGACTATCATTCTAAGTAGCAGCAAATGGCTCAGGGATTACAGCTCCTTGTGCATCTATCTTCTGACCTGCTGCATTACACAGATGACCCTCGGGGTCATGGAGGTCTCCATTGTCATCTTGAATCAACAAAAGTTTTGCAGCCATCTTTGTCTCGCAGAATACAATGTCGATCGATGCTATCAGATGAGTGTCACTCGACACTATTGGAGAAGTAACGATCACTGCTTTGAGGGTGGTGTCGCTCGACACTTACCTTTTAGTGTTACGGATCATACGTTCTATCTCAGCTAGCTCCTGGTTTGAGAAGTCCAAGAGCTATTTTCCTTGATTGCTTCTGGTACTCAAATGCATGTACCGGAAATACAAGAATTTTTTATGTAAGTAAACTAAAAAAGCTAAACGAAATCCTACAGCTAGTCTAATGGTGATCAAAGTCCCTAACAACGGCGCCAAATTTGACATGCTTAAATGAACCTTCAACTACTCTGTCAAATAAGAGTTTCAATGTAGTACTTTAGGATCAAATTTATGGAGGCTCTATCTTTCACACAATAGATTTGAGTTTCAGATAAAGCTAGGGAAACAATAATACAACAATAAACAAAGCAATAAATCGATGGAACGGTTGTAAACAATAAGGAAGAAATGCAAGATCGAGGAATTTATCAATCAAGAGATTCAAAACTACAATCAAGGATGCTAAGGGTTTCATTAGGTTCAATTCTGGAACTCAAATTCAATAAGCAAGTAATCCAGCTCTCGCATGCAATTACTAATCAGATGTCTAAATCCTAGGATTCTAACTCTCATATGTGAATTAAAGAAGAGTGTCGGTTGATACCAATGGTTGAGTGTCAATCGACCCTTATTTCAGACAACCATTAACGTACAAATCGATAATTTTCAACTAAACCCTAGACCAACTGTCGTATGCGCCTAGGTATCTAATCTAACAGAGTTCGGGTTCTGTTAATTGATTGCATTCTCGTGCCTCTCAACTTTTCTAATGATTATAGGTTCAAATAATCAGTCATAATCTTGTGCTTTCTAACTACTCTAGATCCTAGTATTACAAGCTACCCTGGTGTAGAAATCAGTAAGCAACCTTAGCAACCCTATTATTATCAGCTTGACAGTAAGAACATGAAATATCTAAACCTAACAAGATGATTACTTAGACATGGAATCAATAACACAAATCACAGTCTGAATAAATAATAGATAAATAAATCAATTATTAAACCGAAGGAGTTCCAATCAATCTTTGAAGGAGAACTGATCTCTCTCCAAAACTGAAACAATGAATTAAAGAAACTGTAGAAAGCGTAGCCGTCAACAATGGCTTAGAAAATATAAAAACTAGGTATAAACTCAGCCAAGGGTATTCTGGTAACTTGTGATGACTTATGATCCTTAGTAATCCTTGAAATACACTCGGTCCATATCCTGGCATAAGTGTTGATTGATACCAAGTCAGTGTTGTCGATTGACACTCCTTCTCAATTTCGACAACTTCCTCTCGCGAGGCAGAAAAAAACACTTTTCAGTAAAATATACATAAATTTATATCTAACAGCTAGATGGATCTCAAACAAGTGGCATTGGAAATCTAACTCAAATTTATACCTTTTCACAAAAGATGACCTCAATTGCACTGTGGGAAGGTCTCCATCTATTGCTAAACTTCTGACGCATTTGTGTAATTATGTACCTAAAAAGCTCCAGAATCTTCAAAATTCTCAAAAACATACCTGAACCTGAAAATACTCTAAAACATACTTCAAACATATATAACAGACTCTAAAAAGCAGATATATTATGTGTGCAAACTGGTAAAATCCATAATAAGTGAAGTCCCCCAGACTTATCATTTTTCTTGTCCTCAAGCAAAGAATACCACAGTATGTAAAAGAGGTTTGACATTGCAGCTCACCCAATTTTGTAAATTCACCCTCTGCAATGTTGCAGCCACATCGAATCATTTCCAACTCTAGAGGTACTTTATATACCCTATGCTGGCTTAGCAACCAAATCCATTATGGCCAACAACTTAGCTAATACTGTCCAACTCACCCTTTTACTAACCTCATTTCTTAAATATAAAAAGGTGCATGATTTACCATGTGAGTATCAATCAAAGGAACATGGACTCTTATTCAAACAAGTATTTGAATACACATGTAGTCTTCTCTGATGCCTTTCTTCCCTCTTTCTATCTTCTTTGAATCTTTTTTTTAATAATTTCAATGACTCAATGACTTTGATACATCCCATATTGTTCATCTTCTTTTCCTTTCTTTTGACAAAATGTAGGCGAATAATGAGGTTATCGATAATTTACATATTCCCCGCTTTCACAGTGTGTGATCATTCCTTTCTAAATTAAGATAACATGGTCATAAGTAATTTACCTACCCCCTTTGAATCTTTTAGAAAATCAACTCATATCATTTTTTCCTAGATGCCAGAGAGAGAGAGAGAGAGAGAGAACACAAAGTGTTTTACCTTCCAGACTTGTATCAGAAATCTGATTCAGTGTATACCAATCAAGACAAGCAGATTAAGTTCAGTTAGGTTGGAGGTCAGCTTTGATTCCTTCAAATATTATTAGAAAGTTTTGATATAATGGCAGGTGATCCACTAAGGTATCTATATTACACTCTGCAGTCAGTAAATCTAAGAGTGGTGCTGTAGAGTGGTTAGATAATAAGTAAAATTAAAACGATCATAATTCCCCTTTTGACTCAATTAAACTTAATAAACACACATATAAAGCTCAAAATAAAATACATTAGTAACTACCTCCCCTAGGCTTACATAACATTGTCTTTAGTTTTATACAGTCCATGATTAGCACGAAAATAAATAATAAGTAAAAATTTAACAAGAAAAATTGAGTCATACATGCCTTCAAATATGAGTCTCTGTCGACCGACACTGGCCAGTTGTCGATCGATGCTAGTATATCAACTCATCTTCCTTGGATCTTTTTTTTGTGACCTGAAATAAAACAAATCCAAAAGTTAATAAAAATGAAAAATTAAAACTAATTTAGAACTTACCTAATAGTGGGTTGCCTCCCACTCATCGCTTAGTTTTAGTCATTAGCTTGACTTTTGGAGATATGATTTAGTGTGGATGAGAATGAGAATTTCTCCCAAGACAAGTCTACATGTCTCTCTTCCTCATTTTGGTGATGTTGTTGACAAAAGCTCTTGCAGAAGCTTCTCCTCTGTCTTTGAGCTCTAAATCACATAGCATTCTAACCTTGGTAAAAGGCTATAGACCTCCTCTGCAGCGCATTCTATACTCATGACTTCCCTCATGACATTGCGAAGGAACCAATGACAAGAAATCTGGACCTACATTCTTTTTCTTTTTCTTCTTTTTTGCCTTTCCCCAAACTTAGGTTTTTCAGTCTTGGTCTGTTCTTAAATTGGGAGAGTGTCGATCGATGCTGATTGTTAAGTGTCGATTGAAACTAATGCTGGTTCTGCAGTCTTGCGATTTGTATCAACTGTAGGTGCTAGATCTTCAGACAACTCTATGCATGATATAAACTCCTCGCCTGTCTTCTTCTCCACATGATCGTAGAAGACAGTTTCAGCAACATTAGGCAGGCACATCCTATTCTTCTTTAGATCACAGACTGCCCCCACTATATCCATGATGGCTCTTCCAAAAAGAAGAGAAGATTTCCAACCTGATTTAATGTCCACTACATGAAAGTCCATAGGGACAATACATTCCCCTATCTTAATTTAACATTTTTGATCATGCCGGTTAAGTTTTCCTTGGAGTTATCCAATAAGGTGAAACAATATTTAGAAGGTTGCGCCTTTAATCCTAACAACTCAGCAGTTTCTTTGGCCATGATGCTGACCACAGATCTAGTATCGCAGAGGGCGTAAGGGAAACTGGAGTCATGTATGCAGCATGGAATCAGAAACTTCCCAAGATCTTGTTTCTTCTTCAGTGTCTTCTTGGGTTTACGGCTGACCTTTTAGAATATCAGATCAATGTCCTTATCTATCTCTCTACTCTCTCTGAAGAAATTAGCAAGTCTCAACTGATTATAGGAATCCTCGAAAGACATATTATTAGGAACCATCTTCACTCTCTTTTTTAAGTTCATCAAGTTCAACCTTTTTAGCTTCTCTCCTGAGGTTATTGGGAACATAGAGGTTCCTAGATTTCGATTTGTTCTCAATTGAACTTCTTTCTTTAGTTACATGCTGATCCATGATAGATTCTTATTTTCCCATATGGTGTTGTCGTCCAACGTTATCATCCTGGAAAGATATTGAGTCAATCTAGCAGACTAAGGAAAGGCACAAGCCCCAGTCAGCTCTGTCAGGATCGACACTCTCAACGAAAGAGGTTTCAGCTAGGGTTGTTTACTCTTGTTGTGCTGCATCTGCAGGTTGCTGATTGGTGTTCACTGTTGGTTTTGTTGATGTCTGAGATGGGTATCAAGCTGTACTCAAGATGTGTGCATCAATACTTTGAAATCAAACCTGGTAAGTCACCGGTGAGTGTCAAACAACGAAAGTGGTAGGGTGTCGATCGACACTCGTCTCAACACGGTATAGCATAAGGGCAAAAGGGTGTCGATCAGCGAATTCTGAATGTCGCTCTATTTTCACTGTTTCATAGGATCCTACAGACTCTTCTAGGGGTGTCAATCGATTCTTAGGTGATGGTGTCGATCGACACCATTGCAAGCTGCCAAGGGACATAGCACTTTCGACTTAAAATTTCCTTTCTTGGAGCTTCTCATGCTCGACCACTTACCTGAAACATCATCTAGGATGGCATCAACCTTGTGTCTTTTGCTTTCCTCAGCTTTTCCTTTAATTAGAGCTTTTTGCTTCTCCACAGCTTCTGTAGCCTGAAAAACTTGAGTGTCTAGCATCATGACATGGGCGTCCAAAGCATCAAATATTCCATTCAGCTCTTTGTAGAAAACATCCAGCCTCATATTCAAGTATGCACTCATCTTCTGCTGAATCTCTACCAGTTTCATTTATGCGATTCTCATCTTCTTCTACAGCCCGTTCCACCATCGCGACTTCATGTACATAACCAATTTTTTCCTTGACCTCAACGATCTTGTCACCACCCATTCCAGCTGATTTTATCATGTGGATATCCCATAAATAGAATATTTGAACAGCTTGCGGAGGACGTAGTCTTTGGTTCCTTCATGCTCCTCGATGCCATACACAAAATCATTGAATGCTTCAATATGAACCATGGGATGTTTTGAGGAAGACCATGAAAAGGGTGTTGAGCCACTTAAGAGAAGTGTGTGGGTTTAATACCAACCTCATATATTACTGAAGGTTGAATCACACACCTATTAGCATATAATTAACTTGCCATGATCCATTATGCTAATGTTCTTTGTTGAAAGACTTTATCATTCTCAGTAACAACAAATGGCTCAGGGATTACAGCTCCATGTGCATCTATCTTCTAACCTGCTGCATTACACAAACGACCCTTGGGTAATGGAGGTCTCCACTGTCATTTTAAATCAACACAAGTGCTGCAGCCATCTTTGTCTTGCAGTGTGCAATGTCGATCGATGCTATCAGATGAGTATTGCTCGACACCAGGGGAGAAGTATCGATCGCTGCTTGGAAGGTGGTGTTGCTCGACACTGACCTCTTAGTCTTAATCGTATATTCTATCTCAGCTAGCTCCTGGTTTGAGAAGTCCAAGAGCTATTTTCCTTTGTTGCTTCTGGTACTCAAATGGATGTACCTGAAACGTAAGATTTTTTTATGTAAGTAAACTAAAAATAAAAAACTAGACGAAATCCTATACCTAGTTTAATGGTGATCAGAGTCCTCGACAATGACGCCAAATTTGATATGCTCAAATGAACCTTCAAGCTATTCTCTCAAATAAGAAGTTCACTGTAGTGCTTGGGGATCAAATTTACAGAGACTCTATTTTTCACACAATAGACTTGAGTTTCAGATCAAGCTAGGCAAACAATAATACAACAGTAAACAAAGCAATAAAATGATGGAACGGTTGTAAACAATAGGGAAGAAACGCTAGATTTAGGCATTTATCAATCAAGAGATTCAAAAATAAAATAAGAGATGCTAAGGGTTCAATTATGTTCAATTCTAGAACTTGAATTTAATAAGCAATTAATCCAGTTGTCGCTTGCAATTACTAATCAGATGTCTAAATCTTGGGATTCCAACTCTCGTATGGAATTTAGGAAGAGTGTCGATTAATACCAATGGTTGAGTGTTGATCGACACTTCTTTTAGACATACATTAACATATAAATCAATAGTGTTCAAATAAACCCTAGACCAACTGTAGTATGCGGATAGGTATGTAATCTAGTATAGTTCGGGTTCCGTTAATTGATTACACTCTCGTGCCTCTCAACTGTCCTACAATTCTTGGTTCAAATAATCAGTCACACTCTCGTGCTTTTCAAACTACTCTAGATCCTAGTATCAAAAGCTACCCTGGTGTATAAATCAGTAAGCAACCCTAGCAATCATATGAAATTATCAGTTTGACATTTAGAATATGAAATCCCTAAACCTAACAAGATGATTACTCAAACATGGAAACAATAACGCAAATCATAGTCTGAATACATAATAGATATAAAAATCAATGATAAAATCAATGGAGTTCCAATTAATCATTGAAGAAGAATTGATCTTCTCTCCAAAACTAAAACAATGAATAAAAGAAAGTGTAGAAATCGTAGCCGTCAACATGGCTTAGAAAACTATAAAAACTAGGTATAAAGTCGGTCAGGGGCATTCTAGTTACTTGTAGTGACTTATGGTCCTTAGTTGGTCTTGAAATAGAATCTTCCCATCTTCTGGCATCAGTGTCTATCGAAACCAAGGAATTGTTGTTGATTGACACTCCTTCTCAATTCGGCAGCTTCCTCTCGCGAGGCAGACGTACCACTCTTCAGTAAAACATACATAACTTTAGGTCTAACCATCATCTGGACCTGAACACGGCGGCATTGTAAAGATCTAGCGTATCTCAAAAGATGAGCTCAATCGCACCGTGAGAAGGTCTCCATCCATAGCTAAACCTCTGATGTATATGTGCATTTCTACACCTCAAAAAACTCCATAATCTCCAAAGTTCTTCAAAATGTGCTTGAACCTGAAAACACTCTAAAACAGACTCCAAAAACGTATAATGTGGAGTCTGAAAAGAATATATAATATGGGTGAAAACCGGTAAAATCCATAGTATATTAATGTTCAAGATCAATATCAGGAAGCTGCTGTGACTTGGTTTTCAAGCTGTTTGATGCGAGCTTGATCAGCCTCAAAATAAAAGATTTGAAGATCATGTGTGAACCAGCTAGCCAGTTCTTAAAGTGTAGTTCAAGGGCAAAACCTGCTGCTTATTGGCTTATTCCATGAAATATCGGATAGAGAGAAGCTGCGAGCTCTTGATGCGGCCTTGGAACTACTTGGATCAACCGACAACAACAAGGTAGTTTGACCACAAGGAGATGGATGACCAATACATGATCAGTACTCCAACATTAGCTTGCATTCATCATCAGATTGCAACATGGATGAATGAAAGAGAATGAAATGGTTGACAGTGGAGCTAAAGGAGCAGCTAATGGACCGGAGATGTACTTGGACCAGGAAGAACATTTACATCGATCAAGTGAGTCTAAGGAACAAGTGAAATGGGCCAAAAGCTAAATGGATCGTGCATATGTTGGAGAAGGTTGAACAAGGTTCTTTCAAGCCCAAGAAGTGGAAGGATCGACCATCTTGGTTCAAGTTAGCCGGTTTACTTAATTTAGTGTATTTCCATTTTCTTGTAAACTCTTTAGAGTTAGGTTTTCTAGACTAGGGTTAGGGTTTTCTTAAGCCAATTAGAAATAAAGTTTAGTTTTTTTTCTTTTAGATTAAGATTAGAGTCTTTTTAGTTAGGGTTTTTTACATGTCTTGTCTATAGAAGCCAAAGCTATGAATATAATATAACTACGCACTTTATTAATAAGAATCTAAGCTTTTGGCTTTCTTTTTTTCTTGTTGGAGGCTTCTACCTTGATCCTCACGTGATCAAGCTTGGCCATATTTTTTGAGCATCCATTCATCACCAGGAAGAATACTCTTCTGTTTAAGTGAACATCTATCATGCATCAACAAAGCGAGATTACACTAGTAGATAGCTGTAGCAAAACAACATCTAAGTCTTCCGCAAACTAGGTGTTAAGTTCATCATGTCCATCCTAGAGTCTCAAAGCTTTACGATCCTTTCCATCCTCCTTCAAGTGATTTGTGGGAGAGACTGCCTATCCAAGGCCGTATCACTGCTGAAATATCACACCCTCTACTTGTATCGACGAGTGCATTACCTCACCTAGTTTTTCCCTTGCTATTAATGGTGAGTTGACTGGGTTCTTTGCTGGAAAGAAGGGGTTACGTCAAGGTGATCCAATCTTCCTATATTTGTTGATAATGCTGATGGAGTTGCTGTCCAAACTACTAGAACAAGCAATAGACATGGGATCCATCAGTCTTCATCTTGCTTGCTAAGAACCAAGGATCACTCATTCCTCTTGGCTGATAAATTCTTGTCTTCTTGGATGGCTCACGCCATTCAGTTTTGGTTATAAACATGTTATGTCTGCTTTCAAAGATTGGTATGGTTTAGATATGAATGCAACTACATGAGAAATATTCTTTGGTGGGTACTCCGACATCAAAGTCCGACATCAAAGTGTCACTGATTAATTACATTTCTGTCGCCAACTTGTTTTTTGGGACTTTTCCTAAACCTGAGCAGAATATCTTTAGCTAGCCTTCAGGTTTTTGTGGAACGCATAACAACCAAGCTTCATACTTGGATTGTCAAGTTTCTCTCTTCTGCGGGTAAAGTGAAACTAGTCTCTCCAGTGATATATGACTTATATACTTTTGGAGCTCTGTGTTCATGCTGCCTAAATGGTTCTATGAAAGATTGATGGGTATGCTTGGCTTTTCTTTGACAAACAAGACGGGATCAGCTGCTCATGAGAAGTTATATTGGGCCAATATTTGCAGGCCTAAATGTGAAGGTGGGATCGCGATCAGACACTTAGAGAATAGTGGATCAATCTAGGTTGCTTGGCAGCTTAATAACATTTTCAGAAGGAAAGTGTTCTGGTTGAGAACTAATCCTCATCGGTTCTCTCCCACTGTCTGGAGTACGCTACAGTTAAAACATATGATTACACATCTAATGCGCTGCAGTATTGGAGAGGGCAGATGCACATCATTATGGCATGACTCTTGGACAAACTTTGGTCCGTTGCTCTCTTTCATTGGTTAGCGTGGGCCATCTCATCTGTTACTCCCCTTGAGTTCGACCATCTCAGATGCATCAAGAAACAAACAGTAGTTCCTAGGGAGAGATCAGATGGGGTTGCGGTTTCTCATTAACCTAATTATCCTTGAACCATCTCTGCTCACTTCCCGCTCAGATATGTTCTTATGGCGCGGTCCAATGAACCAGTTTATGTCTGAATTCTCTACTAAGTAAACTTGGGAGCAGATCCGCCAGTCCTCAAAGCAGGTGCCTTAGCATGATATTGTATGTTCACGGAAGAAATTCAAGATTCTCCTTCATTACCTGGTTAACTATGATGTATACACTGCCAAAGCAAGATAGGTTACCCTCTTGGGGAATGGACATCTCAGACCGTTGTGTTCTCTGCGCTATGGGAATTGAATCACACCAGCATCTATTTTTAGTGTGAGTTCTCCACTTCCATTTGGTCCAAGTTCAAAGGTAGATATCTACTCTGCCCCCTCGGGATCTCTCTTCGGCTGCCACTTTTTGTCGTCAACCTGTCATCGGGTCCAAGCTTCTTTGTGGTGAACAAGCTCATCATGCAAGTATTGTTAACCGTTCCGAGTTGGTTTGCAAACCATGGAGGACATATGGGAGGAATGTAACCAGAGGACGATGTACGTTGGGAAAGTTGCCCCTAGGGAATTATTTAAGATTAATGCAAGTGAGAAGAAAGTATAAAGTGTACGCTAGCTAAAGTGGTTTTTGTCCCCACTCCATAGAACCTTTTCCCCCCTATCGTTAGATATTTAAATGTATAGGTGCAATGTATTTTATGAACCATTGCAATTGTTTGTATGAACAATTGTAATCATATATGAACCATTGCAACCTTTGGTGATTAACCATTGTAACTCTTTACTAACCATTGCATCTTTTGATGAACCGTTGCAATCTTTGGTGATAAACCATTGCCACCGTTGATGGTCAAAACCTTTGGTAAAGAATCATTGTGACTTTTGGCCAACCATTGCAATTGTTAATATTAATAGTTGCAAATATTGATGCTAACCATTGCAATTGTTAATATTAATAGTTGCGAATATTGATGCTAACCATTGCAACCCTTCATACTCTATATAAGGAGTTGTTGGCATTGGCAAAAGGGAGATCGAATCACAACTTGAACAAGATAGAGAAGAGTAGGAACTAATAGTTAGTTAGAGAGAGAGATTCATTGTTCAAAGATCATCAAAGATCTCTGAAGAAATACATATAAGCATTAAAGCTCTATTTGTTATTCTTTTATCTTAGCCTAGAAGAAGAATGTGACTTTCATTGTCTTATCCTACAAAGGGATTTCGTGTAACCCAAAAGCTTGGAATAGGGTCGAAATACTCTTTAAGGAAAGTGACCTCGTGCGCGATTCAATCATTATCCAAGTATATAATTCACAACGTTTCGGGTTACAACACAAATATTAACCAACAATCTTAAAGAGTATTTTCTTGTGAATTATGGCTGTGGTATATGTGCGAGAGATGACATCGAAGTTTGGAAAGTTTTAAATGCTTGAGAGAATATACTTTCGAAGATGTAGCAAGAAGATGAAACAATGGAGAATAATAGAACGTTGTTAAATTCTCAAAGGTATGTTAGTTTCATTTTAAATCATATTGCTAGTGATAATCGAATATGGTATCATCCAAGGGATGTAAATGGTTCGTTACCCTAGGAGTGCAAACGGTTTATCACCAAAGAGATGCAAGCATGTAGTTTCCGAAAGGATGCGAGCATGATGTGTCCGAAGGGATGCGAACGCACTGTGATCCAAGAAGTACGAACGTGTCGTGATCCAAGAGGTACGTGTCGTGATCCAAGGGGTACGAACGCATCATGATCCAAGGGGTGTGAACGGGTCGTGACCCAAGGGATGCGAACGGGTCGTGACCCAAGGGATGCGAACGGGTCGTGACCGAAAGGGTTGAACAGTTTGGGACCGAAAGGGTACGAATGTTTCGGGACCGAAAGGGTGCGAATGTTTCGGGACCGAAGTGATGCAAACGTTTTGGGACCGAAAGGGTGCGAACGTGTCGGGACCAAAAGGTGCGAGCGTGTCGGGACCGAAAGGGTGCGAACGTGTCAGGACCGAAAGGGTGCGAACGTGTCAAGACTAAAAGGGTGCGAACATATCGAGACCAAAAGGGTGTGAACATATCGAGACAAAAAGGGTGCGAATGGTTCGAGACCAAAAAGGTGCGAATGGATCAGGACCGAAAAGGTGCAAATGGTTCGGGACCAGAAAGGTGTGAATGTACCATCACCAAAAAGGTGTGAATTTAACATCACCGAAAGGGTGCAAATATAATGTCACCTAAAGGGTGCGAATGTAACGTCACCGAAAGGGTGTAATGTAACACCACCGAAAGGGTGCAAATATAGCATCACCGAAATGGTGCGAAAATAATATCACCGAAAGGGTGCGAACATAATGTTACTGAAAGAGTGCAACATAATATTACTGAGAAAGTGCGAATGTAATTTCACTAAAATAATGTGACCTGCATCATGCAAGTTATATATCCTTGTGGATGCAAGTGCCTTAGGGTTAAGGCCGAATTGTCATTTGTGGTAAACATATTGTTCATGGTAGTTGCTATGGACTATGATCCATAGGTATGGATCGATGGCTCAGAAAGAAGTGTATTTGAAGCAATCTTAAGGTTTTATTGTACATTGTAATAAGTATAAACTGTATATATTTATTGTATGGATAAAGAAAGCACCAAGGCAGTAACATCAGATGTTTAATGAGATTGTCTTATCAAGTAGTTTGAGTTAAACTATTAGGATAAGTGTTTATATAAAAAAAATGATGAGTCCAGTAATGGTAGTCATTTGCTTATATGTTGATGACATATTGATATTTGGCATTAGCCAAAGACATATAGAGCTTACAACATCATTAGTGTCATCAAGTTTTGCAATAAAAGACATGGGAGAGGTTGATGTAATTCTAAAATTTGAATCACACATGCAAGTAAAGTAATATATTAGACAGATTCTCTTTACATTGATAAAGTTACTTATGGGTTCAATTGTGAGATTGTTCGCCAATGAAGACTCCCATGGAATGCGAGTGTGAAGTGTCTGCCTTATACAAGACAAGAAATATCACAACTCGAGTACTTGAATGAAACCATAGATTATGGTTTGTTATATGTCAGATTTCCTTTGAAGGTAGAAGGGTACTTAGATGCAAATTTGATTATCAATATAGAAGATCAATCTCTTATAAGTGGTTGAGTGTTTTGCTTGGGGAGGTGCCATTTTGGGCTTCTAAGGAGCAAACTTGCATGAAAATTTTACTATAGAATACGAATTCGTAGCATTAACATATGCTGGTAAATAAGCATACTAGCTAGAGAATTTAATTTACGAGATTCCGTTGTGATCGAAATAGTATCACCAGTTTCTATCTAAGATAGTGAAGAAATCTTAGTTAAAATTTATAACTAAGTGTATAATGGTAAGTCGTGACACCTGGCGTTAGACATAGCGTAGTATGTGAGCTAATCACTCACGGGGTGATTACAAAATAATTTGTTCAGTCTGAAAGAAAAGTAACATATCATTTGACGAAATGATTAGCTAGAGACTTGGTAAATGAGTCTGTTAAGGGATGAGTTTAAAGTCCATTTGAAATCTTTAATGGTGGGATACCCAATTCCCCTCTAATACGACGTTAGAGGCTGAATTCAATGTGGAAAGCCTACACTTAAAGATTGAAGCATATTTTTTTATCATCCCAAGGTATGTGGTTGGACCTGCAAGAAAGGATATGTTGAAATATTATTCTTAATAAATACTTTGAAAAAGTGCATTTGCAGGTGCATGACTGAAACTATTTACCTATATGAATGTGAAGTGATGCCGCTTCAATAAGCTGGGACTTGGCTTTGTATGCATTCATGAATGGATTAGGACACATGGCTTATAATAGTGTCGGGTAAACCCTTAGGTTAGTGTGGAAACATGTGTGTGTATTATCTTCATGTGCTCAAAATGGGTTGAGGGATTCATTCCGTAGGATATCCTGATTCTCGGACATTTGGAATATGTAATAAATACACTAATATGAAAATTCAATTCTTCGAACATTTTCATTTATGCATGAGTTTGATATATGTATTATTTATTTAATGAATCTATGATTAAACTTAAATGGGGGATGATTGTTAGATATTTAAGTGTATAGATGCAATGTATCTTGTGAACCATTGCAATTGTTTGTATGAACAATTGCAACCATATATAAACTATTGCAACCTTTGGTGATTAACCATTGTAACTCTTTACTAACCATTGCATCTCTTGATGAAACGTTGCAACCTTTGGTGATAAACTATTGCAACCTTTGGTGATAAACCATTGCAACCGTTGATGATCAAAACCTCTGGGAAAAAAATATTGTGACTTTTGGCCAACCATTGCAAGTGTTAGTATTAATAGTTGCAAATATTGATGCTGACCATTGTAACCCTTCATACTCTATATAAGGAGTTGTTGGCATTGGCAAAAAGAGATCGAATCACAACTTGAACAAGATAGAGAAGAGTAGGAACTAATAGTTAGTTAGAGAGAGAGATTCATTGTTCGAAGATCATCAAAGATCTTTGAAGAAATACATATAAGCATTAAAACTCTATTTGTTATTCTTGTATCTTAACCTAAAACAAGAATGTGACTTTGATTGTCTTATCCTATAAAGGGATTTCGTGTAACCCAAAGGCTTGGAATAGAGTCGGAATACTCTTTAAGGAAAATAACCTCGTGCGTGATTCAATCATTATCCAAGTATATAATTCACAACTTCTCGGATTACAACCCAAATATTAACCAACACCTATGTCCCATATTCGAAACTTTTTTTTTGTTTCTTAAAAAGCTTTTTTGTCATTCTTGTTTTTTATTTCATTTTTTTCTGTTCAGTATGGTAAATCTCACTTTCCACCTTATTTTTCCATAGTTACGCGATTTAACTGTTTTTGTAGAAATAGATATTAAACCGACTTGTCTATATTAAGCTATACATGCTGAGTATATATAAAAGAGACAATGACGGTTTAAAATAAACATTTCCTTTTTATGAATAGCAAAGTAGACTTATCTCTAACTAGAGAATAGGAAAATAGACATTATCACGTAAATAGAATATACGATATATGCTATATCGTAATACTCCCTCTCACATTGGAGCGTGAATATCACAAACGCCCAACTTAGACAATAAAGTGGTGAACTGAGCCCCTCCCAGCGCCTTTGTTAGAATGTCCATTACCTTCTCTTTGGTATGTATGTGATGGAGAACGATGAGCCCATCTCGAACAGCATCACGAACCGCATGACAGTCATTTTCAATGTGCTTGATATGTTCATGGAAGAATGGATAAGTAGCAATATAAATGGCTGCTTTGCTGTCACACAAGAAGCAGGTGGGAGCTTGTTTAATATTAAATCCATGCAACAACTTACACAACCATTTTACTTGTTTTAGAGCATCAGACATGGCTCAATATTCTGCTTCAGCGGATGAGTGGGACACTGTATCCTGCTTCTTCGTCTTCCAACTGATAGGTGAGTCACCAAGCATGACGACAAGAGCACCGAGAGACCGATGAGTTTCGGGACAAGAAGACCAATCGAAGTTACAATAAATGGTTAAGGACATATCTTTAGACGAGCTTAACATAATACCTTATCCAAGAGACCCCTTTAAAAACTGCACTACTCGTTGAGCTGGTTCCTGATGAGCTTCTTTTGGAGTCTGTATGAACTGTGAAAGAACTTGGACCGAATAGCTTAACTCAGGTATGGTGTGAACAAGATACAGTAACCAACCGACAAGCCTCCTATACTAGCGCGGGTCAGCCAAAACTGGACTTTTGACTTAACTTGTTTTGTTGTCTTTCTTTATTTTTCTCATATATTTGGTTACTTGTCGTTGGCTATCGCAGAGAGTCCGAACCTCAATGAAAGCTACGATTTCATCTGCTAACAAATTTGACAGTGTGAGTTCGGTTCCAACAGGCATCACCATCACCATCAATTATTTTAAACGAAGACTGACAAATATCTGAACGGGACAGGCAGACTGGCCACAAAGTTGGATACGGTTTCCAGAACTGATATCCATGGATCATAGACGCTAAGAGGGCGTTAAATGTTTGTTTCTTTATTATGTCAAAATAAATATTATTTTAATAATTTCACTTCAATATTTGGTTAGTCAGCAAAGTCTTCCTTTTTAGAATGCATTATGTTTCTCAACTAATTTTATAATTATTATTAGTTACATTTTTTAAAATTTTAGATAATATATTTTTATTAACTTTTAAAAGATGTATTTCAAATAACATGTGCCCCAGATCAAAAATGTTCTAGATGTTCCACTGATCATAACGCTCAAATCTCCAAGACATTGTCAACTGACACAACTTTCTTTGTCTATGTGTGTGTATGTGTAATATTCTCAAACTGATGAGGACATTCAACCAGAGCTTGAACCAGACCTAACTGAACCTGATATCCCAGACATGATCAGCAAGATAACTAAGTCAGTCTTGAATAAACAGAAAAGCTTTTCTTCGGAAACCCTAGAATTCTCTCTCTAGAATTCGCCTCCTTTCTCTCTGCCTTGTGAGACTAGTACCTCCACGGCCTAGAGAAGCTTTGTGTTGTATCACGAGTCCCTCCATTCCTCGTGTGGTGCACTTCAATCCATCAAGTTACTTCTGTCCAGATTCCTTTGGTTGATTAGATCAATCCAGACGAGTCACCCCTTGTGCAGATCGGCTCCTTCTCTTGTACTAAGAGTCATACAGCTTTTGATAGCTTAGGCTTGTATCATTTCTGGTATCAAAGCTGAAGTTCCTTCAGCATCAGGTTGCATCTATCCTATCTCTTCTTACTTGCAATTGTTTATTTTTGTTTTGTATTCACGGAATAAAACCCATAAGAAGTCATATTGTTTCTGTTGCATCTTGTTTAACTTGTTCAATTTCATAAAGAAAACCTTATAAAGAAATCGATTTGTCTCTTTTGCATCTAGTTGTTTCATCTTTCTTAAACACTTTTGTTCATCCTGTTCTTATTGATGTCGAGTTTAGGTTGTCCCTAGATCATTATTTTCGTGCAAGAGAATCAGAAAAAGAGTTAGTATTAAGTGCATATCCGGTTTTCCATTTTTGGTCGATACTATTTTCCTTTTTTTGGTCGATACTCTTTTTCCATTTATTTTTCTTGCAGACCACTCTTTTCTTTTCTCTTCAGTTTGTTTCGAATTTAAAAACTCAAAAAAAAGACAAAAAAGTAGTTTAACTTATTTTAGTTATTACTTTTCAAATTTTACAAAAAAAGGGAAAACATTCTCGATTATTTTTTTCTTGTCTTTCCTTTTTATTAACTCAAGCAGAAACTTAGGTCTTCTTTGTTTCTTGTTAGGTTAATCGACAGCAGCCATGGGAGAAGCAGCTGAGCAAGTCGCCCTCATGCAGATGTTTGCAGCCTTGAGAGAAGACATGATGGCAATGCGCCAAGACCTTGGAGATAGGCTAACTAGGGTCGAGCAAAGACCAACAATGCAAGCAGTCCGGAATGTTGATAGGTTCCTCAATCCGAACCAAGGCAACAACAGAAGAGAAGGTGTGCACCACAATGACAATCCGGAGACTAGTACACGGAATCAACAGACTGATGAAGACACTGGCCAGCAACGTGTCCCTAATCCAACCCAAAGAGCAGGCCTTCAGCCAGATGACTATGGTGATGAGGAAGGAGAGGAGTTCATGCCCCCACCTAGAGTTCCTCGCCGGCAAAACAGGCGCCAAGAGTTTGAAGAAGAGGACTACTTACCTCCCTTGAGAGCTCCTCGCCAACAGCACCACCACCAAGGGCGGGAACACATCAAGATGGAAGCCCCAACCTTTGCTGGAAAGGTTGATCCTGAAGCTTACCTTGATTGGGAGAAGAGGATGGATCATATCTTTAACTACTACAACCACCCTGGTCCCAAACGAGTTGCTTTAGCAGTAGCTCAACTCACTGACAATGCTCTTTCCTGGTGGGATAGATTGTGTTCAGATAGAAGGAGAAGTAATCTGAGACAATTAGACTCTTGGTTAGACATGAAGGACGCAATGAAGCAGAGATTTGTTCCACAACACTTTCACCGAGATCTACAGAGGAAGTTCAGATCACTTAAGCAGCTCAGCAAGTCAGTGGAAGAGTATTATGAGGAGTTTGAGAAGCTGAGAAATCGCCTAGACCTTAATGAGGATGAAGAGGCTACTATGGCTCAGTTTATTGACGGACTACAAGATAGGATAAGCTGCAAGGTTGAAAGGCAGAGTTACACTGATATGAGGGATCTCTTTCACCTAGCTGTCCAAGCAGAGCAACACATCAAGAAGAAGAGCTCCAGAAGCAAGTCTCAATCCACCTGGAACTCAAGCAACAGCAACTACAACAAACCAGTGGACAAGGGAAAAGGAATTGAAGGGGATAACAGACCTAAGACTCGTCCCACTGAACCCAACAGAGACACCAGAGCGGAACCAGGGAAGAACACTAACCCCCAGCGTTCCAGAGACATTACCTGCTTCAAGTGTAGAGGCCGAGGACATATGGCAAGAGAGTGCCCAAACCAGAGAGTCATGATGCTCACTGAAGATGGTGGTTATGAGTCTCATGATGAAGATGACCCGTTGGTTCAAGAAGAACTTGGAGAGATTGAATATCCAGACGTGGGAGAGAGCTTGATGATCAGGCGTGTGCTTAATGTCCAGATGCAACCAGCTGAGACCATCCAAAGAGAAAACATATTCCACAGCCGATGTACCATCAGAGGCAAGGTATGTAATCTCATCATAGATGGTGGGTCTTGCACCAATGCTGCTAGTGCTTATATGGTAGATAAACTTGGTTTAGAAAAGACTAAGCATCCGCATCCATATAGACTAAGATGGCTAGATGATAAGGTTGAGTTACAAGTTAAGGAACAAGTTAACATTCCATTTAGCATTGGTAAGTATCAAGATGCAGTAACATGTGATGTAGTACCTATGCAAGCAGGGCATGTATTGTTAGGTAGGCCATGGCAGTGGGATAGAGAAACCAAACATGATGGTAGGTCTAACATGTACACTTTCATGCATGATAAGCGCAAGGTTAGCTTAGCACCTCTCACACCAGCACAAGTTCATGAATTGCATTTACAAATGGCTAAAGAGAAAGAGAAATTTGTTAAGTCTAATTTTCTTATTAGGCCTAGTTATGTCAGGAAGGCTGCTGCTACTAAACACACAATGCTACTAATGGTCTTTAAGGAGCTTTTGAGTGCAGGTTCTGATGAGGTTACACTTCATCCAGAGATTACTAGGCTTCTTGACAGGTTCAAAGATGTGTTTCCAGAAGAGATCCCAGCCGGTTTACCACCACTCAGGGGCATAGAACACCAAATAGATTTCATACCAGGAGCTGCTTTACCAAACAAACCAGCCTATAGGGTAAACCCTGAGGAAACCAAAGAATTAGAGAGACAAGTTCAGGACCTATTAGACAAAGGATATGTTAGGGAAAGCCTTAGTCCTTGTGCTGTACCTGTCCTATTAGTACCCAAGAAAGATGGAACCTGGAGGATGTGTGTAGACTGCCGTGCCATAAACAACATCACCATTAAGTATAAACACCCCATACCTCGCCTAGATGACATGCTAGATGAGCTAAGTGGAGCCACAATCTTCTCTAAAATAGACCTTAAGAGTGGGTACCATCAGGTGAGAATGAAAGAAGGTGATGAGTGGAAGACTGCTTTCAAGACAAAGCAAGGTTTATATGAATGGTAAGTGATGCTATTTGGACTCACCAATGCCCCTAGCACCTTCATGCGCCTCATGAACCACATTCTTAGACCATACATCAGTAAGTTTGTTGTGGTTTACTTTGATGACATCTTAATTTACAGTACTTGTTTATTTGATCATGTGACACATCTTGAGCAAGTACTAGAGACACTTCGGCAAGAAGGGCTTTATGCAAACCTCAAGAAGTGCACATTCTGCACTGATAAACTTGTTTTCCTAGGTTTTGTTGTGAGTTCACAGGGATTACAGGTTGATGAGGAGAAGATAAAGGCAATACAAGACTGGCCAGAGCCCACCAACATTAGCCAAGTCCGGAGTTTTCATGGTTTAGCCAGCTTCTACAGGCGTTTTGTCAAAGACTTCAGTAGTATAGCTGCACCACTCACTGCCGTAGTAAAGAAGAGTGTTGGGTTCACATGGGAAAAGGCCCAACAAGAAGCTTTCCAGACCTTAAAGGATCGCCTAACCCATGCCCCGGTCCTAGCTTTACCTGACTTCAACAAGACCTTTGAAGTGGAGTGTGATGCATCAGGGATTGGGATTGGAGCCGTGTTGATTCAAGGAAGGAAGCCAGTTGCTTATTTCAGTGAGAAGTTAGGTGGAGCAGCTCTCAACTATCCAACCTATGACAAGGAGCTGTATGCTCTAGTGAGGGCCTTAGAGACATGGCAACACTACCTGCTATCTAAGGAGTTTGTGGTCCATACTGACCATGAGACTCTAAAGCATCTAAGAGGCCAAACAAACCTTAAGAAGAGGCACGCCCGCTGGATGGAGTTTATAGAGACCTTCCCTTACATCATCAAGTACAAGAAGGGAAAGGAAAACATTGTAGCTGATGCCCATTCAAGAAGATATGTTTTGATTGCCACAATGGAAGCCAAGGTGATGGGGTTTGAATTCATCAAGGATCTATATGGAGGGGATCCGGATCTTGCTGAGATCTACTCTAGTTGTACCGGATGTCCACAAGGGAAGTTCTACTTACATGAGGGGTTTCTATTTAAAGGCAAGAGACTATGCATCCCTCAGTGTTCACTGAGAGACTTGATCACCAGAGAAGCTCATGGAGGAGGGCTCATGGGACATTTTGGCGTGGATAAAACCTTAGCTGTGGTAAGGGAACATTTCTATTGGCCTCATCTCAAGAAGGCAGTAGAATCCCATTGTGCAAGATGTGTAACTTGTAAGAAAGCTAAGTCCCGAGTACAACCCCATGGCCTATACATGCCACTACCTATTCCCACTGCTCCTTGGGTGGATATCTCCATGGACTTCGTACTAGGCTTACCCAAGATTCAACATAAGGATTCAATCTTTGTTGTGGTGGACAGATTCTCCAAAATGGCACACTTCATACCTTGTGCCAAGGTGAATGATGCATCTAAAACGGCTGATCTGTTCTTTAAAGAGGTGGTACGCTTACATGGAGTCCCACAGACCATAGTTTCTGATCGTGATAGCAAGTTCCTGAGTCATTTCTGGAGGACATTATGGAAGAAGATGGGAACAAAGCTGCTATTCTCCACCACATGTCACCCCCAAATGGATGGGCAGACTGAAGTAGTAAACATGACCCTCTCTACGCTGCTTAGATCCACCATTGGGAAGAATATGAAGAACTGGTTGGACTGCATTCCATTCATAGAGTTTGCATACAACCGGGCTCAGCACTCAGCTACTAAGATGTCACCTTTTGAAGCTGCTTATGGTTTCAACCCTAAGACCCCTTTAGACCTCAAGCCATTACCACCAGCTGAAGTGGTTAGTCTAACCGGAGAAGCAAAAGCTGAGTATGTAAGGGAATTGCATAAGAAGGTTAAGGAGAACCTGGAGAAGAGAACTGAGCAGTATGTCAAGCAAGCCAACAAAGGGCGCAAAGAGATTGTGTTTGAACCAGGAGAATGGGTTTGGTTACATATGAGGCAAGAAAGGTTTCCCAACCAGAGGAATTCCAAGCTGAAACCAAGGGGAGATGGTCCTTTCCAAGTTGTTGAGAGGATCAACAACAATGCCTACCGTCTTGACCTGCCAGGTGAGTTGAACGTGTCATCAACCTTCAATGTTGCTGATTTATCTCCTTGTTTTGCAGATGAACCAGTTTTGAGGTCAAAACCTTTTGAAGAGGGAGGGAATGATGAGGACATTCAACCAGAGCTTGAACCAGACCTAACTGAACCTGATATCCAAGACATGATCAGCAAGATAACTAAGGCAGTCTTGAATAAACAGAAAAGCTTTTCTTCGGAAACCCTAGAATTCTCTCTCTAGAATTCGCCTCCTTTCTCTCTGCCTTGTGAGACCAGTACCTCCACGGCCTAGAGAAGCTTTGTGTTGTATCACGAGTCCCTCCATTCCTCGTGTGGTGCACTTCAATCCATCAAGTTACTTCTGTCCAGATTCCTTTGGTTGATTAGATCAATCCAGACGAGTCACCCCTTGTGCAGATCGGCTCCTTCTCTTGTACTAAGAGTCATACAGCTTTTGATAGCTTAGGCTTGTATCATTTCTGGTATCAAAGCTGAAGTTCCTTCAGCATCAGGTTGCATCTATCCTATCTCTTCTTACTTGCAATTGTTTATTTTTGTTTTGTATTCACGGAATAAAACCCATAAGAAGTCATATTGTTTCTGTTGCATCTTGTTTAACTTGTTCAATTTCATAAAGAAAACCTTATAAAGAAATCGATTTGTCTCTTTTGCATCTAGTTGTTTCATCTTTCTTAAACACTTTTGTTCATCCTGTTCTTATTGATGTCGAGTTTAGGTTGTCCCTAGATCATTATTTTCGTGCAAGAGAATCAGAAAAAGAGTTAGTATTAAGTGCATATCCGGTTTTCCATTTTTGGTCGATACTATTTTCCTTTTTTTGGTCGATACTCTTTTTCCATTTATTTTTCTTGCAGACCACTCTTTTCTTTTCTCTTCAGTTTGTTTCGAATTTAAAAACTCAAAAAAAAGACAAAAAAGTAGTTTAACTTATTTTAGTTATTACTTTTCAAATTTTACAAAAAAAGGGAAAACATTCTCGATTATTTTTTTCTTGTCTTTCCTTTTTATTAACTCAAGCAGAAACTTAGGTCTTCTTTGTTTCTTGTTAGGTTAATCGACAGCAGCCATGGGAGAAGCAGCTGAGCAAGTCGCCCTCATGCAGATGTTTGCAGCCTTGAGAGAAGACATGATGGCAATGCGCCAAGACCTTGGAGATAGGCTAACTAGGGTCGAGCAAAGACCAACAATGCAAGCAGTCCGGAATGTTGATAGGTTCCTCAATCCGAACCAAGGCAACAACAGAAGAGAAGGTGTGCACCACAATGACAATCCGGAGACTAGTACACGGAATCAACAGACTGATGAAGACACTGGCCAGCAACGTGTCCCTAATCCAACCCAAAGAGCAGGCCTTCAGCCAGATGACTATGGTGATGAGGAAGGAGAGGAGTTCATGCCCCCACCTAGAGTTCCTCGCCGGCAAAACAGGCACCAAGAGTTTGAAGAAGAGGACTACTTACCTCCCTTGAGAGCTCCTCGCCAACAGCACCACCACCAAGGGCGGGAACACATCAAGATGGAAGCCCCAACCTTTGCTGGAAAGGTTGATCCTGAAGCTTACCTTGATTGGGAGAAGAGGATGGATCATATCTTTAACTACTACAACCACCCTGGTCCCAAACGAGTTGCTTTAGCAGTAGCTCAACTCACTGACAATGCTCTTTCCTGGTGGGATAGATTGTGTTCAGATAGAAGGAGAAGTAATCTGAGACAATTAGACTCTTGGTTAGACATGAAGGACGCAATGAAGCAGAGATTTGTTCCACAACACTTTCACCGAGATCTACAGAGGAAGTTCAGATCACTTAAGCAGCTCAGCAAGTCAGTGGAAGAGTATTATGAGGAGTTTGAGAAGCTGAGAAATCGCCTAGACCTTAATGAGGATGAAGAGGCTACTATGGCTCAGTTTATTGACGGACTACAAGATAGGATAAGCTGCAAGGTTGAAAGGCAGAGTTACACTGATATGAGGGATCTCTTTCACCTAGCTGTCCAAGCAGAGCAACACATCAAGAAGAAGAGCTCCAGAAGCAAGTCTCAATCCACCTGGAACTCAAGCAACAGCAACTACAACAAACCAGTGGACAAGGGAAAAGGAATTGAAGGGGATAACAGACCTAAGACTCGTCCCACTGAACCCAACAGAGACACCAGAGCGGAACCAGGGAAGAACACTAACCCCCAGCGTTCCAGAGACATTACCTGCTTCAAGTGTAGAGGCCGAGGACATATGGCAAGAGAGTGCCCAAACCAGAGAGTCATGATGCTCACTGAAGATGGTGGTTATGAGTCTCATGATGAAGATGACCCGTTGGTTCAAGAAGAACTTGGAGAGATTGAATATCCAGACGTGGGAGAGAGCTTGATGATCAGGCGTGTGCTTAATGTCCAGATGCAACCAGCTGAGACCATCCAAAGAGAAAACATATTCCACAGCCGATGTACCATCAGAGGCAAGGTATGTAATCTCATCATAGATGGTGGGTCTTGCACCAATGCTGCTAGTGCTTATATGGTAGATAAACTTGGTTTAGAAAAGACTAAGCATCCGCATCCATATAGACTAAGATGGCTAGATGATAAGGTTGAGTTACAAGTTAAGGAACAAGTTAACATTCCATTTAGCATTGGTAAGTATCAAGATGCAGTAACATGTGATGTAGTACCTATGCAAGCAGGGCATGTATTGTTAGGTAGGCCATGGCAGTGGGATAGAGAAACCAAACATGATGGTAGGTCTAACATGTACACTTTCATGCATGATAAGCGCAAGGTTAGCTTAGCACCTCTCACACCAGCACAAGTTCATGAATTGCATTTACAAATGGCTAAAGAGAAAGAGAAATTTGTTAAGTCTAATTTTCTTATTAGGCCTAGTTATGTCAGGAAGGCTGCTGCTACTAAACACACAATGCTACTAATGGTCTTTAAGGAGCTTTTGAGTGCAGGTTCTGATGAGGTTACACTTCATCCAGAGATTACTAGGCTTCTTGACAGGTTCAAAGATGTGTTTCCAGAAGAGATCCCAGCCGGTTTACCACCACTCAGGGGCATAGAACACCAAATAGATTTCATACCAGGAGCTGCTTTACCAAACAAACCAGCCTATAGGGTAAACCCTGAGGAAACCAAAGAATTAGAGAGACAAGTTCAGGACCTATTAGACAAAGGATATGTTAGGGAAAGCCTTAGTCCTTGTGCTGTACCTGTCCTATTAGTACCCAAGAAAGATGGAACCTGGAGGATGTGTGTAGACTGCCGTGCCATAAACAACATCACCATTAAGTATAAACACCCCATACCTCGCCTAGATGACATGCTAGATGAGCTAAGTGGAGCCACAATCTTCTCTAAAATAGACCTTAAGAGTGGGTACCATCAGGTGAGAATGAAAGAAGGTGATGAGTGGAAGACTGCTTTCAAGACAAAGCAAGGTTTATATGAATGGTAAGTGATGCTATTTGGACTCACCAATGCCCCTAGCACCTTCATGCGCCTCATGAACCACATTCTTAGACCATACATCAGTAAGTTTGTTGTGGTTTACTTTGATGACATCTTAATTTACAGTACTTGTTTATTTGATCATGTGACACATCTTGAGCAAGTACTAGAGACACTTCGGCAAGAAGGGCTTTATGCAAACCTCAAGAAGTGCACATTCTGCACTGATAAACTTGTTTTCCTAGGTTTTGTTGTGAGTTCACAGGGATTACAGGTTGATGAGGAGAAGATAAAGGCAATACAAGACTGGCCAGAGCCCACCAACATTAGCCAAGTCCGGAGTTTTCATGGTTTAGCCAGCTTCTACAGGCGTTTTGTCAAAGACTTCAGTAGTATAGCTGCACCACTCACTGCCGTAGTAAAGAAGAGTGTTGGGTTCACATGGGAAAAGGCCCAACAAGAAGCTTTCCAGACCTTAAAGGATCGCCTAACCCATGCCCCGGTCCTAGCTTTACCTGACTTCAACAAGACCTTTGAAGTGGAGTGTGATGCATCAGGGATTGGGATTGGAGCCGTGTTGATTCAAGGAAGGAAGCCAGTTGCTTATTTCAGTGAGAAGTTAGGTGGAGCAGCTCTCAACTATCCAACCTATGACAAGGAGCTGTATGCTCTAGTGAGGGCCTTAGAGACATGGCAACACTACCTGCTATCTAAGGAGTTTGTGGTCCATACTGACCATGAGACTCTAAAGCATCTAAGAGGCCAAACAAACCTTAAGAAGAGGCACGCCCGCTGGATGGAGTTTATAGAGACCTTCCCTTACATCATCAAGTACAAGAAGGGAAAGGAAAACATTGTAGCTGATGCCCATTCAAGAAGATATGTTTTGATTGCCACAATGGAAGCCAAGGTGATGGGGTTTGAATTCATCAAGGATCTATATGGAGGGGATCCGGATCTTGCTGAGATCTACTCTAGTTGTACCGGATGTCCACAAGGGAAGTTCTACTTACATGAGGGGTTTCTATTTAAAGGCAAGAGACTATGCATCCCTCAGTGTTCACTGAGAGACTTGATCACCAGAGAAGCTCATGGAGGAGGGCTCATGGGACATTTTGGCGTGGATAAAACCTTAGCTGTGGTAAGGGAACATTTCTATTGGCCTCATCTCAAGAAGGCAGTAGAATCCCATTGTGCAAGATGTGTAACTTGTAAGAAAGCTAAGTCCCGAGTACAACCCCATGGCCTATACATGCCACTACCTATTCCCACTGCTCCTTGGGTGGATATCTCCATGGACTTCGTACTAGGCTTACCCAAGATTCAACATAAGGATTCAATCTTTGTTGTGGTGGACAGATTCTCCAAAATGGCACACTTCATACCTTGTGCCAAGGTGAATGATGCATCTAAAACGGCTGATCTGTTCTTTAAAGAGGTGGTACGCTTACATGGAGTCCCACAGACCATAGTTTCTGATCGTGATAGCAAGTTCCTGAGTCATTTCTGGAGGACATTATGGAAGAAGATGGGAACAAAGCTGCTATTCTCCACCACATGTCACCCCCAAATGGATGGGCAGACTGAAGTAGTAAACATGACCCTCTCTACGCTGCTTAGATCCACCATTGGGAAGAATATGAAGAACTGGTTGGACTGCATTCCATTCATAGAGTTTGCATACAACCGGGCTCAGCACTCAGCTACTAAGATGTCACCTTTTGAAGCTGCTTATGGTTTCAACCCTAAGACCCCTTTAGACCTCAAGCCATTACCACCAGCTGAAGTGGTTAGTCTAACCGGAGAAGCAAAAGCTGAGTATGTAAGGGAATTGCATAAGAAGGTTAAGGAGAACCTGGAGAAGAGAACTGAGCAGTATGTCAAGCAAGCCAACAAAGGGCGCAAAGAGATTGTGTTTGAACCAGGAGAATGGGTTTGGTTACATATGAGGCAAGAAAGGTTTCCCAACCAGAGGAATTCCAAGCTGAAACCAAGGGGAGATGGTCCTTTCCAAGTTGTTGAGAGGATCAACAACAATGCCTACCGTCTTGACCTGCCAGGTGAGTTGAACGTGTCATCAACCTTCAATGTTGCTGATTTATCTCCTTGTTTTGCAGATGAACCAGTTTTGAGGTCAAAACCTTTTGAAGAGGGAGGGAATGATGAGGACATTCAACCAGAGCTTGAACCAGACCTAACTGAACCTGATATCCCAGACATGATCAGCAAGATAACTAAGTCAGTCTTGAATAAACAGAAAAGCTTTTCTTCGGAAACCCTAGAATTCTCTCTCTAGAATTCGCCTCCTTTCTCTCTGCCTTGTGAGACCAGTACCTCCACGGCCTAGAGAAGCTTTGTGTTGTATCACGAGTCCCTCCATTCCTCGTGTGGTGCACTTCAATCCATCAAGTTACTTCTGTCCAGATTCCTTTGGTTGATTAGATCAATCCAGACGAGTCACCCCTTGTGCAGATCGGCTCCTTCTCTTGTACTAAGAGTCATACAGCCTTTGATAGCTTAGGCTTGTATCACAAACTTACCCTAAAAGAAAATTTGAAATTCAGAGGTCGGTTGCAGTAGTTAGGGATCAGAACCACAAAAACTTTTTGTTAGATTTTGAATTCAAATTAAGCTGATCGAATAGTAGAAAGCAATTAAAAGTAAATAGATCAGTTGTGTAACAAATGAGAAAGGTGCTAGATCCAGTGATATCAAACAGGAAATTGAGAACTGGAATTAATAGACATGATGGGTTTTATTAAGAACAATCCTAGATCTGGAATTAGATAGTAAGTTACACAACTCCCGCTGCAAAAAGTATCAGATGTCTAGATCATATTAAAAACGAACTCTTGTTGTGGATTCAATTAATCCAACAAGCATTAAGCTCAAGTTCGACATGTCCACTAAATCCCTAGACCAACTCATGTTTTGAATAAGTATTTAGCTCAGCAAAATTCAGTCCAGGTAATCAATAACACTCTCGTGTACTCTAGAAACATGCATAAATAGCAATCCGTGTGCAAAATATAATCATACTACACTAGGAATTCATACTACTCTAGCAATTCTATCAATCAAATTCCTTATAAACCCTAAAAAATCCCTATATTTAACAAGAAAATTATTCATACATAATCAAGGAAAACTTAATCATAGATTATTTAGAATGCATAAAGAATAAAACAACATGAGTTCAAAATCAACCTCTGATTTAGTAAAGGAAACTTTGGGGATAACTTGAAATACCTGACACTTCATAAAATAACGAGTCGTCTGATTTAGTAGAAAGGGTGTCGTTCGACACCCACCTTGGCGTCGTTCAGCACCATACCATAATCTTGACAGCTTCCTCCTCGTTCGTCAGACGAACCACTTTTCAGTAAAATATGTATAACTTTGGATCTAACCGATGGATCGACCTCAAAACTGGCGGCATTGGAAATCTAACTCAATTATATATCGTATGTCATAATATGCAGTTCATACATCGGGGGGAAGTCTTCCAATAATTGTTAAACATCTGACGCATCAGCACATTTCTGCATCTTGAATTGCTTTAAAGTACACATGAACCTGCAAAGACCCTAAAACGACTCCAAAACACATAATATAGATTTTAGAACCGCTTATATCATGGTAAAAAATCCAATAAAACCATTTTATATCAACTTCCACAAACATATCATTTGCTTGTCCTCAAGCAAAACAATGGAATAGGGTTGAAAACATGGGGACTCACTAACTCTTTAGAACAACCATTGTCACCTCTACAATATTGCAAGCCACATCAAATAATACCAACCTTAGAAGGTACTTTCATGTACTCGGCCTCTGCTTAGCAGACCATCCATCTCACAACTCACCAGATACCATCTGACATGCCCTCCACTGAACTTATTTAAGAATTTAAAGTGAAGTCTCGTCTTAGGAGTATCGATCAAAAGGACACATGGATTCTTACCCATTTAGGATTTTTATCACAGAGACAGTCTACTATGGTTACTTTCATTTCTCTTTTCTTACTTCTTAGAAAAAAAATTCTTCTCTTTCTTTTTCCTTTTCATGCTATGCAAAGTGTAGGTGAATAATGAGGTCACATGAAATTTTCCTCCCCTCGCTTTCAGCTTCGTGTGATCATTCCATTACACTAAAATAATGGGGTCATAAGAAACAAGCAAAACATAAACATGTTCCAGACCTGAGTGAGGAATCCGATCAAGTGTATACCAATCCCCAAAACAAAAAAAATGAGTAGATTAGATTGGAAGTCAGCTTTGATTCATTCTGAAACTCATAGTAAGCATGGATGTTCTAGAAGATTGATCTGTTTTGGCATTTTCCATGTAATACGGTCTGTAATTAGTAACTCAAATAATGGTGCTAGAGTAGTGGTTAGGTGGTTAGTCCGAAGAAAAAGTTCATAGTACGCAACTGTCTCTATTTTGACTCAATAGAACGACTCAACAGAACACAATGTAAATAGACACCTCCACTAGCCTTAAACAACATTGTCCGCAGTGGTATTCAGTCTGAGATTGGCTAAAATAAACAAAGAAAAAGGAATAAAAATAAAAAATGTAGAAAAGTACCTCATGGTTGAGTTGAGTGTCGACGACACTGATGGGTGTCGATCGTCACTTTGGGAGGGTTGGTATTGACCGACACTGAGATGGTGTCGCCCGACACTAGGTAATCTACGACAAAAGGTTTTTTTTTAAAGAAAGAAACACTTTTCAGTGGGTTGCCTCCCACCAAGCGCTTGTTTACAGTCGTTAGCTTGACTTGGGAGACCAGAATCAGTTTAATTGTGATTGAGAACATGCTCCAATAAATTTCCAATGCCCAATAGCTTCAGCTTCAACACAATGCTCATGAAAGCCTTCATAGACCCTTCTACTTAGTCTATCATCTCAGACGTGAAGACTGCTCCAACCTTATCGAATGGTTGTGAGAATCCTCTACTAGACATTATGTACTCTATCACACCATCTAAGAAGCTAGTAACCAGTGTCAACTGCGGATTTCCCTTCTAGTCCTTCAAAAACATCGACTCGGTTTTCTGAAATTATAACTGAAGCTTCTTCAACTTCTCTGGACATTTGGACAGTGTATGTGTTAGTGTTTACTTCATGAGGAATCACGTTGGATCTAGAGTGTTTATTCTCCTCACTCCTCACAGAAATTATGCTTTTTCTTTGTACGAGTTATCCGACCCTTCTTCAACTGTTTTATGTTCGATGGCTCCATGTCCAATTTTGTAAGGATTTTTGTCGGATGTTCGATGGATTATATTGTTTGAAAATATTGATAATGGCGATTGGAAGGACTGAATGAGGAAACCTAAGGGACTTGGTCAATTTTGAATCCGTGTTTTAAGTTTATGAATGAATCTGGTTTTAGTGGGTGGGCATAATATTGGAGTTGGATAGTCCGATTAGTCGAATTGTAATTATTTAGGTTTGCCTTGGGTTTGTGGTTTTTCCCTTTTCTAATATAAATAAAGATAAATTAAAATAGAGGGAGGAGAGGATATGGTTTTTTTGGTGGGAAGAGTATATCAGACTTTGATTAAATAATGATAGGGTTTTTAACTTGACCTAATAAAAGTTATTGTTTTATTCTTAAATTAATGTTTGACATGAAAACTCAAATTTTACTAAAATTTAGCCGGGAAATAATAGATTTATTGTTAAATATTCTATAGAAGGTTTTTGTGATAAAAAGAAGTCTTCCAAAAGCTAATAGTTTTCAAGGATCATAGGTTTATATTTGGTTATGTTCAAATTGAAAATTAAAAACTACAGTTTGGTTATAATTTTTCGTTTGAAAGAGTTATTGGAAAGTCTTCTAACATAAAATGCATTAGAAGATTTCAATTTTTTTTTCTAAACCCTAGGACGATTTACCACACACTCTTAGCATCTATATCACAATACTATTACCTGAAACTGTAAATCTAGCTATTTATTCTCATAAGTTTACAAACCAATTCTCAATTAATGCTTATTGTTTACTGCTTTACAATTAATTTTCTAGCTTAATCTTAATATTTATATGTCTATTGTGTGTCCACGCTCACTGTGGATTCGATCCCTTAGTACTACAACTGATCATCTTATTTGAGAGAGTAAAGTCTCATAGGGTAATTTGACTGATATCAGCAAGGTTGCAAGCAACATTGATATCTAACTCGATTGTCACTTCATTGTTATGTGGGTATGTGTGCTTGTCGTCTGCGATCGATGTTTCTGCTGAGATATCGATTGATACTTTCTCAGATGTCAAACATGTACATTACCAATAAACGTTGATTCCATTTAGTAGACGTTTTTGTGGGTAGGAAATTGTCAATAGGGACGTCATCTCTAACTCTGACTCATGAGAGATTATCGGCGACTCCGTTTTCCACTCCCCTTAAATCTTTGATTTCGATATCAAATTCTTGCAAGAGCATGATCCATCTCAAAAGCCTTGGCTTTGGATCTTTCTCTTGCATCAACTACTTTAGATGGCCTGGTCGGTGTGGACAACTACCTTAGCGCTGACTAGGTAGCGACATAGATTTTGGAAAGTGAACTTAACAGCTAGTAACTACTTTTCTGTTATCGCATAATTTCTTTGTGCATCATCAAGAGTCGTATTGGCATACCAAACAACATGTAATTTCTTTTCCTTTTTCTGCCAAAGTACTACACCTACATCCAAATCACTTGCATCACACATTATTTCAAAAGGTAAACTCCAATCTGGAGCTAGCACAATTGGGGTAGTCACTAGTGCTGACTTAATTTCTTCAAAGGCCACATGCATTCAGGAGTGGAATCGAATTTAACTTTTTTGCATAGGAGAGCCGTGATGGGTCTAGCTATTTTGCTAAAGTCTTTTATGAATCTCCTGTAGAATCCAGGATGCCCTAGAAAACCTTACAATTTTCAAGTTGGTGGCCACTGGCAGACCTGTCATCACCTCAATTTTAGCTATGTCCACCTTAATAACAGCTGCTGAAACCTTGTGTCCCATAACAATCCCATCATTAACCATGAATTGGCATTTCTCCCAGTTCATGACCAGATTTTTCTCCTCACATCTGGCTAGAACTTTGCACATATTGTTCATGCATGATTTAAAGTCTGATCCATATACCAAGAAATCGTCCATAAGACTTCCATGAAATCTTCGATCATATCTGTAAAGATGGACATCATGCACCTCTGGAAGGTAGAAAGAGCATTACAAAGTCCAAAAGGCATCCTGCGGTATGTGAATGTACCATATGGACATGTGAAGGTGGTCTTTTTTTCTTGATTGTCTGAATGAATATGGATTTGGAAAAATCTGGAATACCCATAGAGAAAACAGTAGTATTGGTGATTTGCAAGTCTTTCTAACATTTGATCAACGAAAGGTAGAGGGAAATGATCCTTTCTTGTGGCAACGTTCAGCTTCATGTAAACTATGCACATTATGTGACCAGTAAGAGTCCTCATCGTGATAAATTCACTTTTGTCGTCTTTCACCACTGTGACTCCTCCTTTCTTAGGAATAATATGTCGTGGACTAACCCAATTACTGTATGAAATAGGATAGATAACCCCTGCTTCCAGAAGTTTCATAATTTCTTTCTTCACCATCTCTATCAGATTTGGATTCAGTCTCCTTTGATGTTCAGTAGAAGACTTTCACTCGTCTTCCAGGTGTATCCTATGCATGCATAAGTCATGTGAGATACCTGGAATGTCGTCGAGGGGATCGTCCATGATTTACTATGCTAGAATGATTGAAAATAGAAGACATGAGATGTGTACTCTATTTAAGTTTGAAACAGGCTCTCTACGTGGGAAGTATCATGGACTACCGCTGGTAACGAAAGGGCTATCTGATATTCCATGGTTTTCACCCTTTTTTGGCCATGGTATAAGTTCTTTATAAACTCTTTATATTATGTTCCGAGTATGTTTTGAGGTCTAGGTACATTTGAGAGCATTATGGAGATATGGAGCTACTTAGAGGAACTAGAAAAGAAAACCCGTAGTTGTGCAAGAAAATAGAAGCCAAAGTCGATATTTGGAGGGAGTGTCGATCGACATCTCTGTTGTGTTTGTGGACAAGAATGTTATTTCGCGCAGCCGACAATCCTTTTCAGAATTGCACTTTTCCCAAAAAGTTTCCCTATTTGCAAGAAGATCCTCGGGCGTGTTTTGACCTATTTATATCTATTTTACAGCCAATTTTTAGGTTATTTTGTAGAGATTTTTTGGAGAGAATATCACAAGACTCCTTCAGAGATTTGATCGGAACTACAATGTTTCTTATTTTATTATTTTATGCAATTCATTTAGTTTATCTTTTTTTGCTTGAATATGTCTTAATATTTTACTTGTTAGGTTTAGGGTATTCTAGGGTTTTGAAAAACTTCATAAATATAGAATTGCTAGGGTAATCATTTTTATTCCATCACCAGGATTGTTCTTACTACTTGTTTTCTTGAGTAATTAACTAGAAACATGATCTAGGATAGTTGACAACCGCGAGAGTGAGTTCGACACCTGAACTAATCCTGATAAGTTAAGTTGATGGACACACCGAGAGTTTGGCCTAAGAAACTTAGTGACCATATCGAACTTGGAGAATTAATTCTTGTCTAGAATCATTAGATCCACAACAAGATTTGGCGTCTGATAGGTCATCTGATAGTAGTTGCATGAGAGAGCTGGATTACTTAGTACTGAATTTGAGTTCTAGGATATATCTTAATAAAATTCTAAGAAACTATAGATTTTAGTTTTAATAACTTGTTTGGAATCCCTAAGGTAAGTGCCCTTCATATCTGTCGACAAACCGATTTATTGCTTTAATTACTTTCTTATTATATTTTGCCTAACTTAATCTATAAACCTAAAGTCTATTGTGTGATTCACACTCCATGTGTATTCGATCCCTAAGTGATGCAATTGATCTCTTATTTGAGAGTGTTGCTCTTGGGTAATTAGAAAATTTCACTATCCAAACAGGACTGTCTCACATTGATAGAAAAAATAATAGGTTCCTGGCAAGCTTGTATGTTATCAATGGCACACCGTCTGCAGTTAATAAACTCTTTTATCTCAAGTCTGATCAACTTTTGGATTTTAGCGATCTGTTTACCTTGTGAATGCATTCGAGGAATGGAGAGCTTGTTCTCGGAATTTATGTGGTCCGGAATGGACCTGAATTAGAAGAAAGCAAAGGTCTCATGGGAAAGGGTATGTTGGTCAAAGAGTGAAGGAGGGTCGGGAGTTTGATCAATAAAGGATGCAAACGATATATGTATTCTGAAGTTGATATGGAGGATAATATCATCACCATCATCCTTATGGGTTAAATGGATTCATGATGCTTAGGAAGAGAAGTTCTGGATCAGAAAAAAATTTTCTTCATGGATATGGATAAAACCCTTGAAGTATAGAGACATGGCAAAGTCCATGTACAAGGTGGAGATCAAAAATATAAAAACATGTCATTTGGTACTATATATGGGCAAAGGATGGCTACCTGATCGACGTAACATGGGACAGATGTTTTATTGATCTGTAATTCTGCAACGGTGAATATGGCAGATGCAGTGAAAAGTAGAAGGAGAAGAGACCATCATGTCAATAACTTGCAGGTTATTGATGCTCATAACAATATTTTACTGCTGACAGACAACGAGGATGGCAAAGACATCGTTCTGTGGAGACATACTATGGATAAGTACAACACGTCTTTTCGACACGAAATAGACATTGGTGCTACTACGAGGTAACAAAGAAAAGGTGGCTTGGCATTCAGGGCTATGTTTCAAGTATTCTAGCCCTAATTATGCTTTCACGGTCTGGCTATCAGCTATCAATCGTCGCTCAACAGGGATTGGTATGTTCGTATGGATGCATGAGATAGGTCCAACTGCATTCTCTGCAATGACCCAATGGAGACAAAGAATCACTTGTTCTTCCTGTGTCGATACTCAGCTACAGTGTGGGAAGCCACAGAAAAAGGCTATTGGGCCATATGGGCCCCCGTATGTAAATTCGGTTTATGTCCGTTAGGTTAAACCAAATGCATATTGATGTATATAAGGAGTTGCCTCCTACGTGAAATAAACAGAGAAACCTTTTATAACTTCAAGACTTCTTGACATGGTATCAGAGCATTGACCTAGAACAACAAGGTCTTTGGTTAATCGATCTTACTACTAATCTCAGCTATTGTATTCTTCTGCTATTGATAACTCCCGCCTGAAAATTCCAATGTCAGACGACGAATCTTCAAAATCAAAAGAGGCATCATCAATGGCTACTGCAAAATCGAAAGCAAGAGTTGAATACGTGAGACGTACTATATCGCCTTACGATCTCACTTCTGGTGATAACCCCGGCACACTGATTTCTCAGCCTTTGTTGAAAGGACCAAACTACGATGAATGGTCTGCAAACCTGAGATTATCACTTCAAGCCCGAAAGAAATTTGGTTTTGTAGATGGATCTATTCCTCGCCCTGGTCTCGATTCTGATGACTACAAAGATTGGTGTGCAAACAATGCACTCTTAATATCATGGATCAAACTCACGATTGTGGACACACTGAGATCCTGCATACCACACAGTGAGGATTCGCATGAACTGTGGACTCATATTCAACGAAGATTCTCGGTGAAAAATGGGCAGAGAGTTCAGCGATTCAAGTCTGAACTTGCAAACTGTAGACAAAAAGGTTTAGCAATTGAGGCATACTACGGAAAGCTTACAAAATTGGGGACCAGTCTATCTGATTTTCAAAGAGCTCAGACTCCTACTGAATTACAAAGGGAACATGAAGAGGGTAAGCTTCATCAATTCCTTATGGGATTAGATGAATCAGTTTATGGAGCTGTTAAGTCCAATTTATTGTCACGTGATCCCTTGCCAACACTCGACGAAGCTTATAACGTCCTTACCAAAGATGAAAAATCCAAGCTAATATCATAGATGAATGAGGAACGTCTCGGTTCAAGCAAGCCCACAAATACGTTCTGTTCCAGAAAACAGAGTACTCTGTACTCACTGAAGGAAACAGGGACATGTAGCTGAAAACTGCTTTCGTAAAATAGGTTACCCTCCCTGATTTGGTGAGAAGAACAGAAAAAAATATGGCTCTCCATATGCTCGTGGTCCTCCTGACTCAAGTGGTACCTCACGTGGAGCTTCTCAACTGCACCCATTAAAAGGACGCACTAATGATCCTGTGCGAGCGAACCATGCAAGTGTTGCTCATGATTCTGGTATTTCAAATGTGCATGCTAATCTCACAGCATCTGATCGTGTTGGTATTAGTGGACTTAATGATTGTCAATGGAAGATGTTGGTGAAGATGCTTGAGGAACGTAAATCATCCTCAACGAATCGTCTTAGGGGTAAGTATTTTCTCGAGTTATGGATTATTGATTCAGGGGTTTCTAACCACATGACTGGAAGTACTGATTTTTTTGTCTGATATCACGGATATGACACCAATTCTGATAAAACTTCCTGATGGAAATTATACAACTTCACACAAACAAGGGACAGTAAGATTTAGTCCTTCGTTTGAGGTGCGTGATGTGTTCTACGTTGACGGTCCACCTTATTTCTGTGTCTCAGTTAACTCGGGACAGTGGGTGTGTGTTTTAGATTAATGATAGACTTTGTGTTGTTCAGGACCGCATCACGAGGACTCTGATTGGAGCGGGTGAACAACAACATGGCCTCTATTTTCTTAGAGGAGTGGCTGCTGCTGCTGCGGTAATGCGAGGAAGCCATTCACAACCAATGGAGCTTTGGCATTGTCGTTTAGGACATCCCTCTTCTAAGGCTTTGGAGATGCTGAAATTATCTGATTTTGGCAGTTCTGTTTTTGATTTTAAGACATGTGACGTTTGTATACGCGCAAGACAAACCAGAGATTCTTTTCCAT
This sequence comes from Moricandia arvensis, assembly GCA_905132765.1. NCBI lineage: Eukaryota > Viridiplantae > Streptophyta > Magnoliopsida > Brassicales > Brassicaceae > Moricandia > Moricandia arvensis. The sequence continues at coordinate 142,801 of CAJHQP010000154.1, forward strand.
TGAGTATTAATAAAACCAGTTCAGTTTTTGAGTTGTTTCACTGTGATCTTTGGGGTTCATATCGAACGCCTGCTCTGTGTGGATCACGATTTTTGTTAACAATTCTTGATGATTATTCAAGAGCCGTTTGGATCTATCTACTGCCCTCCAAAAAAGATGCTCCAAACCATCTAAAGAATTTCCTTGCTCTTGTTGAACGTCAATTCTCGTGTATGGTTAGAATGGTTGTAGCGATAATGGATCAGAATTTCTCTGTCTTGCCGATTTCTTTGCTCAGAAGGGGATATTTCATGAGACATCTTGTGTAGGAACTCCGCGACAGAACGGACGTGTGGAACGTAAACACCGACATATTCTAAATGTTGCTAGAGCTCTGCGTTTTCACTCTCATCTCCCTACGGATTTTTGGGGTTATTGTGCTCTTGGAGCTGCTTATTTGATAAACCGTACACCAACAAAGCTTCTCCATGGCAAGACTCTTTTCGAACTGGTTTACAAACGTCCACCGCCACTTCATCATCTTCGTGTTTTCGGTTGTTTGTGCTATGTTCATAATCAGAAACATGGTGGAGATAAATTTGCTTCGAGAAGCAATCCATCTATTTTTGTTGGTTACCCATTTGCAAAGAAAGGATGGAGAGTGTATAATATTGAGACTGGTTTGGTTTCTGTCTCCCGGGATGTAGTGTTTTGTGAAACCATCTTTCCATACTCTGAAACAGAGGCAGCTCATATACCTTTGTCATTACAGTCACCTGCAACGCCACATTTATATGATGATGATGAAGAGGAATTTTTTGATGCATCTTCAGAATTCCATCAGTTTGATCATGCTCCAGAATCACTGGAACAGAGCACGTCTTCTCCATCGTCGGCACCAGAACAACCTGAAACTTCGTCTGGTTCTCAACCACCTGCGCATGTCTCTCCACCTGCGCATGTCTCTCCGCCTACGACTCCTTTACCACAAGCTCCTGAGGTTTCTGTGATACCAGTATCCAATCCAGAAACAACAGAAAAACTTGGTCGTGGTTGCAGAACAAAGAAACCTCCAACGAAACTAGCTGATTACGTTGCAACTCTTCTCCATAATCAATCTCTGTCTAAAACTCCTTATCCGATAGAGAACTTCCTTTCCAGTTCAAGATTTTCAGAAAATCACAAGGCTTTTATTCTCGCAATTTCCTCTGTTTCAGAACCACGTTTTGACAAAGATGCAGTGGAATTCGAAGTATGGTGTGATGCTATGTCTGATGAGATTATAGCTCTCGAGGATAATGGGACATTTGCAGTAGTCGATCTTCCTCCAGGGAAGACAGACCTTGGATGTAAATGGGTGTACCGTATCAAGTTCAAATCTGATGGAACAATAGAACGATACAAAGCTCGGTTAGTTGTACTCGGAAACAATCAAACCGAAGGTGTGGATTATACTGAAACCTTTTCTCCAGGTGCGAAAATGGTCACAGTACGAGCATTCCTAAAACTTGCGGCTTCTCGTAACTGGGAAATACACCAGATTGATGTTCACAATGTGTTTCTCCATGGTAATCTTGATGAGGAAGTCTACATGCTGTTTCCACCAGGTTTTTGAACCAAGAAACATAACAAAAACAAGGTATGTTGATTGCATAAATCGCTTTATGGTCTCAAACAAGCACCACGATGTTGGTTTGAAAAATTGGCGACAGCATTAAAAGAGTATGGTTTTGATCAAGATTACTCGGACTATTCCTTATTTACGCTTGCATGGAAAGATTTCAGTCTACAAGTGCTTGTTTTTGTCGATGACTTGATTGTTTCCGGCAGTTCAGTGGAGATTATCAATGAGTTCAAAGCATATTTGAGTTCTTATTTTCACATGAAAGATCTCGGTATTCTTACGTACTTCTTGGGTATTGGGGTTGCTCGAAGCCCGACTGGCATCTACTTGTGTCTATGCGCTCGATATTATCTTAGGAACTGGCCTTATGGGTGTTAAACCAGTGTCGTTTCCTCTGGAACAGAATCACAAACTGGCTATGGAAGAAGGTGAACTACTGTCAGATCCTTCTCCTTATCGTCGGTTAATTGGAAAGCTTATTTATTTGGGAACGACAAGGCCTAAGCTATCATATTCAATACATATACTCTCCCAATTTATGGCGAAACCCAGAGATACACAGTGGGAGGCAGCATTACGAGTTGTACGGTACTTGAAGAACGACCCTGGTCAAGGTATTCTCCTGTCATCGGGTTCAGATTTAACCATTACGGCTTGGTGTGATACTGATTGGGCCGGCTGTCCCGACATTCGACGCTCACTAACAGGCTGGTTTATTCAACTCGGCAGGTCTCCTCTTTCCTGGAAAAGTCATAAACACGATGTTGTTTCATGTTCTTCAGCTGAGGCTGAATATCGCGCCATGGGAGACACTGTACGAGAACTATTATGGTTGCGAGAGCTTCTCTCTGATTTGGCATCAACTGCTCCGCCTCCATAACCTTACATTCTGATAGCCTCTCTGCGATTCAGCTGGCAGCGAACCCAGTCTTTCATGCTAGGACGAAAAATATTGAAAAGGAATGTCACTTCATTCGGGATGAGATTATTCGATGCACAATCAGAACAAAGCATGTATCGACAAAAACACAATTGGCTGACATAATGACAAAGACTTTGGGGCGCAAGGAATTTGAATATTTTCTTCTCAAGCTGGGTGTTCTTAATATCCACACTCCACCTTGAAGAGAAGGGGGTATTGGGCCATATGGGCCCCGTATGTAAATTCGGTTTATGTCCGTTAGGTTAAACCAAATGTATATCGATGTATATAAGGAGTTGCCTCCCACGTGAAATAAACAGAGAAAATTTTTATAACTTCAAGGCTTCTTGACAAAGGCCTCCTTTGTTCTCGATTCACATGTGAATGGGACAATCAGCTGCACGTGTTGACAGACACGAGCCTCAGCACAATAACTTCTGTTTATCCTTCTATACACATTCCAAGCTACCGCATACAGCATTTGGGGTGAACGCAACATCATGGACAACAATCTCAACAGCCCTGGCTCTTACACAAAGAATAGATAAGGAAGTGAGGAATATGATCCATTCAATCCGGGAGATGGGCGATGTGAAATACAGTACCACTCAAAAGTTGCAGTTGATGTAAAACAGTTTTTTGGGTTTGAATTAATTTTACATTTAATAAAAAAAAATGAATGTCATAAGCAATGTGTGAACTACGTTTGTCTGATAATTACAAGAATGTGTTCAAATTTTTAGGATAATTAATGAAAAGATTCATGTTCATATAAGAATTTAACTGGTTTTGTTTTGGCTTTGTATAACCATTCATACTTGGATAGACATAGTAAATTTATGGTCAAAAGAAATCTATCTAATCTTAACTAAATTTTCCAAAACTAAAGAAACTTGTGGCAAAAATAAATAAATATATCAAATCAAATTAAATATATTAGAAAGAAATAAATTTGTAGCAAAGGAAAAAAAATAAACCTATCAATTCTAATTAAAACTTTTAGAATGAAGTAAATTTGTGGTTAAAAGAAACTAAATCTACGAAATATGATTAAATCTGTCAAAATGAAGAAATATGAGATAAAATTTAGAAAACAATTGTCGATCCTCATTAAATTTGTCACACTGAAGTAAATTTTGGCTAAAGAAAAAAAGTATGTGTATTTTATATATATATGTCAGAATTAAATGATTTTGTGGCTAAACTATGATTTTTTTTTAAAATAAGCCTGTCAAATTTAAGTAAGTTTATGGTTAAAGAAAAATAAACCGTTCGAATATATGTTTGTGACTACAAAAGGCATTAGAAAAAGGGAAAATTGTTAAAAATGAATCAAAACTTGATTTCAAATGTAAAAGTGTACCCTAAATTAAATCAAATGCAAAGATAACTCAAAAGGCTATTGAAAATACAACAAACTCCTTATGACAAAACAAAAAACTGTATTTAATTTTAACATTATAACATTTTCGCGTAAGAAGACTCCGAGAGAAGTCTTCTCTGAGAAGACTTTCCTTTAAGTCTTCTCGTACACTTAATCTTAAAAATAATTTAAAATTTGTATAAGAAAATTATTTATATGAGGAGAAAAATGAAATCATGTAACTATAAACATTAATAAATGATGTAAATTTAAAAATACGAAAATTGAATTATTTTCGACATAGATGAGTAACGTAAGTTGAATAACTTAGGTTATGGTAACATAAGTTGTAGTATTGGTATATTTTTAGGATTTTTGAATCTTAATTTAAAAAGAAAATTGACCTATATGTGTTTACTTTTGTTTATATTAATCACATTATAAGTTGATTTTAAGTTTCATGAAGTTTTTGTTTTGATATTTAGTTGGTTATTTGATTATAGGGTTTTGGAAAACTTCCATAAGACTTCATAATGCACTACAAGACTTTCTGGAAGACTTCCTGCTTAGAAGACTTCTCAAGAAGTCTTCTATATCGAATTTTTTTAACCTAATTATGATTTTTGTCTCCATATATATAGATAATTTACACATTTTCTTTCTTCCTCTCAAATGGCTGCAACAAAAATACAATGTTTCTCACTCTAAAACTCTCCAACCTCTCTGTAATATTTTAGACTTGAAACACTTAACTTTATATTCATTTCTCATTTTTTTCTTATGTATTCTCATTAATTTATCTTGTTCTTGAAGATTTTTCATTACCTGATTCTCATCTTTCACTCTTTTAAAGGTAGATCTATAAATTTTGAATATGTATTTTTTGGTGTGTTTTATATGTTAGATTCTAAAAAATTGTATATTCAACTTAATGTAACAATGTTAAATGTATGATCTTTTTTATTCCTCTTTTTGTGTTTGTGATAGTGTTTAATGGTTTGGTCTTTTCTTTTTGGTATAAAGGAGAAGAAGATAATACAATATTTTATGTAGGTGAAACCTCTAGAGGCATTAACAAGTTTAAAGGTTTGACCTTTTTGATTCTTCTTTTGTTTTTAATAGTGTTCTTTGGTTAAGAATCTGATCTTCTCTTTTTGGTATGAAGGAGAAGAAGATAATATTTAGAAAGATTTCGGAAGACTTTTGGAAGACTTTGTAAGAATTCTAGAAGACTTCAGAAGACTCTTGGAAGACTTTGAAAAACTCTTGGAAAACTTCAAAAGATTTTCTAAAAAACTTCCCATGAAGTTTTCTAATGCATTTTATGTTGGAAGACATTCCATGAAGTTTTCCATGAAGTTTTCCATGAAGTCTTCTAATGCATTTTAATGATTTTAATTATGGATTATTTTATAAAAATGAAAAGATGTTAATAAAAATAATTAGTAAATATGTTAATATGTAAAATATTATTTTTCAAAAATGCTTCGCATTATTGAAACTACATAACAAAATTTTTTTAACCATACTACACAAAACAACATAAAAATTTAGTCAAATTTACTACAAACTAAGAGAAAAAACTTCTCAAGAAAACTTAGTCAAATTCACCAAAGAACAAACAATACATAAGTCTCATTAGAACAAGTTAAGTCTTCTCTTAGAAGACTGCTGGGAGAGGTCTTCTCTTAGAAGACTTCTGAAGAAGTCTTTTCGGAAGCAGGAAATTTAAGCGCGAAATGAAAATAAAAGCGTGAAACTTAATTTGTAAGTAAAAATTGCAATTTTAAATTTCATAAAAAAATTTTAAAAGTATATCTTAAGATATAAGAAAACATATTAAACCACATGATTTGGTATTGTTGAAGTTCCTTGACACTTTTGATATTTAGAAAATATATACTGAAGTTACTTAACAAATTTTAGAAAAACGAACGTCACGGAAGACTTCCTTGTAAGTTTTCTCACGGGAGACTTCCCTGTAAGTCTTTTCACGGAATACTTCCATGTAAGTCTTTTCAGTTTAGCTAGAAACATTAATAAACATGAATATTTGTAACCTCATAATTATCACCAATTAAGTTATGACTTTCACTCAGAAGCTCCAATATTGACTAATACACATGTATTAACAAGAAAAAAAAATTCATTTTACGTTTTGATAAAATTGAAGTTTAGTAAAGATTGACGTAGAAGATTTCTTAGGAAGTCTTCTAAGAGAAAACTTCTTAAGAAGTCTTCTGTTTAGGTCATTTTTAATTGCAAATTTAGGGAGGAAGACTTCTTAAAAATTCTACTCTACAGAAAATATGTTGAGAAGTCTTCCTTTGTAAATATTGGTTAACTTTTAAATTTGAATTTTTTTTTGAAAATCTCAGAGAAGACTTCTCTACAAGTCTTCTACCATAAAATGTTAGTTTTGCAATTGACCATGTTTCTCAAAAATTTGACTTTTATAGAAAGCTTCTGTAAGAAGTCTTCTTATGTTCACATGAAGTCTTTTCACTGTCGCAAGAAGTCTTCCTGGGTTACATTTGCAATTTACTATATTTGACTTTTCTACAGAAGTCTTCTCTCGGAACCAAAGGTTTTGACCAAAAACCAAGAAAAAAATTCGAGAAGACTTTTTAAGAAGTCTTTTGTCATAAGACTCCTTAAGAAGTCTTCTCATAAATAATAATTTTTGTTTTAATATTAATTGTCAATTACAAAAGTAACCCACGCAGAATTCTCGTGATAGTGAGAAGACTTCATTAAACAGTAAAGAAGACTTCTCTAGAAGGCTTCTAGGAAGTCTTCTATAAGAAGTCAGATTTCTGACAAACTTTGGTCAATTGCAAAATTAACCTGTTTATTCGAGATGACTTCTATGGAAGTCTTCTCGGTTTTCCCTTTTTTTGTTAAAAAAAAAAGGTAGAAGGCTTTTCTAGAAGTCTTTTCTAGAAGTCTTCTATAAAAAAAACACAGAAAAGATCAATTGCAAAACTAACTTATGCATTGACCAAAAGACTTCTCTAGAAGTTTTTTTCATACGAGCAGACTTCTAGAGAAGTCTTCTTCACAAACAAATCTGGAAAAAAAACAATTTTTATTTTTCTGAACCCGTGAGATTACTTGTTTAGCTTCTCTAAACTCATAGAACTTCACCAAGAATGCTACCAACTCATTAATGACCAAGAACTATGAGTTTCAATGTCTCTATGAAACTTACAAAGTTTGAAATCAAAATGTTGAATATTTTGAATGAATTTTGAGAGAAAGTGAAAGAGATGTAGTTTGTGTGGATAACAAATGAGAAGTGAAGACAAAAAATTGACTCTTTATGCATTAAGAACTTCAAATTGGTTGTTCATGGCAGTTGGTGTATTGATAGCAATGACAAGATTGTAAATAGTTGATAAAGATGATGATGATAGAGTAAAACACTCATTTAAAAAAAAAGTAATGGCATGCTTTAAATTGGCATGAAATTTATAAATTATGAAGACATTTATTAGGTGGATTTTCTGAATGTGAAAGCTATAAAACCCAGGCACCTTCATTTGATTCCAACACAATTCATACTAACATCTTCCAAGTATGCAATTGATATCAATCCATTTTTTGTTCAAATTGTGTCAAATATCTTTAGAACATTGTCCTTTCACATATATTACAACACAAATGTACTAGTACTAACACCACAAACCACTTGTCTTTATTGTTTCATGTGATGAAAAAAAAAAAGAAATACATTTGTGACTAATTGTAAAGATGTCGAGAGAAAAACGCGATGCAGCGGATCGAGAAGGAGTTCAAGGATATGACTTCGAAAGAATCCTTATACAACATAGGTTAGTATTTTTTATAGCAATTCACAAAGGTCAATGCCAGCGAAAATAAATAGATCATAAAAATACAAACTGCATACATCATGTGAAGTAGATTGGGATCAGATAATACAATATCATGATATTTGCATAATATACGCGTGAAGTTAACATTAGATTCACCACAATTGTTTTTTTTCTTACAAATAAATATACATAATTAGTCTTACTAGTGCATATACCATCATTAATATATGTCTTAACCACAATAATTATATTTTATGTTTCTCCATTATAATAGAACTATTTGTTGATACATATTCAGGTAGAGACTCGAACGATTTGTTCAAATGGAATGCGATGATTCAGGGTCCACAAGGCATTTCATACGCCGGTGGCTTATTTAGCATCAACATTAAATTTCTTAAAGATTATCCTTTTATAGCACCCAAGATTATATGAACTAAAATGATAATAAACTGAAATTTAAGAGGTTGTATCTGTAATGCGTTATGTATTAAAACAAATATGTTTTATGTGTTTCATTTTTAATCGTTTCCAGTTTACGTTCAGTACTCTGATTTATTATCCAAATTATAAATTCTTAGGATCGAGATGTCTTCACATTCTTAAAGACAATTGGGCTCCACCTCTTAGTTGAAAAGCTTTTAAATTTGATTTATAAATATAATAATTTATTCGAGGATTTAACTACTACTTTAGTTACTTATAGTTAATAAATGAATAAACATGTGTTTTTGTCCATCACTTCATTATTAGCAGCTTTAAACCCAGATGATCTCTTGTGGTAAAAATTGGAGAGCTCTTCAAAAATAACTAGTTTTAATTTAACCACAGAGCTCGAGAATGAACTCAATGACATGCTTAAAGTTTAATAGTTGTTTTAAACATAGTAGATCTTTTTTTAATACAAATTAAAAAGATTAATTGTTGTTTTCTATTTTCAAATTAATCAGACAAATAATTACCAATTGCTTTGAATGATATATTACTAAAGATTTTTTTTAGAAATTATAAAAAAGTTACAAGCATTTTAGACTTTTCATGAAGCTCAAAATGCATATTATAAACATTGATAAATACTAGATTCTTAACCACATTTTCAAAATGTATGATTATTTATAGTTGTGTAAAAAATTAGAGTTTTCCCTAGCGTGTTTGCTCCCCTGCACGACTTTAAAGACAACTACTTGACTTATCTTTCTCGACGCCAGTGGCGTTTTCGCTCACCGCGTCGCTCTGATTCATTACCCTCATCGTTCACCTCTTCCTCTGCGGTTTTCTTTCTTGTTTTTCCGGTATCGTCTTGTTTTTTTCAATCTCACCGTCGCCACTTCCACTGTTAATCTTGACGTCTCCGTCTCTCCTGCTCCTCCTCTCTTCATCACCATCTCTCCCATTCCTTCCCTCGTCGTCCCCGCCCTTCTGATTCCTCCCCTAATTGTCTCTCCTCTGCTCAGAGCTAGCAAACGCGCCAGATATACTTAACACGTGAGTGGTCATGTCGGACCTGCTCGTCTCATTGCTACCACTGCGTCTCCACAAATCCTCGCCGCCTCAGACCATGACTGCTCATGGTAGAGCCAACTCTACTTTTACCCCATCATGTATCTCCTCCGCCTATTCTCCGACCTCTTATCCTTCACTCCGCCATATCCTCTCAAGTCTCCTCTCCCTTTGGCAGCTTCTTGGAAATCTCAGTCGCTCCTCTTTTGGAGGCGCTGTTCACTTTAGTGTCACCGTCATCACCATTCCACCGCTGGAATCTCGTCTCAAGCTCTTCGTTTTCATCTTCCTCCCTTATGCACCGTCTCTCCCCATCCTATGGGCTGCCATAACTCCTCCACTGGTGATAAAGAGTCACAGCCTTCTGTCCTTACACATCTAAAATATTTTCTCTTGTAAGGAAGTGGTTTGGCCTTGCTTTTGATTGTGTCTATAAAGACCCACTGTCAAAGCTTGCACACACATCAGGGCCCATTAAAATCAATATTATTTTAAAAGAGTCAGATATGTGTCCGCCCTCTTATGATCCTCTCCAGGCTCTTCTGACCCTGAATCCTATAGTTTCACCGCCTTCTTCGCAGCGGCACATCAAGACCTATGATTCTAGAATTTTCAAAATGAGGCTCCTTATTGTCCAAACTTGACATTTTTGTCTTTCCCAACGAGTTATATAGCACCAGATTTCTTGATGTGAACTTTTATATGCCATGGTTTGCAACCATTCTCTCCTTTGTCGCTTTACATTATCGAGCCTAGAATTTTCATGATGAGACTCTTAGAGTTAGATATGGACTCACTCTCTTATCCCACTGATTTTTCAAATACCGGAGTTCAAGTTCCATCTCTTCTTTTCAAAGGAATTTTTGTGGAGAATTATACATCACTTCTTCTTCCAGCGAATCTAGGACCATCATGGACGGTCATAAATCACTCTCAAACCCCATCAGTTGGGTACTTCAACGTTGGTCATTATTTTGACTTAATTGTGTTCCTCCGAACGCCGGGTATAAGATTCAAAGTGAAGCTTTTCTATGGGTCTCTTCTGTCCTTTGCCACATCTATATTTTTTTATGGTTTAGCTACCTTTTTTTATCACTTTGTCAACGAGGTATTCTCCGATTGTAACCGTCTTTGTCTATTGGTTCTCTAATTAAAAAAACATATTTTTTTAGTTTTAAATATTTTATGCAACAAAAATATTAATATATAATGAGTATTTTGTTTAAAAAGCTGAGCTAATAAACCTAATTTGGTTACTTTTATTAAAAAATTGTTCAAAATTTATCCAACTATTAGTTTAGCCGGATCACTGAAGAGTAAAAATGTTTGGAGGATTTACCAAAAATGATCTAAAATTTTATTTTAAATTTAAAAGTGTACCCTAAATTCTATCAAATGTAAAAGTAACCCAAAAAGATAGTGAAATTACAACCATATCCTTGTGACCAAACAAAAACATGTAATCACTTTTACAATTATAACGATGTAAAGTCTTCTAAGGTGGTACTGGCAGGGATAGGCTGGTGTTCCTGGATCACCTGAATAGGGTGGATGAAGATGTATTTGGAGGTTACTCATGCTCCTTGGACGTATGATCTTCTCCCAAAAGCTCTAGATTACTTTGAGATGCGTAGCTACTCTATGGCACAGGTGTGCCCTGCTTGATGCCAAGATGATCACGTTGGAGATTCCTCTCCTTAAGTGAGATCAATGTTCTGGATGCTGAACAGAGAAAGTAATAGGACACGAGACAAGCAAAAGCTTTAAGTTCTTAGTTTGATTGATGATCGTAGAACAAAGTTGGATACAAGCTTAAATAAGAAAAGTTGCGCCTAATCTAGCCTAGAAAGCCCTAATCCTAAACCAGAATGGTTTTGGATTCCTAATCCTATTTGAAATTGGTTTGATCCTAAATCCTAACTCGACTTGTTTTTGTTTTCGATTGAAATTCAATTACATAACTTTAAAACACTAAACCAACATGCTGGTTTACTCTTGACCCCGTCTCCCTCTTCAACCTTAGTTCTCACGAAAGTCACTAAGTGTTGAAGAGCCTTCTCTTAGGCTCTAGCTCTGGATCAAGTAACTGGCCCATCCCAAAAGATCAATGGGTCTTGAGTTTGGTTGTTGGATCCCTTTTGGGCCGAATGGGCCCTTTCTTGTTCTTCTCCAGTTCCAGCCCGTTCCATCAAGTTTCTAGCTTCTTCAGCTTGTTCCTCAGGCCCAATTGGACGAGTAAACTGATCTCCCATGAGTTCAGCTCCATCGCGTTCCTTGTGCTCCTGATATGGTCTCCAAAAGGATGCACCTCCATCGCCCTGGTTCAATTTCGAAGAGAGTTCGGTCAGCTCATCTTTGTTGGACTCATCTAGCTCGCCAAGCTCCTCCTCATCACTTGAGCTCTCTAGCTCATTCACCTCCTCTCTGGTTCCTGGAATTATCTTCCTGCTGTTGCTTTGTTGAGTTGGTTCTTCTTGTTCTGGTCTAGTCTGGGCCGCACCAACCCCTCCTCCTTTAAAAGGATTTGACCTCAAATCCAATTCATCTGCAACAAAAGGATCCAAATCAGATACACTGAAGGTGGAACTGATGTTGTACTTACCTTTCAGATCAATTTGATAGGCATTGTTATTGATCCTTTTAAGAACTTTGAAGGGACCATCCTTCCTTGGCATTAGTTTGGACTTCCTTTTTGTAGGAAACCTATCCTTCCTAAGATGGATCCAAACCAACTCTCCTGGTTGGAGAATCCTTTCTCCCCTTGTTCTTTTGTGTAGCATACACCTTGCTGCGTTGCTCTATGTTTCTCCTAACATGTTCATGCAAAGAACGTACAAACTCTGCCCTTTGGCTCCCATCAAGATTAGTTTGTTCTTTCAGTGGTAAGGCAAACAAATCAATAGGAGTCAACGGATTGAACCCATAAACAACTTGGAAATGGGTGAGTTTGGTTGCTGAATGCATTGATATATTGTATGCAAATTCTACATGAGCCAAACAATCTTCTGAAGTTTTTAGATTCTTTTTAATCAAGGCACGCAGAAGTGTAGACAATTTCCTATTCACCGTTTCAGTTTGGCCATCAGTCTGAGGATGACAAGTTGTAGAAAACAACAGTCTGGTCCCCAACTTAGCCCACAAAGTCTTCTAGAAGTAGCTAAGGAACTTAGAGTCTCTATTCGAAACAATAGTCCTAGGCATTCCATGCAATCTAACAAACTCTCTAAAGAAAATATCAGCTGCATTAGATGCATCATCAGTTTTATGGCAATGGATGAAGTGTGCCATCTTAGAGAACCTATCTACTACCACAAAGATACTATCTCTACCTAAAAAAAGTCCATAGATATGTCAATACAAGGGTGTTCTGGAATAGGGAGAGGGGTATACAAACCAGTTGGCTGAACTTTTGATTTAGCATGTTTGCAAGTGACAGACCTTGAGCACACCCTCTCCACATCCTGGTTCATCTTAGGCCAGTAGAAATGTTCCTGCAAAGTACTCAATGTCTTGGCCACTCCAAAATGACCCATCAAGCCTCCTCCATGCGCCTCCCTAACATTCATTTCCCTCAAAGAAACACAAGGCACACACAAGCAGTTATCATAGAAAAGAAATCCTTTGACTTGAAAGTATCGACCACTAGCATGTTTTAAAGTTTCTTTGTGAATGTCATGGAAATCAGGATCTTCACTGTAGCAATACTTAAGGTGTTCAAACCCCCAGAGCATTGTTTCCATGGACGAGACAAGAGTATACCTGCGTGAGAGTGCATCTGCCACTACATTCTCTTTACCTTGTTTGTAGTTGATGACATATGGGAAGGTTTCAACGGGATGGTGCGGCTCTAACTAGAGCAGAACAAGAAGAACCAACTCAACAAAGCAACAACAGGAAGATCATTCCAGGAACCAGAGAGGAGGTGAATGAGCTAGAGAGCTCAAGTGATGAGGAGGAGCTTGGCAAGCTAGATGAGTCCAAAATAGATGAGCTGATTGAACTCTGTTCGGAATTGAACTAGGGCGATGGAGGTGCATCCGTTTGGAGACCATGTTAGGAGCACAAGGAAGGCGATGGAGCTGAACTCATGGGAGAACAGTTTACTCGTCTAATTGGGCCTGAGGAACAAGCTGAAGAAGCTAGAAACTTTATGGAACGGGCTGGAACTGGAGAAGAACAAGAAAGGGCCCATTTGGCCCAAAAGGGATCCAGCAACCAAACTCAAGACCCATTGATCTTTTGGGATGGGCTAGTTACTCGATCCAGAGCTAGAGCCCAAGAGAAGGCTCTTCAACACTTAGTTAATTTCGTGAGAACTAAGGTTGAAGAGGGAGACGAGATCAAGAGTAAACCAGCATGTTGGTTTAGTGTTTTAAAGTTATGTAATTGAGTTTCAATCGAAAACAAAACCAAGTCGAGGTAGGATTTAGGATTAAACCAATTTCAAATAGGATTAGGAATCCAAAACCATTCTTGTTTAGGATTAGGGCTTTCTAAGCTAGATTAGGCGCAGCTTTTCTTATTTAAGCTTGTATCCAGCTTTGCCTTGGAATGGAGGTATGCAGAGCTTAAGGTTGCCAAGATTTTCATCCATTTGAGGTCTTCTGTTGTTCCTGTAGGGTCTCTCCTCATCCTCATCATCAGCTAACTCGTCTTGCTCATTCTCTACTTCATTGGGTGCTAATCTCTTAGCACGGACCGGTGGTCTAGCAACCACTCCTCTGGCTCCTCTAGCTGCTCCATCTGCATCAACCTATTCAACATTAGGGGGTTAGCTTGAGCATAAATTTGTTCAGCATGCCCTCCGAGTTGGCGTGTGACTTCAGCAATCATGGTTTGGAAATGCAACTGGTCAAGGGCAATGCGTTGGATGGGTGGATCATCCACTGGATTGCCATCTCTCTTGTCTTCAGCCATCTTACCTACACAAGTTCTTATTAAAGGGTTAGTCATAAAATAAACTCCCACTTAGTTTAGCTCGTCCAATGTCCATGCTCTTCCCACAAGTTAAGTTCAAGACAAGTTCAATCACCTAAGACCTAGAACCTTAACCCAAACGTGGACAGATAGAAAGATTGCAAGATTTTTGGCGCCAAACCGACTTTACAAACTCTTAGCTGGATATCTCCTCAGCTAGCTGGATTTCTCCTCAGCTTTGTTTTTTTTTTTAATTGGATCTTGAGATCTCTTTCTTTTCTTTCTTTTGTAATTCAAGAGTGGCTCTGTTTGACTTACAACAGATATATAGGAAAGAAAGTGTTTGATGGAGTGAAACGAGTAAACTAGCAAACCCTAACCTTCAAGTGGCTCTGATACCACTTGGTACGGCCTGGGATAGGCTGGTGTTCCTGGATCACTTGAAAGGGGTGGATGAAGATGTATTTGGAGGTTACTAATGCTCCTTGGACGTATGATCTTCTCCCAAAAGCTCTGGATTGCTTTGAGATGCGTAGCTACTCTATGGCACAGGTGCGCCCTGCTTGATGCCAAGATGATCACGTTGGAGATTCCTCTCCGTAAGTGTGATCAATGTTCTGGATGCTGAACAGAGAAAGCAATAGGACACGAGACAAGCAAAAGCTTTAAGTTCTTAGTTTGATTGATGATCGTATAGCTGGATACAAGCTTTAATAAGAAAAGCTGCGCCTAATCTAGCCTAGAAAGCCCTAATCCTAAACCAGAATGGATTTGGATTCCTAATCCTAATGGAAATTGGTTTAATCCTAAATCCTAACTCGACTTGGTTTTATTTTCGATTGAAATTCAATTACATAACTTTAAAACACTAAACCAACATGCTGGTTTACTCTTGATCTTGTCTCCCTCTTCAATCTTAGTTCTCACGAAATTCACTAAGTGTTGAACAGCCTTCTCTTGAGCTCTAGCTCTGGATCGAGTAACTGGCCCATCCCAAAATATCAATGGGTCTTGAGTCTGGTTGCTGGATCCCTTTTGGGCCGAATGGCCCCTTTCTTCTTCTTCTCCAGTTCCAGCCCGTTCCATCAAGTTTCTAGCTTCTTCAGCTTGTTCCTCAGGCCCAATTAGACGAGTAAACTGATCTCCCATGAGTTCAGCTCCATCACCTTCCTTGTGCTCCTGAAATGGTCTCCAAATGGATGCACCAGCATCGCCCTGGTTCAATTCTGAACAGAGTTCAGTCAGCTCATCTTTTTTGGACTCATCTAGCTCGCCAAGCTCCTCCTCATCACTTGAGCTCTCTAGCTCATTCACCTCCTCTCTGGTTCATGGAATTATCTTCCTGTTGTTGCTTTGTTGAGTTGGTTCTTCTTGTTCTGCTCTAGTCTATGTCGCACCATAAGGCTAGTGAAATATTCTATGAGAAGACTTCTTCTCTTTATTTAATATTAAAATTAATTTATAAAAAATATTTTGATGGAAAATAAATTGAATCATGTAATTTTAAACACTTTTAAATGATGTAAATATATATATATATATATATATATATATATAATAAAATTAAATTATTTTCAACATAGTTGAGTGAATATAGGTTGTAAGTCATAATTTTTCTTGTTTTAAGGTTTGGTAACATATGTTGTAGTATTTTAGGCTTAGATTTTAGAATTTTAAATTTCATAAAGAAAATTAAACTTGACATCTTTGTGTTTAGTTTTGTATATATTATACATTTTATAAATTGAACATATGTTTAATGAAGTGTTTATTGTAATTTAGTTACTTATTTGATTTAGCGTTTAGAAGATTTCTTAGGAAATCCTCTATAACATAGGATGCATTACGAATAGTAAATATAGAGTTTAGAAGACTTCTTGAGAAATATTCTAGAGTATTTTATATTAGAAATTTCCCAAAAAGTCATCTGAACTGAAATAGTTAACCTAATTAAAAATTCACTCCTTATATATAGAAAATTTACACATTCTCTTTCTTCCTCTTAAATAGCTACAACCAAAAAATTAGTGTTTTTCACTCTTAATCTTTCCAACCTTTCTCTTATCCCTTTGAACTTGAAGAGACCACCGGGAGATCCACCGGATGCTCCAAGACCATGGGTACAAAAAGTTGTAGGGTGCAACGAGGGAGGTATGCCAATTCCGGAGGATGTTGTGGGGGACGATTTTGTGGAGTCTAGGTTAAAACTGGCGTTCCCTAATGGTGAGGATGGAGAACCGGAGATCACGATAGGGGAGGAGGTGTTGGTGGCTATGAATAGTCTATGGAAGAGATGTATGATCGTTAGGGTTTTGGGGAGTAACGTCCCCATAATGAGTTTGAAGAGAAAGTTGAAGGAGTTATGGAAGCCTAAGGGGGCGATGTACGTCATGGATCTTCCTAGGAACTTCTTTATGGTACGTTTCGAGGAGGAAGAGGAGAATATGGATGCATTGTCTGGTGGTCCATGGAGGGCTTTTGGTAGTTACCTTATGGTACAAGCATGGACTCCAGAGTTTGACCCGTTGAGGGATGAAATTGATACAACGCCGGTTTGGGTTCGTATTTCCCACATCCCTGTGAACTTTTACCACAAAACCATACTTATGGGAATAGCTAAGGGGCTAGGAAGACCGATCAGAGTGGACTTGACAACGTTGAGGTTCGAGAGAGCTAGGTTTGCGAGAATATGTGTGGAAGTGAACCTGAAAAAACCGTTGAAAGGATCATTGTTGATTAACGGGGAAAGATACTTTGTTTCTTACGAAGGACTCTCGAATATATGCTCGAAGTGTGGGATGTATGGACACCTAGTACATACATTCCCAAGAAACATTACGGAGAGAGCTGTAGCTCCGGTGGTTAATACGGTGATTGTTAACCAGGAAAACTTCACTCAATCAAGTGCTAAACAAACGGATATGGAAGCCGAGTTTACACAAGTGAGGCCGGCGAGGAAGAATACTGCTAACCAGAGACAGACAGGAAGTACTATGTGGAAAAATAATGGGAAAACTGTGATGGGAAGTAAGTCTACAGAAACGCATAAGGGTGGTGGAGTGGAGAAGATCAGTGTTTCAAATAGGTTTGGTAATCTGGCAGAGAGTGGGGAGATGGAGGAGTCAAGGGATGATGATGGGAGAAAGGATGGAAATAAAGAGAATGAGAACACCGGGAATGGAAACGCTGGAGGTGCAGACACAGTGTCTGGAAAGGTCATGGCATTTACAGCTACTGGAATTAAAGGATCTCACCAACAGACCCGTGTAAGCCTTCAAGAGAAAAAGGCAAATAACCTGAGAAGCCCAATGCTTCCGAAGCTGAATCAGAGACCCACTGGGCCTACACGGAGTTTGGTCTTTGGTCCAGAGAAAGGGGGGATTGGTTTAGCGTCAAGTGGGAAGAGGTTGAGAGTAGAGAAAAGTAATATTGGGCGACCAGGAGGTGCGTTCGCTGGAGATGGAGGTGTCGATGAAAGTGACAAATATTCAGATTATGGTGTTGACCAGAGTAATGAATCAGAGCAATTAGCTGCAGCGGAGAGCCTGATTCACGATGCATTGGATTCCCGTGGGGGAGATAGCTCGAAGGGTGTGGAGGCATAACGATTTGCTCCGGTGATTTTGTCTACTGTCATTAAAGTCTCGATGTAGTGCATACTTTGGAATTGCCGGGGAGCAAATAAACCTCAGTTTCGCCGTTTGATTAGATACCTGTTGAAAAAATTTAGTACATACATCCTTGCTATCTTCGAAACGTATGCTGGCGGAGCAGCTGCGGGACGAATTTGTCAAGGGCTGGGTTTTGAGAACTCGTTCAGAGTGGATGCGTGTGGGCAGAGTGGTGGTTTGTGGTTGTTATGGAGGTCAGAGATAGGAGAGTTGGAGGTAATCAAGTCTTCATATCAGTTTATCCATGCTAGAGTTGGAAATGGTACTGAAGTGATTAACTTGATAGTTTTTTATGCGGCTCCCACTCCAGGTCGCCGGTGTGGATTATGGGCTGCGTTGGAGGAAGTAATCACAACTGCTGTTGGTCCGGTGATCATTGGTGGCGACTTTAACACGATTGTGAGATTGGATGAGAGAAGGGGTGGCAATGGCAGACTGTCGGAAGACTCTTTAACCTTCGGGAATTGGATCAACGACATGTTACTTATAGATATGGGTTTCAGTGGAAGCCAATTTACTTGGAAGAGAGGGAAGTCAGCGTACACTTTTGTGGCTAAGAGATTGGACAGAGTTCTCTGCTGTACTCAGTCAAGAATCAAATGGCAGGAAGCAAAAGTCTCGCACTTGCCATTCTTGGCCTCGGATCATGCCCCTTTATAGTTACAGCTTACGCCGGAGACTAAAGGGAATGCTTGTAGACGCCCGTTTCGTTTTGAAGCAACTTGGTTGCAGCATAGTGAGTTCCAAGATTTGCTATTAGCTTCATGGGACAGAGATATTGATACTAGAGAAGCTCTTGTGAGGTTGGGAGTTAAACTGAGAAAATGGAACAAGGAAGTGTTTGGGAATGTGCAACAAAGAAAGGAGAAAATAGTCATAGAGATAAAAGAAATACAAGAGAAAATTGAGGAAGATCCCAGTGATGCACTGTTGGTTAAAGAAGGGGAGCTGCTGAAGGAATTTGAACTAGTCCTGGAACAAGAGGAGGTTATATGGTTCCAGAAGTCGAGGGAAAATGGGTGGCTTATGGTGATAGGAACACAAAGTTTTTCCATATGTCTACAATCATTAGAAGGAGAAGGAACCGGGTGGACATGTTGAAGAATGAGGCAAATCAATGGATATCAGATGCCACTGAGATGGAAAAGCTGGCGGTGAGTTACTTCAGGTCTCTCTATTCCTTAGAGAATGTTGATACAACAGCTCAGGGTCTGTCGGTGAGAGGTTTTGTGGGGCTTACGAGTCAAGATTATGGTGTTTTGAATAAATCGTTCTCTGCATTGGAGGTGGAGCATGCAGTAAGGAAGATGGGTAGCTTTAAAGCGCCAGAGCCTGATGGTTTTCAACCAGTCTTTTATCAGAGGTGCTGGGAGACCGTAGGTCCTTCAGTGGTTCGATTTTCTCTCCAATTCTTCGAAACTGGAGAGTTGCCGGAGAACACGAATGATTCGCTTGTGGTATAGATTCCAAAAGTGTTAAAACCAGAGAGCATTACGCAGTTTCGCCCCATTAGCCTCTGTAATGTGTTGTTTAAAATAATAACAAAAGTAATGGTTGGGAGACTGAAAGGGATTATGAAGAAATTGATCGGTTCTGCTCAGTCGAGTTTTATCCCGGGCAGGCTGAGTGCGGACAACATTGTGGTGGTTCAGGAGGCTGTACACTCGAGGAAAAGGAAAAAGGGACAGAAGGGATGGATGCTCCTGAAATTGGATTTGGAGAAAGCGTACGACAGACTACTCTGGGATTTCTTGGAGGATACTCTGGAAGCAGCTGGTTTATCTGAGACTTGGGTTAGAAGAGTGATGGAGTGTGTTGTTGGACCCTCGATGAGCATATTATGGAACGGAGAAAAGTCAGAGGCCTTCAAGCCATCTAGAGGACTCAGACAAGGGGACCCATTGTCTCCGTATTTGTTTGTGATGTGTATGGAGAGACTTTGCCATATGATCGATAGAGCTGTGATTGACAAGAGATGGAAACCTATAAGGCTTTCGAGAGGTGGTCTGCTGCTCTCTCATATTTGTTTCGCAGACGATCTAATCCTGTTTGCTGAGGCATCAGTTGTGCAAATCAGAGTGATCAGAGGAGTGTTGGAGACGTTCTGCAATGCGTCTGGTCAGAAAGTAAATT
Source organism: Moricandia arvensis (assembly GCA_905132765.1). Taxonomy (NCBI): domain Eukaryota; kingdom Viridiplantae; phylum Streptophyta; class Magnoliopsida; order Brassicales; family Brassicaceae; genus Moricandia; species Moricandia arvensis. The sequence continues at coordinate 162,746 of CAJHQP010000154.1, forward strand.
TACCAAAATCTAAAATCTTCTTCTCGAGTAATGTCACTCAGGAGAAAGGAGAGTTGATAAGCCGGGAGAGTGGTATTGCATCAACTAGAGAATTGGGTAAACATCTTGGGATGCCAATCCTACAGAAAAGGATGAACAAGGACACGTTTGGAGAAATCCTAGAGAAGGTAGCTTCACGTTTATCAGGCTGGAAGAAACAAACGTCGAGTCTGGCAGGAAGAGTTACTATGACTAAAGCAGTCCTATCATCCATCCCGGTGCATTCGATGAGTACTATTTGCTTACCGGTGAGCACACTGGAAAAGCTAGATAGCTTATCAAGAGGCTTTGTATGGGGAGGTGGTCAGCATTTAATCGCTTGGGACAAGGTCTGTAGACCAAAGGCGGAGGGTGGTCTAGGGATCCGAACAGCGAGAGACATGAACAAAGCTTTGATAGCTAAAGTTGGGTGGCGTTTACTCCATGAGAAGGATGGACTATGGGCTAGAGTTTTGTGCAACAAATATGCTTTCGGTGATATCCATGACCGCTCTTGGATGGTTGTAGGAAGTAATGTGTCATCTACATGGAGAAGTGTAGTCATGGGAATCAGAGAAGTGGTTTCAAATGGACATAGTTGGGTTATTGGTAATGGGAGAGAGATAAAATTTTGGACTGATAAATGGCTAGTGCAACAACCTCTAACGGTGGAGACTATTGCGGATCTTCCAGAGGGTTATGAAAACATCAAAGTAAGAGAGTTGTGGCTCGAGGGTGGGGGCTGGGACCTCGCACGAATAACCCCTTTTATCACAGAGGAGAGACGACTGGAGCTTGCAGCAGTGGTTGTGGATACTGTAACAGGAGTGAAAGATCGCTTATCTTGGGGAGAAACTTCTAATGGACAGTTCACAGTCGCATCTGCATATGCTTTGATCACAAGAGATGAAACTCCAAGACAACAGATGGATAGTTTATTTAAAAGCATCTGGCGTGTGGTAGCTCCGGAACGAGTTAGAGTTTTTCTCTGGCTAGTTGGTAACCATGCAATTATGACAAATGCGGAGAGGTATAGACGACACCTAAGTCGAACTGATGTCTGCGAAATATGCAAAGGAGGGGTAGAAACAATCATTCATGTCCTTAGATATTGTCCTGCTATGGCAGGGATCTGGACCAGACTTGTTCGCGCTGCAAAGAGAGATGCCTTTTTCTCCATGTCTCTACTTGATTGGTTGTACTGGAACCAATGTGATAATAGTGCTCAGAGTGGGATCCCTTGGGCAACAAAGTTTGCATTGGCCACTTGGTGGGGATGGAAGTGGAGATGTGGTAATGTGTTTGGTGAGAATCGACTTTGGAGAGATAGAGTTCAGTTCGTAAAAGACTTGGCTGTTGAAGTGATAGGGGTTAAGAAGGCGGTGAATGAGGATAGGGTTATTGGCCAGAGAGTGGAAATAATGATAGGATGGAAACCGCCACGGGAGGGGTGGATGAAGCTGAATATTGATGGAGCATCACACGGTAATCCGGGTCTTGCTACAGCTGGTGGAGTGTTGAGAAATGGTGATGGAGAATGGTGTGGTGGGTTTGCTCTTAATATAGGGAGGTGCTCTGCTACCCTGGCGGAACTTTGGGGAGTTTACTATGGCCTTGTGATTGCTTGGGAGAAAGGTGTGAGGAGGTTGGAGGTAGAGGTTGATTCTAAGATGGTGGTGGACTTCCTCAACATAGGAATTGAGGATACCCATCCGCTATCTTTCCTGGTGCGTCTGTGCCATGGCTTCATGACGAGGGACTGGCTGGTCCGTTTTGTTCACGTGTTTAGGGAGGCTAACCGCTTAGCTGATGGTTTAGCTAACCTTGCTTTTTCACTTCAGTTTGGTCTTCATAGTTTTGATGTTGTTCCAGTAGATGTTGTTACTCTGATGCGAGAGGATGTTGATGGCTTTCTACAGCCATGGCTAACTCGAGTATAGTTTGAAGTTTTTTTTTAATAAATTTGGGAGTATTCCTCCCAATTTTCTACCAAAAAAAAAACTTGAAGATACAAATTGTATATCAATTTCTCATGTTTTTCTCACTAGTTTATTTTGTTTTGCCGGTTTTTCTTTCTTGGTTCTTATCTTACAGTTTTTTAAAGGTGCTATAAATTTTGGATATGTATCTTTGTGTGTTTTATATGTTAAATTCGAAAATGTTATAGATTCAACGTAGTATGATTATTTTATTTATTATTTGGGCATAAAAAGATATATTTGAAGTTTTTTTTTGTTTTCAGACAATTTTAATGTTTTTGGATGTGTATCCTTTTGAAGATCTGAGTAGAACTTTGGGTTTCATTAGAGGACTTCTCCAAAAGTAGAGAAATTTTCTTGGGAAGTTTTCTGAGATAAATAGTAAAAGAGAGTTTTGAAGACTTCTTGTGAAGTTTTCTAGTACATTTTATGTTAGAAAAATTCCCAAGAAGTCGTCCAAACCGAAAATATTTAACCAAAAAATTACATATTCTTTCTCTTCCTCTCAAATGGCCGCAACAAAAAAAATGTAATCTTTCACTCTTAAACTCTCTAACCTCTCTTTAATCTCTTTGAACTTGAAGATACCAAACTTTTTATATCAATTCTCATTTTTTTGTCTCATGTCTTTTTCACTATTTTATCTTGTTTTTGCAGATTTTCATTTCATGATTTTTTTTCTTCCATTTCTTTAAAAATAGATCTATAAATTTTGGATATGTATTTTATGTGTTTTATATGTTAGATTCAAAAAACCTATAGATTCAAACTGATGTTATTGTTTTATTTTGGGAAGTTTATTAGAATAACACATATATATTGTGATATTACTAGAATAACCCAAATTTATTGTGATGTTACTAGAGTAACTTATATTTTTAAAAATTTATTAGAATATTTTTTTTCTAAATTACTGATGAGATACAACATGGAGAAGAAGTGACGTAGCCATCTCAAGGAAAAGATCAAAACAATGGTTTAATTAATTTATGTTTTGTTTAGTGGAATTGTGTTACCTTAGTTAGTGGATGTGTTAGTTTCCCACGTTCACATAGTTTATCTATTTTGTATTTAAAGATCAGTTAACGTAAATGAAAGGGGGAAGAAAAGAAAATTGCAGTAAACTTGTTCTTAAGACTTTGGGACCTATCATTTGGTATCAGAGCAAACTCTCTTAGCTTTAAAGAGAGGCCTTAATTGGCATCAAAGCACATTTTTGTTTTTGATCCTGACTACTTTGTGGTATCAAAAACTTCTATAAAAAAAACAAAAAAAAAATAAAAAAAATTTCTTGTTGTGATGTTATGGGAAGCAATGGAGAGTGCATTGAAGATTTAAAGACCAACCTCCTCCGCAAAATGCATGGTGAGATCCAAAAGATGAAGATTGATATGATGGAGCAATTCATCAATCTTGGGGAGACCATAAACCGTCTAGCGGAGATAGTAAGAGAGATGAAAGCTGGTGATGGAAGACCCAATGGTGGTACTTCATCTCAACCAGCTACACAGGTCATGAAGGTTGCAGCGGATCTGCAGGTTCCGGAAGAACCCATGGAACTATACAACAAGATCTATGGAGCTCCTATCTTTGATGTCTATGACTACGAAGAGCCAAGCTATGATGATGAGGTTCCGATCTTCGACAAATATGGTGATGGAGACTTGGAGTTTCTAGGCTTTGGCTATATTCAGAAAAATATTCAAGCCATGGATTCAAAGATCACTGAAGACATCTGCTCATTCAGTTGTGTTATGCAAGAATCAAGCCTTGCCCATTCACCAAGGAGCAACGAGTTCTTCAAAGAATTCATTGATGTGTCCCATATTGAAGCAGTTATCACACGGCTTTGGATTCGACGTGTTGCCCACAAAACATATGTGCCCTCTATTTCTACTTCGACGCATCCAAACCACAACCATGACCTACTGACCTCAACACCAAAGAAGCTCCACGAAGAACAGCCAGTTTCCGGTAGACCGCCACCGTTACGTGATAAGAAGTTCATACAACCCATGGCGCCCAATGTATATGGCGAAGGAATTCCAGCGGAAAACTCATTTCCTACACTCTGTCTCCATGTGATTCTTAGTCTAGATTAACCAAACGTGTGTCCCAAAACAGGCATGTGAGACAAAAGCTTCTATGTTTTGTGTCCAACCTTGAGGACAAGGTTGTTTGGAGGATGGGAGTATTGATGAGATACAACATGGAGAAGAAGTGACGTAGCCATCTCAAGGAAAAGATCAAAACAATGGTTTAATTAATTTATGTTTTGTTTAGTGTAATTGTGTTACCTTAGTTAGTGGATGTGTTAGTTTCCCACGTTCACATAGTTTATCTATTTTGTATTTAAAGATCAGTTAACGTAAATGAAAGGGGGAAGAAAAGAAAATTGCAGTAAACTTGTTCTTAAGACTTTGGGACCTATCAATTACTCTTATCCATAGTTATAACAAACAGACTGGATTACTAAAGTGCCATTGCCACATCATCGTCGACAAATTTTTCTTGAATGAAAAAACAATATGTCGGATATTTAGTGTGTTTAGTATATCTGTTGCGAGAAAAAAAATCTATCCAAACCTTGGTGTCAGATTTTACTATAAACTACATTTTTATGGAAATTAGATCCGAGCTCCGCCCTACGGGCGGAAAAAGTTTGAATTTTAATTGTTAGTTTCGTAAATCTCTAATAGTCTGGTAAAAAGTGAATAGGGAAAACGTAAGAAGACGCATAATCTGTTAATATGATTTTATACTATTTTTGTAAACTACATTTTTATGGTAAATTTACTATTGGACATAATTTTAAAACTGATTTATTATGATATGTCTGGCGAATGAGGTAGCCAATTTGTTATAATTGGTAAATTTTAGTGTTAGACTTAATTTATAACATATTTTCCTCTCCGTTTAAATTTTTAACAGAATTTTTTAGGGAGAATTTCAAGTTTACCACTTTTGTTGTATCACTTTTCATTTTTAGTATTATTAAAAAGATATTTTCAAAAATATCACTTTTTTAAGAGCCAAAGTTTTATAAAATTAATTAGAATCCTAAATTTTACATTCCTAAATCCTACCCCCACCCTACACCACCCCTTAACTCAAAATCCTAAGTGTTAAATTAATTAACCCAAGAGTTATAAGTATGTTTTCCTCTTATAAAAATAAAGGTAAAAGTTATTAAGGTATTTTAAAAAATGGTACAAATAAAGTGATATTTTGACAATTTTTCAATTTTTTGTTAATGAAGTGACAAACTTTTAGACGGAAATCTGGGTTTGGATAACGGAACTTAAATTGATTTTGAATTAAACACAGTTTACTTTAGTTTCAAATCCGGTTTATTTTTACTCTATTGTCAAGTATATTTCTATTTTTTTACCCAAAAAAAATTAAGTATATTTCTGTTCTTTTATCTTTGCACTTTTATAGTCATATCATCTCGTGTTCATTGATCCATAAAGAAATCTGCGATAATCTCGATCCGATCACAAACATATTGCAAATACAGAACACCTCACGAGGATATTATATCTGACCTCAATATGTTTAGCTGTAATTAAAGACACCACCAGCCTTATTTGATATACAACATTTTAACAACTGCTACTGTTCCTCTCTGCAAATCCGCACATATTTCATCCTCGTTGTAGGAGGTGGATTACATTTCCCTACAAGGCTCATGAAATAATTGGTCTGGCCCATCAAATTCGGAGTCACTCGGTTTGGCTCGCGGCTCGAAACACGTGACTCGCATGTGTCCCACTTCAGACTACTTTTAGCCATCACAACGTGCTTTAGTCGGTTCGCTAGAGCGACTAAAAGGTTACTCGCCCGTTCGCGTGGTCAGCCGGCCCGTACGAGCAAGGCCTATTAAGGCAAACCCACTTAGGCATCCTTGTTGAAAGATGCTTATATAAAGGAAGAGAGGGACAAAGGAAAGGGGGACAGAAGGGAACACACACACACCACTAATGACTAGAATTACGGTTTATATTTTATTCTCGCCGATTTGTACTCCCCGGCTAGCTTTATAAGCACCGATTACTTTCTTTGCCTGAAACTTTCCTTTATATATATGAACAAACGTCTTTCCGGCTTAATATAAATATCTTCAAAAATACCCACCGACGAGTTTCGTCCCTTTACTGGAAACCGACCAAACTCGGTTCAAACAGTTGGTGCCCACCGTGGGGCTCGAACCCACGACCATAAGGTTATATTGAACTCGGCGAGCACAATATAACCTATAAGAACCGCACAGCGGCAAAGTCTCAAGTCTTGGCCAACTTCCTGATCGAGCTTGCCCTAGAGCTGGAACAAGATCTCGTCCTTCCAAGCCTGAACTGGATCCTCCACGTTGACAGATCCTCTACAAGAAAAGGATCAGGGGCCGGTGATCAGTTGCAGTCGCGTACCTGTGAATTAATTAGACAGTCGTTTAGCTTCGGTTTCGATGCGTCTAATAACGAGGCAGAATACGAGTCTTTAATCGCAGACTTTGTTTAGCCAAATCTGTCAAAGCGAAACGCCTCAGTGCTTACAAAGATTCACAGCTGGTCACAAGCCACTTCAGTGGCGACTACGATGCCAGCAATGACAGGATGGACGCATACCTCAAGCTCGTGCAAAGTCTCACCAAAGATTTTGAATTCTTCAAACTTATCAAAGTTCCTCACGGGGAAAATGTCTGCGCCGATGCCCTTGCCGCGCTCGGAAGCAAGCTCCGAGACCAAGTCAAACGAACGATCCCAATTCACCGTATCAACTAACCAAGCATTTCACTGGCTCGTGACGATGTATTTCCCATCACCACAATCTCTGAGCAAACTAACATTGGCTTAGACGCAGCACACGCAAATTCCCTGGCACAAGAAGAGCAACCCATCCCGAAATGGCGTACGAAACTAATCAATTACCTTGAGGATTGTACACTAACTTCCGATAATGGGTCACGCACCGCCTCAAAGCTTGTAGTTCCCACTACGTCGTCACCAATGGAGTCCTTTACCGGTACACCGCGAACAAAGTCCTTCTAAAGTGAATTCATGGGGAAGAAACTCGACTAGTCATGGCTGAAACGCATGAAGGTGCTGCAAGGAACCACACGAGTGTACATGCGTTGGCTCTCAAAATCAAGAGTCTCTGAATCTTCTGGCCTACCATGAACTCCAACTGCCAAAATTATGCTCAATGATGCGACCCGTGTCAACGACACACATCCATGATACATTGTCCAATAGAATCCTTGCTGTTACAGCCCAGAATGGGGGGTCGTCCAAATGGTCTACTGAGGTTTCCAATTGGTTCAACCAAATTAGGCCAAAAGATTGATATTGCTGGAATCCTTGTTGCAAACCTGAAAACAAATTAAAAAGAATGAGATGATGATTATAATGAGACTAAAAAAATATAAATAAACAAAGGATACAATGGAATTAGGCTGCTGGATGTGTATCACTCCCAGCCTAATCAGTTGATGATCGATATGGATTGAGATGGTGCTTTGCTTGCTGGATGTGTATCACTCTCAAGATTGGCTAATGGATGGGATTAACGAGATGGATTGATAGACACCACAAATCTCTGTGAAAGGAGACTTTGATAAGCCTGGTTGCTCAAGAGATGCTTCTCACAAGACTCTAAAGACTTAAACGATTGTTTTGACAAAACTAAAAAAAACTGCATAATCATTCATAAAATTCAAAACAGGTTAAATTACAATGGATGGACGACTTGAGCTTTATAGGCTCGACAAATACAACCCTGGAAAAGACCAAACGGTCATAAACTTAACTAGGAAAGAAAATAACTTGAAAATAAAGTTTGGTCTTCAAAGGAGTGATCTTGAGAGATATTATGGGTGTTGGAGGTGATTTGCTTAGCCATAAATGGGGGACTTGATTCCCTTTGAATCTGGACGGTTTGAGGGGATAATAAAGCTTCCTTGGGACCTTTTGGATGTATTGGATTCTTCTTATTTCGTGCACAAGCTCAAGGAAAAAGATTTGTTGAGGTTTGAATGCAAGGAACTCCAAATATGGCAAGTTGGAGTTAATGAGGATCCTCCTGATCCTATGATCTCTATTTCATGGTAAGAACTTGTAGATCTCTTCTGGAACATTGATTATGTATTTTGGGGGTCTTGGTATGATCAGATAATCTTCTGGTCGGAATTAGATGGCTGGTAAGTGATTGTACCGAAAGATTGTCCACTATTTCCTTAAACTGCTCGGTTTGGCCGGTTTTGGGAAAATAAGCAAAACTCCTGATTCCGTTGACCAACTATCGTGATCTTGGGATTTATGGAAATCTGAGATATCCATATTGAAGTTCATGATTGATTTTGGATAAGGCCGCTTCGTTCTTGGACTGAACTTCACTTCTAAAGTCCGAGACTCGCAACTGGATGGGCTGGGAAACGTCCACATTGTAAAATCAATAACTTCTGGGTCCTTGAAGCTTTTATTTAAATTCCAAGCCTCAGTGATTACTTGATGAGTAATACTTGTTTTAAAATTATTTTCACTCCAAAAGTCGTTCTGGTTATTGATATATTCTCCTTAGACTGAACCTTTGTCGCTGGAACCTCTACACTGGTTGGTGTGGATAGTTTGCTTGGACTCTGGCCGAGCTGCTGATTTGTTGGCCGCAACATTCCCTCCCCTTTTTAAAAGTTTTGACCTCGCAAATGGATAACCTGCACCAAGATAGAACAAGTCAGCTTTCATTCTCTTTTGAAATTCCAAAGTCTTACCTTTATATTGTTTCGGTTTGGGAATGGATTGTGCATCTGGTGGCTCTTCTTTGAAAGATGTGAAATGATCACGCCTATTCTATGGTTATGGCCATTGAATCTTTTCTTGAGTGGATGGTCCTTCAAATTTTTGGTGGCCACGTTTCTGGCCTTCCTTGGGGTTGATCCTCCTAGCAACAAAGGATGATCCGGTGGGATCTCTTTGAAGCTTTGTTCTTTGCAACCTGAAATAAGCTCAACATTCTGGAAAAAAACCAAGTGAATTACATCTAGTATTGGAGATTTATTAACAGGAGGTATTAAGGTCGGATTAACCTTGTAAGCATCAGCATGGTGAAGAATAACATTCTTCTTTGGACAACTCTTGTAGTTTATCGGTTCTTCTTGCAACTTAGGACCTTCTTCTTGTCTAGTTCCTGGATCAAAAATTTCTGGCCAAGACAAGCACATTATATCTGTGGTTGAAAGTTTATAAACAGAATAGCTAAAGTTCATACTTACTTTGATTGCATCAAAAAGTTGAAGAAAGTTGAAGTATGATTGACCTTTTACTTCTAGTTTCTTCTTCATTCTGTTTTGCACAAGTAAGGCTGGTCGTATGTCTTTCTGGAAACGTCTGATCTCTTAACATATACCCTTCTTCCTTTGATATTCCTGGATCAAAACTTACGGACAAAACCAAGTGCATTATATCTGAGTTTAAAACTATGGGAACAGATTGCATAAAACTTAAACTCACAATGTGTTCTTCAACTGGTTGGAAAGCTTTCTTTTGGGCAGTGTGAGATCGTCTGGTTCCTGCACCTAGTTCACTTCCTCTTGGAAAAGAAAAATATATTAATCCAGCCATGGTATTATTAAGAACATTCTTGTATAAAGTGAAACTTACCATTGGTTTTGGCACTTGAACAATCATTTGTTCAGATTTCAGTTTTCATTTGTGGTGTGGATTTTGATTGAGCTCATGTTCTGGTTCGGCTCTTGGAACATCAGTAAGCATATGGCTCTCATCTAGTATCCATGTACCAAGAATATAAATGTTTAAACCAGTATCTAATGGTGATCTTAAACACTTACCTTTGCTTGATACGATTACTGGTTTTGCTTCTTTAAGCAACATGAATGGCACCATGTCTTGGGATTTCTTCTGGTCCATAAGATGAACTAAGCTTGGTGGTTCCTCCCCCTTGATTTTCTGTGCCACAGTTCCTGTTACATAACCTTTTGACAAAGTCAAATGCATGACACTAGAATTGGGAACCAATATATCAGTTTGAAATAAACTATCACTGATTTTAGATAATTCAGTTTTATCTTCTTGTGAAGTTTCTTTCAATACTTTCTCATCAGGAAAAGCTACAGCAAGGTGTTATTTTCTATGAAGTTTAGAACTAGAATGCTCCTCAAAGTTGGAGTAAGAAGACTTACCTTGAACTGTGCTGGTCGGATTGGACAATAAGGATGTCCCTGAATTGGCCTCTTTAGGCAGCATGTATGGCTTTGTGCATTGAACTTCTTTCTGTTTCATTGGAAAGTATGTACCTGGTGACTTGTCTCCGTGGGTTCTAGGCTCCTTATGACCTGTACTAGTATTCTTGGACAAAGACAAGTGAATCATACCAGTGGGAAATGATTTATAACCCAATATATCAAGTATAGGACTTACCATAGCCTTTACTTGCATAGTACCTTGTTCTGGTTTTTCTTTGGTCCTGACCAAAGTGTTTTGGCCGAAACTTTTACGCATCTCCATGGCCTCTGGGATGTCTCTCTTCTGGTCTAAGCAATGGGAAATGGTGTGGCCTTTGTTTGGCCACATGCTGCCTTGTAAAGGCAAGCCTCTTTGACCTTTTTGTGCTACCACTTTTCTTGCTTCTTTGGAACCATGAGTTGGGTAACTCCTTGGGTATAGTTCCTGGATTTCAGAACTTGTATATTCTAGTGCAAACTCATGCCTCATAACTTCCTTAAGAGCTCTCCATGTTTTGATGGTTGGCTCCTTGTAAAACCATCTATCATTTTCTTCTTGTACCCACCAATTAAAGACATCTTCTCTAAGTTGATCAATGGAATAAGACAGTGATACAAGCCTAAGCTATCAAAGGCTTATGCTCCTTAAGAATATCAAAACAAAAAGAGGGAGGTTCAAAAGTTCGATCTAATCGACCTTAAAACCGGCCGGATGGATCGAGTTGATGATGAATGTGGATTAAAGTGCACCACACGAGAGATGGATAGGCTCGTGATACAACACAAAACAATCACATTCTTGGAGGTACTGGTCTCGACAAGAACAAGAGAGAAACAAAGTTTATAAGAAAACTTCAAGAGAAACAAAGGTTTCATTTTTATTCATTCTTTCAAGTCTGGTTACAAAGAAGCAAATGAAGGAGCTTATATAAGCTCGACCAAGGCTGGTCAAATACAAATAAATCATTATAAATGAGAATAAAATTGGATCATAAATGATAACACAATCAATGGTTCGATTGATATGGCCATTATTGCTTGATTTTGGCCAAGTAAGGAAAACTATGAGGTTCCTTGTATCTAGACAGCTTGGGGAGGTAAGTGAGATGTTTTGGAACCACATTAGTCACTTGTAGAATCTCTACCCTGAAATCATCCAGAAATAGAGAGTTATGGCGTGCCTTGAATGTGATATCTTCCAAATAAGGCAAGTCGAGAGCTGGTTTGTCCGGTTCTGGAAAGTTAAGCATAACTTTAAATTCCCTTGACCATTTCTCCTCATTATGGGCTTGTTGGACAGATAAGAGATCCATCTTGAATACTATGATTGGTTTTGGGTCATGCCGTGCTTTGTTTGGGCTGGAATTCGCTTGTAAATGCATGTACTCGCAGCTAGATGAGCTTGGAAACCTCCAGTTTGTAAAAACCATAACTTCTTGTCCCGTGATCCTTTTCTCATAATTCTAAGCCTCAGTGCTTCCTTGATGAGTGTACAATCCATGAAAATTGGTTTCACATGTAAATACCTTCTGGTTCTTAAGATATACTTCTTTTACTGAGCATTTATCGCTGAAACCTCTAAACTGGTCGGTATGGACAGTTTGGTGAGACTCTCCTTCAGCTACTGGTTTTATAACGACGTCAACATTCCTGAAATTTGATATGAAGATATCTTCGTTTGGTATCATTATTGCATCATTCCCTCTTTCTTCAAAAAAATTTTTCCTCAAAACTTGTCCATGCGACATAGTGGTGTCATTTGAATGTTGTTGGACCTCTTCTGATGGCTCTTCTTTTTCAGTGGGAATTATTGACAATGGGGACTCGTCTGGTGGATCAGGCGGTTCAGGTTCTTTGGCGTCAAGCTCAATTTGCACTGCTCGTTGAAGTAGCTCTTTTAGATCACAGCATGAGTATCTTTGTATGTGCACACGTATCTCTTCTCTCAGCCCATAAACAAACTATTCCATGACATCTTCATTGCTTACTCCTGGATTGGGCCGAATGCCAAGATACTTGAATTGACTGTGATACTCCATAACCGTCTTATCATCTTGAAAAATCATACGAAACTGCCTCCGGATTTCATGATACTGATCATGTGGGATGTATTGTTTCTTCAAGAGATTTTTCATCTCACTCCAAGATGGTTGTCGCAAATAGCCAGAAGTATAATGGCTCCAGCAGTCTTGAGCTTGGTTGATGAGTTGATCAGCTGCAATGAAACCCTTCTCAAATTCTGGACGGCGACAAGACATGAAGTACTCATTCATCTTGTACTCCCATTCAAAGTACTCATCGGGATCTGATGTTCCTTCAAAATAATATTTCTTTAGCTGCAACTGACTCCAAGGCTGGCTCGTCATGTTGCTACTACTGAGATGGGTGCTTTCCAAAGATCGAACTAAATGGAATATCAGAATACACACACGGAATCTGGGCACTTTTTTTTGATAATAAACTTTGCAAAAACAAAACAGAAAATAAGAAAAGATGCAAAAGGATTTTTCTGGTTTTTTTTTGAGAATAGATTGAAAAGAAAAACAAAAGGATACATGATAGGAGCTTTTAGCTCTGATACCAAAAATGATACAAGCCTAAGCTATCAAAGGCTTATGCTCCTTAAGAATATCAAAACAAAAAGAGGGAGGTTCAAAAGTTCGATCTAATCGACCTTAAAACCGGTTGGATGGATCGAGTTGATGATGAACGTGGATCGAAGTGCACCACACAAGAGATGGATAGGCTCGTGATACAACACAAAAAAACTCAGATTCTTGGAGGTACTGGTCTCGACAAGAACAAGAGAGAAACAAAGTTTATAAGAAAACTTCAAGAAAAACAAAGGTTTCATTTTTATTCATTCTTTCAAGTCTGGTTACAAAGAAGCAAATGAAGGAGCTTATATAAGCTCGACCAAGGCTGGTCAAATACAAATAAATCATCATAAATGAGAATAAAATTGGATCATAAATGATAACACAATCAATGGTTTGATTGATATGGCCATTATTGCTTGATTTTGGCCGAGTAAGGAAAACTATGAGGTTCCTTGTATCTAGACAGCTTGGGGAGGTAAGTGAGATATTTTGGAACCAAATTAGTCACTTGTACAATCTCTACCCCGAAATCATCCAGAAATAGAGAGTTATGGCGTGCCTTGAATGTGATATCTTCCAAATAAGGCAAGTCGAGAGCTGGTTTGTACAGTTCTGGAAAGTTAAGCATAACTTTAAATTCCCTTGACCATTTCTCCTCATTATGGGCTTGTTGGAAAGCTAAGAGATCCATCTTGAATACTATGATTGGTTTTGGGTCATTCCGTGCCTTTTTAAGGCTGTAATCCGCTTGTAAATGCATGTACTCGCAGCTAGATGGGCTTGGAAACCTCTAGTTTGTAAAAACCATAACATCTTGTCCCGTGAACCTTTTCTCATATTTTTAAGCGTTAGTGCTTCCTTGATGAGTTTATGATCCATGAAAATTGGTTTCACATGTAAATACCTTCTGGTTCTTAAGATATACTTCTTTTACTGAGCATTTGTCGCTGGAACCTCTAAACTGGTCATTATGGACAGTTTGGTGAGACTCTCCTTCAGCTACTGGTTTTATAACCACGTCAACATTCCTGACAGTTGATATGAAGATATCTTCGTTTGGTATCATTATTGCATCAGACAGCCTCTCCTTTTTCTGGATGTTGTTGTATAAGAAACATTCATCAAGGTTCCTCTCCCATCTTAGATAGCTTCTTTTTCCTGAAAATCCAAAGAGTTCAATTTTATCAGCAAATGAGCTATAATCAAACCGAGATTTAACAACATGGTGGTTAAGAGTTTTAGAAGTTGGGTATGGGTTGATCCTGGAAGGATCTGGTGGCTTAGGCTCGACATAGACAGCCTCTGGTGCATCTCCAAATCTTCTTTCTCTTTGCTGTGGTCGTTGGCCTTGTGCCTTGTTCCTTTTCTCCAACTGAGAAATCTGCCCTTTGATTACTTGCAAGGCTGCCAATTGTTGGCCCAGTGCAGCCAGCTGAGTTTGGACTTGTTCTTCTCCTACCATTGCTTCCTGAAAACACTCTCAAAGATCAAGTGAATATATAGGGAAGTTCTAATCGTGCAAAATAACTTGAACTAATGCAACCTCGACTAAACATAAAATTATGCAACTATGAACCGATATGAACTAAACTATGCAAATGATTTTTTTTTCTTTTGGTTTTCTCAATATAACTCGAATAGAGACAGTAAGGGATGATATGAAACACAATGGAAAGAAATATGGGATGCAAAAATAACAATGGTATACTTTGTTTTTGAGTTTTTCTTGCTATGCAAATGCAAATAACCGAAAATGGAAACAACTAGATATGTTTGGACCAAAATGATATAAACAAAGCTAAATGATATTTTTTTTCTTTTCTGGATGCAAGAAATGAAATGATGTAACTATATGATATGCACGAAATTTAGAATATGCTATGCCTCTTTATATATATTTTTATGCAAGATTCAATACAAGAAACAAATAAGGAAATGCAGATTTTTTTTTCTTTAAATGAGGAATGCAAGCAACTAGGAATGAAAACTAAATAAACTGAATGAATGCAAACACAAAGGGAGTTCTCTTTTCAAATTTTCGTGAATCAAACTCAATAAACTTCTTCGCTTTTGTTTTCTTTTTTTTTTCTTTTCTTATGAACACAAAAAATGCAGAAACTGTTTTTATAGCTTTTTCGTTTTATGAATGCAAACAAATGAAAATAAAATGTGATGAAAGGATAGATGTCACCTGATTTAGGATCTTAAGCTTTGATACCAAATGTTACAGCCCAGAATGGGGGGTCTTCCAAATGGTCTACTGAGGTTTCCAATCGGTTCAACCAAATTAGGTCAAAAGATTGTTATTGCTGGAATCCTTGTTGCAAACCTGAAAACAAATGAAAACGAATGAGATGATGATTATAATGAGACTAAAAAAAGATAAATAAACAAAGGATAGGATGGAATTAGGATGCTGGATGTGTATCACACTCAGCCTAATCAGTTGATGATCGATATGGATTGAGTTAGTGTTTTGCTTGCTGGATGTGTATCACTCTCAAGCTTGGCTAATGGATGGGATGAACGAGATGGATTTATAGACTCCATAAATATCTGTGAAAGGAGACTTTGATAAGCTTGGTTCCTCAAGAGATGCTTCTTACAAGACTATAAAGACTTAAACAATAGTTTTGACAAAACTAGAAAAACTGCATAATCATTCATAAAATTCAAAATAGGTTAAATTACAATGGATGGACGACTTGAGCTTTATAGGCTCGAAAAATAAAACTCTAGACAAGACCAAACGATCATAAAATTAACTAGGAAAGAAAATAACTTGAAAATAAAGTTTGGTCTTCAAAGGAGTGATATTGGGAGATATTATGGCTGTTGGAGGTCATTTGCTTAGCCATAAATGGGGGACTTGATTCCATTTGAATCTGGACGGTTTCAGGGGATAAGAAATCTTCCTTGGGACCTTCTGGATGGATTGGAGTCATCTTATTTCGTGCACAAGCTCAAGGAAAAAGAGTTGTTGAGGTTTGAATGCAAGGAACTCCAAATATGGCAAGTTGGAGTTAATGAGGATCCTCCTGATCCTATGATCTCTAGTGCATGGTAAAAACTTGTAGATCTCTTCTGGACCAATGATTATGTATTATGGGGGTCTTGTTATGATCAGATAATCTTCTGGTCGGAATTGGGTGGCTGGTAAGTGATTGCACCGAAAGATCATCCAATCTTTCCTTAGACTGCTCGGTTTGGCCGGTTTTGGGAAAATTAGCATAACTCCTAATTCCCTCGACAAAATATCGTGATCTTAGGATTTCTGGAAAGCTGAGATATCCATATTGAAGTCTATGATTGATTCTAGATAAGGCCGCTTCGTTCTTGGACTGAAATTCACTTCTAAAGGCCGAGACTCGCAACTGGATGGGCTGGGAAACCTCCATATTGTAAAATCAATAACTTCTGGGTCCGTGAAGATTTTATTGAAATTCCAAGCCTCAGTGCTTCCTTGATGAGTAAGCCTTCTTTTAAATTTTTTTCACTCCAAAATTCGTTCTGGTTGTTGATATATTCTCCTTGTACTGAACCTCTGTAGCTGGAACCTCTACATTGGTTGGTGTGGACAGTTTGCTTGGACTCTGGCCGAGCTGCTGATTTTTTGGCCGCAACACTTGCGTACCATGACAGCACCGTACCCGTTCATGCGATGGGGGATGGATATAATCGGTCCAATGCCAAGTTCGCGATAGCAACGCTTCGTTCTCGTCCTCACCGATTATTTCACCAAGTGAGTCGGAGCAGAGTCTTTTGTTGCAGTTACAGACGCTGAAGTCCAGGGGCACGGACTCCCTTACGAGATCGTCACCGATAATGGTTCACAGTTCATAACAAATAAATTTTTTGAGTTCTGCGATAGATGGTGGATTCGTCTGAACACCTCCACTCCACGTTACCCGCAAAGCAACAGTCAAGCTGAAGCGATAAACAAAACAATCATCGACGGCATCAAAAAGCGTCTTGACTTGAAAGGGGAGAAGGGCTAACGAGCTCCACGGGGTACTTTGGTACCACAGAACAACGCCGAGAGGAGCCACTAAGAGTACTCCATTCTCACCAGCTTACGGAGTCGAGGCCATGGCCCCCGCATAAGTAAATGTGACCAGCCTACGCCGATCAGCAATGCCATGACACGTCGAACTGAATCATGACATGTTGCTAGACACCCTGGACGCACTCGAAGAAAAGCGCGACCAAGCACTGCTCCATATCCAGAACTACCAAAACCAAATCAAGAGCTACTATAACAAGAAAGTCAAATCTCGACCCCTCGAACTTGGCGACTTAGTCCTCCGAAAATCGTTCGAGAACACCAACGAGTGGAAGGCTGGCAAGCTTGGCACCAATTGGAAAGGTCCGTATAAAATCACGCAAGTTATCAAACCTGGGGTCTACCAACTGCAAACATCTTCCGGTGAAGCCATCCCGAGAGCATGGAACTCCATGCATCTCAAGGGCTATTTTGCGTAGGAGCCCAAAAAGGGAGACAATTCGGACGAGTAGATGACCAACGGTCACTTTTACTCAATAAGAAAAAAATCGATTAAATTCGCCCACAAAGCCCCTTTTACTCGTTGAGTAGATGTCCTTTCCAAAGGAACTTCTACTCAGTCAAACCGATCTATGAATGGCTTGATCCCCCGCAGCATACGTAGGCAGCTCTTAATCGGGTCCAGCCATATCTCAAAACAAAGAACCATTTCCCCCGAACAATGGTTCCGATAAAAGGAAACGGGCCAATGATGATGAGTGAAAGCGCCTTATCATCACTTTCACTCGCTCTAACAGCCCGTATCCTGATTTCTCTGATACCAACAGCCAATTGATGCATGAAGACTCTAAGCTTCGGATCACGTACCAGTACTCGCGCCCGAGGAACGGATATGTCCTAATCAGACACGTATCCGAGGGTAGCCACTAGCTTAACTTACACACCTATCCGAGTTAATAATTTTCTTTTTATTTGATAATTCATGGTGGTTTGGCCAACCAAACTATGTAAATGTACTTTAATGCGGAAGGAAAACCATTATTGTCTGACACAAGCAATTTGATAATCTTCGTCGACAAACGGCAAAACATATTACTTCGAGTGTAGGACTCATTCCCGAGAAATTTCTATGTCCTAACCTTGGCTTTCCGAAACTTACCATTTGATAATCGTTTGTCGAAAAACGACTAAAATGAGTTACTTCGAATTTTTTTGATAATTATCGTCGATAAATGACTAAAACGAATTACTTCGATTTTTTTTTATAATTCTTGTCGACAACGATTAGGTCAATTTCGATGAATTACTTCAAAACCTTTTGATGATTCTCACCGATAGGCGACTTACTTGATCACTTCGAACACAATTTGAGATTTCAAAATCCTAAGTACCGACTAATCAATAGTCCCTCTCGACAAAATAACTAAAAGCGAATTACTTCAAAAACAAAATAGAGAAGGTAAATCCTACAAAAGTCTTGAAGGACCGAAAAGGAACATCTTACAAAGACCCAAGGGACCCAGAGACACAACAAAACAACAACAGAAACAACATCAGCAGAGATCAGCCTTCAGCCTCGTGTGGAACACCGCCCCCAGTTGAGGTTTCCTTACCGAGCAAGGCTTCAGATGTAGTGAGAGGAAGGACAGGCGGGTCTGGACTTTGGTGCCCTTCGGTTTTGCTCCCCATAGGCATGGCCTTATCGCTCTCCAGTGGCCCCCTGGATCCGTCGATGGAGTCCTCGAAACCCGAAAACTCTTCGTCCTTGCTTCTCGAAGCACATAGACCGCTTAGGCATCCGTCTTCTCTCCCTCGCCGGTTGCGCCCGGAACTTTATCAGCTTCTGGCTCTTTCGTACTGTTACCAAAATGGTCGCCAAGAGAATGGCTCGGGTGTGGAGAGTGGCAGGTATTTCGGGATCGATCACCCTCGCATTCGACCCGTACGTATCAAACTTTGGCGAGAGTGCCCTTTCCGAGTCTAGCCTCCAGAGCGGAAAGGAGCTCCTTGTCCAGTAATTTAGATTCCAGAATGAGTGGAGACAGCGAGAGATCCTCTTCCGTGAGAGGCCAAATATCCAGATGAGCAGCCTCTGCCTTCCACTTCTCTTCCTCGGATTGAAAGAAGTCAATCCTCTCCTGCGGGATGTCATTTCCCCTCTCTTCAGCATCTGAAGACATTTTCTCGTCCTGAACGCCTAGCTGTAGTAGCATCGAGCATCATCTTACGGACTGAAGTGAGTCTCTCAATCGCGGATATGATCGAACCTAGGAGTGGCCATCACCGTCAACGCAGCTTGTAGTTGTCACACCCCAAGACCTGGATAAGGTCATCCGGATGGACCATGGTGCGAGGAAATGAACCAGTCAGGTTATACGACCAATAGACAAGCTTTCCATGGTATAGAAGGAGGGTTAAGGGCATTAGAAGACTAAAACTTAGATAAATGGGGAAGTATGTAAGGTAGGACGAGCTGGACGAGTGATACGGTAGCTTGGTGGGAAGTATGGGCAGATGGATCAGCTGGACGAAGCTGATCTTAGCTCGGGCTAGCTCACACTAAGTATGGTCAGCTCCCTGAGCTAAAACACTAGCTCATCAGCTGGACCATCTGGGATTCAGCTCAACTCAGATGGACGGAGTGTGATGGTCTCGGGCAGTTAGGCCAATTATGGCCATAGTAGGTTCAGCTGGTTGGGTCGGGTGGTCTGGCCATTGGGCCAATGGCTTAAGCAGTCTATGGGCTTGGTCCAGTGTTTAAGGGAAAGTGTAGGCCCATCTAATATCTGCCAGAACTTTGTATTAGGCGAAAGGGTGCATGTGGGAGCAGTTTTGGACGAAAGGGTGGGAAGGGACCAAAGGTGCCGATTCACCCATCAAATGGCAACCATTCGGAAAAGGAAGTTACCACACACCTTCTTCAATATATATAGAGTGTTTGGCACAGAAAATGACACGAAATTTCTGAGGGGAAACTCTGCCAAAATTATACCAGAAAGAAAGAGAGATAGAGACCGGCGGTTAGAGACCGGCGGTTAGAGACCGGCGGTTAGAGACCGGCGGTTAGAGAATCAGACCGTGTGTTGGTGATTGTCTGTTTTAGTGGGATTCAGACCGTGGGAAGATCAGGAAGGACTGATGGAAACCAGACAGAAGTACGAGGATAAGGAGAAGGACTTGGCCCCAGGGTAACGCACGCCTAAGGTTAGTGATGCTAACCACAGACCATCGCCCAAAGCCCGTGGTTGTACCGGATGGGTTTTTGTGGTGCGATTGTGTTGGTAGCATCCATTTCCATTTTTCTTACTGATCAATATCTCTTTTTCTATATTCTGATGGTGTTTGCAGATTCAGACTCGGTGGCACTGAACCAAGGCCTTGGCCGGTTCAGTGGGACAGTCCATGGCTTTTGGCCGGACTGGTTTGGTCAAGATATAGTAGTTCTGAAGGAATTATTGAGATACAATTATGGAAATCTCTTAGTGGGGATTTATCATGAATTATCATGAATTTTATTTAGTTTTAGCGAATTGATTTGATGATGGTCACTTTGGACCGGTTTGACTTATCATGGTCGAGATCTATATGATCGAGGCCGGTTCTGCCAATTCTAATTAGGGGATTCTCTTAGTTGGAAATTATCATGAATTTTCATCAATTTTAATTAGTTTTTGGGAATGTATTTGAGTAGGTCAGAT
Organism: Moricandia arvensis; assembly: GCA_905132765.1. NCBI lineage: Eukaryota > Viridiplantae > Streptophyta > Magnoliopsida > Brassicales > Brassicaceae > Moricandia > Moricandia arvensis. Next base: position 183,280 of record CAJHQP010000154.1, read on the forward strand.
TTGGGTCAGAGATAGGTTCTTAGGATCTGAACCATGCTTTTCTAGATCACTTGCTAAGTTATACGTTTATATATTGATATGTTGTGATTGTTTTGTTTCACGAACTGTTCAGGATCGTGGTAAAGCCATGGAACCGTGAGGACTCAAGCCAAGAATGGATGTGTGATGTGTTTGGGTAGAATAGATATGATGAACTTATGATAGCCTAGTGTGCAAACTGATTACTTTGTATGGATCACATTTACATATCTATAAAATATTGATTTCCCCTTATATAAAATGAATACTGATGTTTGAATGTATGAACCTCAATTGTTGAAAATACTTAGAAAATTAATGGACTTAAAACCGGACATAAAGGAATCAAACTGAGTAAGATTGGTTAAGTGGGATTGTGGTCTGGTTGGATTGAGGAATCCAGGACCGGGTCTTACAAGTTGGTATCAAAGCATGCCTGATTCTAGGATTGTGGGTTATGGTTGTTAATCACACATCCGGCTGGGACTCACGGTGAGGTGGTAGTTGTTTTGGTACTTAGGAGATATTATCTGAGGTTCATGTGTTATATATTGGTTATTAACATGTGATGATTTGGTTGTCTTTTATTTTTCCTAAGGGTTCCAAGAGGAAGCCTCGAAATGGGAAGGGATGCGGCTGGGATATCCGGAAATATGGAGGTGGATGGTGCTGATCATAAAAATTAGACGTACAAGAGAAGTTAAGTCGGAACATAAAAATGTTGTAAAATAGTAGGTACTTTACTTCGATTTTACGTCAATTTCAAATTTCGACGTAATATAAAAGTAATCTTGGTTCTGTTTTACAACGATTTGTAATCGATGTAAATTTACTTCTTGTTTACGACGATTTTTGAATTCCTCATAAATGTGAAGTAAATGCGACGTAACATTACGACTACCTTGATTCGTCATAATGCTTAGTCGTAACTGTCTTGTTTTCTTGTAGTGAGCGAAAGATCAAAATTATCAACCATAATGTAAAAATCTTGAGATTACACACTTGTGCTTTCCGGATGACCTCATGGTTTGTAGATGGGCAGCAACGATTTGTGGAAAGCATTTTTGATAGTTTCGAAAAAATCTATGCACTCAAGATAAGCATGGAAACGTCCATGACTTACTATGCTGGAATGAGTGAAAGTAGAAGACGTGATTAGTGTGCTCTATTTCAGTTTCAAACAAGCTTTCAACATGTGAAATACCTTGTACTACTTCTAGTAACAAAAATGTGATCTGATATACCATTGTTTTCACCCCTTTTAGGTCATGGTAGAAGTCTTTTATAGAGTTTTTATATTATGTTTCGAGTGTGTTTTGAGGTCTTAACAGGTGTAAGATGTTTTGGAGCACTTTGGACATCATGGAGCTACTTAGAGGAACAAGAGAAGAAAACCCCTAGCTTTGCAAGAAAATAGAAGTCAGAGCCAATATTTGGAGGAAGTTTTGATCACCACGTCTTTTGTGTCGGTCGACACCAATGCGATTTCATGCATGCTGACGCAAATTTCCATATTACACTTTTTGCCCAGAAATTTCCCTATTTGCAAGAATACCTCTAGACGTGTTTTGACCTATTTATATCTATTTTACAGCCAATGTTTAGGCTAAAATTTTATTATTTTTAAAGAGTTTTTGGAGAGAAGATCACAAGACTCCTTAAGATATTTGATTGGAACTATAGTATTTCTTACTCAATTATTATATGAAATTCATTAAGTTTTTCTTGTTAGGTCAGTTATTAGTTTCATTAACATTATGTCTCGGTAGGTTACTTGTTAGGCTTGGAGTTTCGATTTCTAAAATATATAATTGATAGGGTGATCATATTGATTATTCACCAGTATTGTTCTTACTGCTTGTTTTCCAGAGTAATTAACTACAATCATGATCTAGGATAGTTGACAATCACAAAAGTGGGTTAGACACCTGAACTAATCCTGATGAGCTAACTTGATAGACACAACGAGAGTTGACCTAGCAAAAGTAGTGAGCATATTGAAATTGGAGCATTAATATTTGTCTAAATCATTAGAGCCAAAATGAGTGTTGGCGTCTGATAGGTTTAGGCATCTGATAGTAGTCACATGCGAGAGTTGGGTTACTTAATACTGAACTTGAGTTCTAGGATATATCTTAATAAAACCGAAAGCAACTATAAATTTGGTTATGATAACCTGTTTAAATTTCTGAAGCCTAGCGCTCTTAATATTTGTTTATAAACCAATTTATTGCTTTATTTATTGTCTTATTATATTTTTCCTAGTTTAATCTATAAACCTAAGCTCTATTATGTGATCTAAGCTCCCTATGGATTCGATCCCGAAGTATTGAAATCGATCTATTATTTGAGAGTTTTGCTCTTGAGTAATTTGAGTGTATCGCTATCCAAATATGGCTGTCTCCCACTGATATAGAAATAAATAAAAGATAGGTTCCTGGAAAGCTCGTATGTTATCAAGGGCGGGCCTTCTACAGTTAATAAAATATGTTATCTCAAGTCTGGTGAACTTTTGGATTTCAGCGTTTCGTCGTCTCGTGAATGCGTTTGAGAAATGGAGAGCTTGTCTCAGCATTTCTGTTGCCTGGACCGGACCTGAAACAGAAGAAAGCACAGGTCTCGTGGGAAAGAGTATGTTGGCCAAAGAGTGAAGGAGGCTTGGGAGTTCGATCAATAAAGGATGCAAACGAAATATATATCCTGAAGTGGATATGGAGGATAGTATCATCACCATCATCCTTATGGGTTAAATGGATTCATGAACATTTTCTTAGAAAGAAAAACCGCTGGTCCATTAGGAAGACAAGTCTCTGAATCAGAAGAACATTTTGTTCATGGATATGAAGAAAACTCTTGAGGTGTAGAGACAAGACAAAGTCCATGTATAAGGTAGAGATCAGAAACGGAAAGAACATGTCATTTGGTACGATAGATGGGCAAAGGAAGGCTGCCTGACCGACATAACAAGGGATAGAGATATTATTGATTTGGGTATTGCTTTAACGGCAAAAATGGCAGATGCAGTGAAGGGTAGAAGGAGAAGAAACCATTTTTTCCAAAAGTTTCAGGACATTGAAGCTCATCACACTAGTTTACCGATGACAGACAAAAAGGATGGCGAAGACATCTTGTGGAGACATACTGAAGATAAATACAAGCATCTTTCGACGCGAAGAAGACATTGGCGCTACTACGAGGTAACATAGAAAATGTGGCTTGGCATTCAGGGCTATGGTTCAAGCACTATAGCCCTAATATGCTTTCATTTTCTGGCTATCGTCTCTCAATTGTCTCTCGACAGGGAATGGTATGTTTGTATGGGATGCAGGAGAAAGCTCCAACTGCATTCTATGCAACGACCCGATGGAGACAAAGAGTCACTTGTTCTTCTTGTGTTGATAGTCAGCTATAGTGTGGGAAGCCACAACGAAAGGCCTCCTTTTTTCTCACTCACATATGATTGGGATAGTCTGCTGCACATGTTGACTGACACGATCCTCAGCACATCAATTCTGTTTCTCCTTCTCTACACATTCCAAGTTACCACATACAACATTCGGGACGAACGCAACGTCATGGACATCAATCTCAACAACCTTTGGCTCTTACACAGAAATAGATAAGGAAGTGAGGAACATGATCCATTCAATGGGGGAGATGTGTAAGATTAACTTTTATGATTCTATTACGAAATCTACCAAGACCATATTCTAGATTTAGATTAATTCAACCCTAAAATTTTCTAGAGAAGAAGATAGAAACACTAACCTTTAATCCATGCTCTTTCATGTAAGATGTACTTTAAATTCTCCTCCTTTAGACCTTTCTCTTTAGTGATTCTACAATGGACAAGAATCCAGTCACTCCTTAGATCTTTTCTATTATGTGGTTTTACTAGAGTTTTTGTTATTATCAAATAAGGAGAAGACAATACCCTTATATATTAATAGAAGGGGTGTCATGAACCAACACAACCCTTCACTCATAACCACCAACAACTATATAAATACATAAATGTATATTATATCTTTATAATCATAGGAGAAAGGATATTCATAAATTAAGGTAAAGGAGAGGGTATATCAGTACACCCGAATTCTAATGTCTATAATCGAAACCGTTCCATCACAGTATCGTCTTTAATATTAGAACTCATAACTTTAATGTGAACTTGAACTTTATAACTAAACCAATAGACACATAGGTCATACAGAATATAAAATATTCTTACATTCTCCCACTTGACCTTTGTGTCAACTTAAGGGTTCAATAACTTTAACGTGCACTTTAACATCAAGTTCACTTGATCTTTACAAAATTAAAATTGATCGAATCATGGTGGTTGTATGTCATTTAACCGGCATAGTCCCTTCCATGTATCACAAACCAATTCTAACTTTATATTATCTTTACATGAGAAAAAATTTTATTCTCAAAACCGTACCATATGTTATCTTTGAACCTTAAGTGTATACACATTCTTTAATGATAACATATTTACTAAATCAGAAACTTAACTTTAATTGAATTCCTAGGTGTCAAAAAAAACTAATGAGCATTCCATAACTAGAATAGCAAGGCTTTGTCTATAATACCCACACATTCTAAATGGCCATTGAACGCCTTGGGTGGTAAAGCTTTAGTTTGCGGATCCGCTATCATTATTCATTCTTATGCGCTCAAATGACATTCTATGTTTCTGAACTTCTTCTTTAACAGACAAGTATTTTAACTTAATGTGCTTAGCACCATTCCTATACTTGTCATCCTTTCAAAAGAAGATAACTGCGAAATAATCACCAAAAACTCTCAGCGACTTGGTTATAATTAATGTCGACAATCCAAAAGGCCTGAGATAAATTTCCGCAGTCACTATTATTGAATTGTGGCCTCAAAGCATACCACAATTCAGCCTTAATAGTGGAGGTAGCAATGACAGACTGTTGTCTACTTTCTTTCTTATTGTTCCCTTAATTAATAGGAACAATAGCCAAAAGTTGATTTTTACCATCAACACATTCAGCATAATCTGAATCTGAATATCCAATGATCCTTAACTAATTGGATCTCTTTTATGTAAGCATGTTCTCATTGGTGCTTTGCAAATACCAGAGGACCTTTCTTTGCAGCGTACCAGTGGTTGATTCTGGGATTACTTTCATATCGGCCAAATTTTCCAATATCAAAACTGATATCAAGCTGAATACATGTCTGATATAGTTCTAACTCCAACCACTAATGTCTAAGAAAATCTATCTATATCTTTACGCTCCAATTCATTTTTAAAACTTTACAACTTACTAAACTTCCCCCTTCTGAATTGGAGCTATTCTTACGGAGCTCTTTCTTAAATATATCTCTTTAAGATCTTACTGATATATCCTTTCTAAGACATACTCATCAGTCCTTTGTGATTTATCTCGAAAGATTATATTCCGACCACATAAGATGCTTCACTCATATCTTTCAGTTCAAAGTTCTTAGAGAGATACTACTTTACATCATGTAACATGTCTAGTTTATTTGCAGCAAGTATAGTTACATCGACATATATGACTAACATAAAAAAATATGCTCCCACTAACCTTAATGTAGACACATTGATTAACGATCAACTCTACAAACCATACGACGCGATGGTATCATTAAACTTCAAATACCACTGTCTGGAAGCTTGTTTTAGTCTATATATTGACTTTCTCAGCTTAAACACCACATTTTCTTTTCATGCGGCCATGAAACCTTCATGTTGGTCCATATATACTTCCTCATCAAGATCTTTATTTAGAAAGGCGGTTTTTCACATCCATCAGGTGAATATCATAACAAGCCACTAAAGCCAAAACAATTCTAAGAGAATCCTTCTTTGAAACATGAGAGAATGTCTCTTTATAGTCGATGCCATCTTTTTGGGAGTAACCTTTAGCAACAAGGTGAGAGTTGCATCTCTCAGCATTAACTTTCGAGTCACTTTTAGTCTTATAGACCCATTTACAACCAACAGTTTTGAAACCATCGGGTAACTCTACTAAGTCCCATACATGATTGTCACTCATAAATTTCATTTCTTCTTTTGAGGCATCAAACCATTCTTCAGAATTGTCACTTTCCATGACCATTTTGAATGAGATCGGATTTTCATACATGCTTAAGTCACATTCATTTTCAATAGTGTAAACCACATAATCATTTGAAATGGCAAATATTCTTTCTCTTCCAGATCGCCTTAAAGGTATTTGTGGTTCACTATTCTCTTCTTGAACGATGACAGGTTCATCAACAATATTTTCAGCTAGTGGGACTAGCACATTATTATGTTGTTCTATTGTGTCATTAAACTCTGAAGCAACAATAGGAACAACTATCTCATGTGGCACTACATGTGAAGAAACTTCAACCTGAACTTCATTAATGTCCACCTTTCGCGGTTCACCACTCCCACTAGTTTCACCGTTTTCAATGAACCTAGTATTGCCCGAATCAACTATTCTCGTATTATGGTTAGGACAATAAAATTTGTACCCCTTTGATTTTTCAGGATAGCCAATGAAAAATCCACTGACAGTCCTAGACTCAAGTTTCTTTTCATGTGGATTATATAGTCTTACTTCTGCTGGACAACCCCATACACGTAGATGTCTTAAACTAGGTTTCCTTCCCGACCACAGTTCATAAGGGGTCTTAGGAACTGCCTTACTAGGAACCCGGTTCAGCACATACATTTCAGTTCTTAATGCATATATCCACAACGAAAGGGGTACAGAGCAATTACTCAACATGCTCCTAACCATTTCTATTAAGGTACGGTTCCGCCTCTCATCTACAACATTTTGCTAGGGAGTACCAGACATAGTGTATTGTGCACATATACATCTGCTTTCAAGTAACTTTGCAAATGGACCAGGACATTGTCCATCCATAACAATTCACCACCTCTATCAGATCTCACCACTTCAACCTTTTCATCTAGCTGCCTTTCCACCTCATCAATGAATATCTCTTGGACATTCACAGACTTAGACTTTTCATGCAGTAGATAGGTATATCCATACCGTGAGTAATCATCAATAAAAGTGATGAAATATTTTTCGCCACTCCATGAATGAGCATCGAATGGGTCACATATATCGGTGTGTATTAACTTAAGAAGTTTAGTGTTATTAGATGTTCTACACTTAACTCATATACTTTCAATCACCAAGTATTAATAAATATTTCAACAAGATTACATTTATAGTAAACAAAACTTTAATGTTTACTTTTCTTGTTGAAACAACCTATCCTTTTAGGAAAATCCTTGTTGAGGTGTCTCATTTTTTTACAAAAGAACCACTTTATTTCCTACTGGATTTTACATTTAGGTCTTTATCATTTCTACTTGGAATTATTTGGCTGCTACTAACATTTTCAAGACCTATGAGGTTAGCAACTTGGTCCTTCATCTTCCTTAATTTTTTCTGCTTTTGAATCAACATAGCCTTTGATTCCTTAAAGTTCCATCTATCTTAATGGTGTTGTTATTCACCTGGAACTGGCTAAACTCAAGAGGTAGACGGTTCATGATAAATTGGACCAGGAACTATTCATATACTTCCATTCCTAAGGTCTTAAACTATGCGGTTAGATAGTTCACATGATCATATATTAGTTGAGACCAGTCAAACCTTTTCGTAGTTAACTCATTTGTGAGACTTCTACAGTCGACTTACAACCAACTTTGACTATGAGCACTCCTTAAATCTACTCTATAAATTCCTTCTTATTCTCTATCTTAGGCAACAATGACTTAACCCTTTCTACCGTCATCAACCTCATTAAGTTCAAACTCAGCCTATTAGATTGCTCTCATCTCTTACACACCGAGACTTTTCTTATCCGGTGCTATCTTTTGTAATGGTTGAGGGTTCCTCATCATTTAATATGGCAAAGTCCAAGTCATTACACCCAGTGTAAACCAGATCTTTTCGGACCACTTGCCATAAATGAGTGCACTGAACTTTACGACATAGTTAACAAATGTAACCACATTTGATGAAACTGCAAACTTTTATACATGCTTATCTTTTACTGCTTCGAAACTTTAATATAGATTCTATACTTAAACTTTTAAGTTTGTATTTAAGCAACCTTTGGGCAATACTTAAACACAAACACTTTCAATGATGCTAGAATACACTTTAATGAATAATCATTTCTAACTCAAGTCAAATAGTATCCTACCTTTGGGTAGAAATACTATCAACTATAGTCAAAGAAATGACTAATCCTTTTTATATTATTAACTACATTCAATGATCCACCTTTGGGTGATCTCCTAGAATATAGAAAATAAAATAATTGATCACTAAATCTTTAATGTCATTTAGCATCTCTTTAATCATGATCAATCATACTATATTAATTTTTAATATTTATAAGTATACAACAATGTCATTTTGGTGACTAACATGTTATAAACTATATAAACATTAAAATACTAATAGGTAAATTTATCTTAACATTATGTTAATATTCCATAATATAATAATTTCTATATTATGTTAATATTTCATAACACAATTTACCTATTATTAAAATGCAGCGGAAGCATTTTAAACTATATATATATATATATATATATATATATAATATTTTAATTTTGAATAAAATATCTATATATAAATGTCAAACCAACAAACCGGCAACGCTATTAGCACCAGTTCAAAATTCAGATCGTAAATATGAAATCTACTTGCACGAATATTTATTATTAACTTGAAATATTTCATTATGCACAGATTTATATCTCCTTTCTTTTTGTGAAATTTTTTTAAAGTCACAATTCTTAGGGGTGACTTTTCACAATATTATGGCAGTTACTGTCATTTTGATATCATACTTGTGTGCACATGTCAAATAAAATTCCAGAAAACAACAGATTATGCATGCATGAATGACATTCATCACTTGATCAAAAGAACATCATTCCCACCAATCAACATGAACCAGTTTATTTAACCTTTTTTTTTTTTAATTTGATAGTGGTGATATAGACAACCGTAATCATTACACATATAATCTAAGCATCCTTTCAAACAAAAAACTTTACACAAATTTCATGCATGCACTCCATACGTTGTTAGATATACTTTTTATTCCTTTCAGACGTGCACCATTTCTAACTCTAGAAAAATACTACTCAAAAGGTGCAAAAGAAACGGTTATGTGTTTCTTTTATTTTCTTTAATCATTAACACTCTTTTCCAAAGTATGATTATTCCTTTCGTGAACATCTTTCACCAATCATCAATATCTATTCGTTTAATTAATCTGACATTAATCCACGTAAAGACACATGCATGAACCATTGTGACTTTTCATCACACAAACAGTTATTTCTCATCTTACTTTGCGTAAAATGACAAACAAAATCCACATTTGTTTAACCATTTGTTCATGCAAACTTATTACATAAATTATGTTTCTTACGTAATTTAATCCAACATCAACTATTGTATCCTACGTTTATCAGTGCTATATATATAAGCGCATAGATCATGAAACACAACTTTATGCATGCAACAATAATTTTTTTTTTTCTTTCCTTAAGAAATGACCAGATCATTATGGCATTTCAAACGTATAATTCCTTGCAGTTACGGTGTCATTAACAAATTATGAACACACTTTAAAACGGATAAGCCGTATATGTTCATAACCTTTCCAAGCACTTAATAGGTGAATCAATTAATCTAGAATGGCTCTGATACCAAATGTAAGATTAACTTTTATGATTCTATTACGAAATCTACCAAGACCATATTCTAGATTTAGATTAATTCAACCCTAAAATTTTCTAGAGAAGAAGATAGAAACACTAACCTTTAATCCATGCTCTTTCATGTAAGATGTACTTTAAATTCTCCTCCTTTAGACCTTTCTCTTTAGTGATTCTACAATGGACAAGAATCCAGTCACTCCTTAGATCTTTTCTATTATGTGGTTTTACTAGAGTTTTTGTTATTATCAAATAAGGAGAAGACAATACCCTTATATATTAATAGAAGGGGTGTCATGAACCAACACAACCCTTCACTCATAACCACCAACAACTATATAAATACATAAATGTATATTATATCTTTATAATCATAGGAGAAAGGATATTCATAAATTAAGGTAAAGGAGAGGGTATATCAGTACACCCGAATTCTAATGTCTATAATCGAAACCGTTCCATCACAGTATCGTCTTTAATATTAGAACTCATAACTTTAATGTGAACTTGAACTTTATAACTAAACCAATAGACACATAGGTCATACATAATATAAAATATTCTTACAAGATGGGCGATGTCAAATACATGGACGGCCTAGGAGAATGGTTGGCTTCAAGAGGCTAATAACTAAGTGTAAAAATTTATTTAAACGATACAATTCACAAATGGCTCTTGATGTAAAACAGTTTTTTGGGTTTAAATTAATTTTAAATTCAGTTAAAAAAAGAATGTCATAAGCAATGTGTTACAAGAATGCATACAAATTTTCAGGATAATTAATGAAAATCATCATGTTCATCTATGTATTTTTTTTGTCAGCATCATATATGTATTTAAATGGTTTTGTGACAGCTTTGTATAACCATTCAAATTTGGTTAAACATAGTAAATATGTGGTCAAAAGAAGTCTATCTAATCTTAACTAAATTTATGGCAAAAATTAAATAAATATAGAAAAATTACTTAAAATGGCTTTAACTATAGAGAAACAATTGAGTTAATATACCTAAACTGCAGAGAAATTAAGAAACTACCTGAAACTATGAAAAAACTTGGTCCACTGTAGACACTTGTGTCCCCATGTCCCGTTTTGCCCCTGCCCTAAAGTTTTTTCTTGTTTCTCTTTCTTTCTCGAACTTACACAATCATTTACCTCTTTCTCTTCCAATTTTTCTTAACCTTTATTGAGATGAAAGATTCTTTCCAAATGAATAGATCTTTTTTCTTGAATCTCCAAATTACCACCTAATCTGTTTTTGGCACCAACTACAGGGCAACCTCTTCCTCAGTTCGTCTGTGTCACCATCACATCAATAACTTAATGTTTTAAACGCCATGGATGCCTTTGAATCATGGATTTAAAGAGAGCCAAGTCTCCAAACATGTTTTCTTGGGTATCAACTCCAATCGCAACTACTAAATTTATTCCCCATTTTACGTATTTCTCAGTTAAACTTTTGTAACTGAAAATCAATGGTTAAATTATGGGTTGCGGTAAAAGTTACAAAGATAACGATTAACTTAGACCAATAACCTATTTAGCAACATCTAACGAATTATGTATCAGCTAACACCAGGTTTTTCTTGACATCTCGCCAACCATTGTAGAAAGCGTCTAACAAGTTAGATAACAACTAACCAAACATCTTCACGCTATTGATTAGGTTATCATGGTAACCTATTATGTAACATGTAACAACTACGTATCGTAACAACTACGTATCGTGTAAACAAAACTATTTGTAGAAATAGAAGTTTAACACTAAATTTTAATATAAAATGTTATATAAATTGTTAGTGGATAACTTGTTTATTAGAAAAAATACTTATTATTGTTGAAACCGACAATTTCTATGTATTATGGTATTTGCCATGTAAAACATAGGTTAGATGTAATTTATTTGTTTTACATATTATAAAATAATGATTAACCGTCAAGAATATATAAATTAAAAATACAATGATTAAGTTAGTCTGATAATCAATTTTGTAGCATTTAACAAAATATGTATTAGCTAATGCAAGCTATTTATAAACATAATTTAGCAAAAGAGTACAACGATAATAATAAAGTTAACAAGGTAACCTTTTTAGAGCATTCACCAAACCACATATCAGTTGTCGAGCTATTTTTAGTATTTTATCAAACATGTTTTATAACATCTAACTAAACATTTATCAACTAAGCACAATATGTTCTACAGAAATTTTAAAGTCATGTATCATATAACCACAATTGATTTGTGACAAAGAAATTTTACGTAAAGATTTAGCAACTAACTAAATGTGTATTTGCTGACAAGACTTAATATGTAGCATCTAATCAAATAATTACCAGCTAACATCAATCTAGTTGTTGTATAGCAATTACAAACACTTGCAATTGATATAAGGTCGCAGTTATCGATCTTGTGAGGAACCAAGTCTTCTTTAATGATAATGTACATGTTGGCTATATGGCCATGTGCCTTTAACAGCATATGAATCAAAGAGATATCTCCTTTATGCACTAAGAATTTCCTTAAAACCTTCATAACATGGTCGAGATCAAGCAAAACAACGGAGAATATACAATAGACAACTCATCGAAAGATAGTTTAGATTGTGACACTGTTGAAAAAATTACATTTAGATGAAAATGGATTAACATCAATGGAAATATAAAAAATGAAGAGGAAGATTGTAGAAAGGAAAAATTGTGTTTAAGAATTTTAAGAAGATACAAGAAAGAGAGAGAAGAGGAAGAAAAATAATTGTTTGGGCAAATAATTTTAAGAAGAGACACGAGAGAGAAGGAAGATGATAGTTTGAGCAGAAGTAATAATGGGTTTTAAAAATACCAATAATGGTGAGGGAATTTACCTAATTATGACTTCTTCTATGTATATATAGCCTAATTTCTCCTCTTAAAATGTAATAATTACTAATATAACAAGCAAAAGTACATAATATCCAACTTATGTTTCTGTAATCACAAGTTTGCCATTGTGGTATTATTAGGAATGTAAATGTTTAAAACAAAGTGGAGAGTTCTTTGCCGATAAACCCGAAATCGGGTTCTTCTCCGTCACTTCCATCTCTTCAACCTCCGTCTTCATGACCTCCACACTATCTCGCCGTCATCTCTGTCGCAAATGAGGAACCCTAAGTCGCCTTCGTCGAAAATATCATCATCACTTTCGCATAGATTTTAACGGTAAGTCATGATTCTTTACTACTAAATTTGTTAGGGTTCCTGTACTACATCTATTGATTGAGTGATTGTTTACTTTTGAAAACCCTGAATTTCAGTCCATAGCAAAAAGCTCAGTGTTTGATTGGCTCCACTGTCTTTCAAAGAAAAATTTTGCATTTTTTATGTGCCCTTTTAACATTGCAATCTCAGAGGTGAACAAATCTCTTATGTATATATGTCTATACAAGAACACATATACATGTAAAGATGACATTATTAGACTAAAAGAATTTTATTTACATGATGAAACTGAAATTCTCAGTTTATGGTTTAGGGTAAAGATAAAAAGGAAACCATAAAGTAAAATTGACAGTTCTATTACCAGAATCAGCAGTTTTCGGACAAATTAGAAAAATTCTTATTTTTATTTTGTGTTTATGTCTGTATTGGTTGTTTGTGTTGTAAATAAGTGAAAAGTTTTTGTATAAATATTATATGTTTCTTGTGAGTGGACAAGAAAGAGAGAGTTAGAGTTTGACGTGAAAGGAGGAGAGCAGCTTTTATAATTTTGCGTTATTTATACCTTTAGGAAAGTCGGTTTACTTACAGACTCAAGGAAAAAAGACAAAATAATAAATCTGACATCTGTATAGGTGATGAAGACTAGACTATTTGGGGGAATATCACAATTGTCCCAGATGAGTAATCATCTTTATAATACTTCCCTTTGAATATCCATGTTGTATTATGTATTAGCTTGTTAAAACCAAGTCATGATTAAATTCGATGAGAAAAAAACTACGACAAAGGAAAAGAGTACAATAATGTAATTTTTTCTTCATAGTAATAGACATAGCTTTTTTTTAGGTGACGCAAATGCCGCATTTCGATACAATAGACGTGTTTTCAGAATGTTGTAGTAGGAAGAGTCTTTGTGAATAATCGATGACCACTTCTTGATTGTGTTCGAGTTCTCATATGTACAAGAAATATTTTGGAGGAATATGCTTGTCTTGTCACTCTTGATATAACCTTATTTGAGTTGAGCAACACACGCTGAATAATTTTCAAATATTTTGGTTGGTTATTTTTTATCAACTATTCTACTTGCTTTTTGTATATGATGACTTATTGACCTAAGCCACACACATTCTTGACATACTTCGTGTATTGCAATAGTTTCTGCATGATTCGAAGAAGTTGCAACCATAGTTTGTTTCTCAGAACGCCTAGAAATTGTGGTTCCACCAATTATAAAAAACATTTCTTGTTTGCTACCCATCTTTATGAGGATCTGATAAATATTATGTATCTGCAAAACCAATCATACCAAACTTGGGTTTTCTAAAATAAATCAATCCTAAATCAATTATACCTTGGAGATAACAAAATATCTGCTTTATGTCGTTCCAATGCCTACGAGTAAGAGACGAACTATATCTTTCAAGGAGGTTAGTAGGAAAAGTAATATCATGTCTAGTATAATTTGCAAGATATAAAAGCCCATCAATAGCACTTATATAAGTTATTTTAAAACCTAATATTTCTTGGCTATCTTCACAGGGCCTAAAACAATATCTCTCAACATCGAGAGATCTATTAACCATTGGAGTACTCAAAGGAGTCACTTTATCCATATAAACATATCAATATTCTTTTTCGTATAAATTGATTGAAGCACAAAAATTCCTTGTCGAAGATGCTCAATTTGGAGTTCAAGATAAAACTTTGTCTTGCCGATATTTCATTTTGAACTTTTCTTTCATATGAGTTTGTGCATTATCAACCTTTTTAAGTTCCAATAATGTTCAGGTCATCTACATATACAAAATATCTTTAAAAAAACTCATGGACATATCACAATATTCACATATCTTTTTCAAAACAGATATTCACTTAAGCCATTGAAACACATGCGTCCATATTGTTTTAATCCGTAAAGTAGTCACTGTAACTTGACCAAAAAAAATCCCTGGATTTGGTTTTAATGCTTCTGACATTTTCAATTTTTCAGGGAGTTTCATGTATATATCATTATCCAATGATCCATAATAATATAAATGTTATCACAATGTCCATAAGATGCATTTCAGGTTTTTTCAATGCCGCTAAGTTCATCAAAAATCTAAACATAGTTGCATCCATTGTCGGGGAATACATTTCTTCAAAATCAATCCCATGTCTCTTAGACAAAACATGGGCAGTTAACCGTGTTACTTCAATTTTCTCATTAACCTTTCTCAAGAATGTCCACTTGTACCCAACTGGATTTACAATCTCAGGCGTTATAACTATAGGCCTTCTGATATTCTCATCTTACACAACAACAAGTATAACGATCCACTGAGTGTTAGAAATGAGATGGCAATGCAAACTCTTTCTCTCATCTTTGTGTATTGCTATTCTATATGTTTTTAAAAGGAGATAACACAGAATTTCATAAAATTAAAACAAACAGCCAACAAGGCTAGTCTTGAGGCCAATACATGTCGAATATGAAATGCCATCAACAGCAACGTCCCCACACAACACATAACTGGGCCATAAAGGTCCCATTGGAAAACAGGTCGTAAGAATCTTAACTCCAAGACTAACTACGGAAGGCTTGATCCCTTCAACAAGGGTAAGTAGGCAGCCTTCATAAGGCGCAACTTCAATAAAAAACTGGTTACCCAACTGACCTTTTTAACCATTGATTCCACCTAACACGCCTACCTCGCAAGAAATTACACGCAAAATCTTACGAGCTAGGGGGCTAACTGTTGGGGTCCAAATCGGTCATGGGAAAATCAATATCTAAAATCCTCCGAGAAATTGTGCCTTAAGCAAATATGAGCCGGACATGTCAAAGAAGCTATACGGCATAAGCTAAACCAATTTTCATAAGGATATAAGAACAAACTTCGTATATTTCATCCCGGACAAAGAATAATATAATTTCTATCCAAGCATGAAAAGATTGGAAAATATACTCTTGCATAAGGGTTTTGCGATAAATGACGAGTTTTGCAAAAATAATTTTCCGTCAAACAAAATTCGGAAAGTTTCCGCGAAAAATATCATACTATAACCTAATAGATAATCTTCCTGAAAACAACTTTCAGAAAACGTTTACAGAAAATATTTTGTAAAATAAACAAAATAACTTCCCAAAATAAGATAAAACAAGACACTGCTGCATCCAAACTTCTCATCATCATATTGTTTCCAGTCCATCGAGCTATAACATTTCGTCCTCCCCGCCAGCAGGCGGTCAGACCCTTCTCGGCGTCCACAAGGCGGCCACGACCTTTCTCGGTGCCCAGAGAGCGGCTGCTACCCTTCTCGACGCTATAGAGCAACCACAAAATTTCTCGGCGCCTACAGGGCGCGACCACGACCCTCATTGGTGCCCACAGTGCGACCAGACCATTCTTGGCGCCCACAGGGCGGCCACGCCTCTTCCTGGCCGCCGTCAACTCTCTCTCATCATTCCTGGCAGCCTTGAACTCTCTCACCTCATTCTTGGCTGCCCTAAACTCTCTCTCCTCATTCTTGGCCGCCCTCAAATCTCTCTCCTCATTCCTGACCGCCCTCAACTCTCTTCTCTCTTCCTGCCCGCCAAGAGGCGGCCACAGATGCTCCTTGCCTCCGTTATGCGGAATGATTGTGTTCTCCTTCGAGTCTCAATTAAAATGTCTTTTGTTTCGTCTTAATCAGAGTTTCCGTTGGAATTTTACGAGGAAAATAAGCAACACGTGTTTTTTTCGTAATAGTTCAAGTCAAACATCAAGATTATATAGGTTAACTCGACACCATCATATCCTCGACTTGGTGAACTGATCTGGTTCAGTTCATAATACCAACAACATAGAAAATGAACATTAGAAAAATTGATGATTTCTCCAAGAATAATCATAAAAACAACTAAGTCGTAAAACGGTCTGAAACGGCCTAAAATACGATGAAAAGCACTTATGGTTTAATATGAGAATAGGCCTGAATTTAATGAAATTTAGCTTGACTTGGATAAGTATAAATGGAAAAGAGATTAAATGTGAAGTTTCCAGGATAATCATGAATCTTGAGAAGATAAGGAAGACTTCCGCAAATAGATAAACTCAAATCGGGAAAGATGGCTGACCTTGGAGGCATATATAAGAAGAGGCGAGACAAGGAGGACATGACGATTTTAGAGCTCTTAGAACTTTTTCACTTAGAAACCTTAGGTATTATTCTCGACTTGCTTAGTTTTCTATGTCCTGCACTCTAATACTAGATGAACTCGCAAAGGCAGTTCGATCTCATGTTCAAACTCTATGAACTAAACTATGTTCTCCTTGATCCTCGAAAGAGGTACGTAGGTAGCCTTCCATAAAACGTTTTTCATATCTTTTCGACTTTTGTTATCGAGCTACCACTTAACTAGGTTTAATGTTTTAGGTGACTAGAACTAGGGAACTCGCTGACAGCTCTTGTGGATGAAGCGTTTAAAATCTTTTATAATGGGTGCAACGCTCCTACACGGATCCGAAATAAAGATCTACTTTTTCTATAAATTTGTTTTGTTTTGTTTTTTTTCATATTTTCTGCATTTTATTTGGTCACCTGTTGTTGTCTCTTGCAGTGAATCTGGATCTAAAAGAAAGTAAGGTATTCTTCACTTTTCTCTGATTACGAAAATTGAGAGTGAGAATTTCGGTTCCCACAGTCTTATTATATTTTGTGTGATTCATGCTCCCTGTGAATTCGATCGCTAAGTGCTTCAATTGCTAAATGCTTCAATCACTAAGTGCTTCAATAAATTTCTTCTATGACAAAGTTGGGCTTGGATAATTTGAGCATATCAAATTTGGCGCTGTTGCCAGGGAGTGTTTGATTCGCCATTAGACTTTGTGATAGGGTTCACTCTAGGTTTTTATTTTTACTTGTTACTTATATAAAAAATTATGTGTCTTTCAGGTGAATGCCAAGCAGTACCAGAAGCAACAAGGAAATTTATATTTTGGAAATTTCTGATCCAATACAACTTGAGCGGACGATGCACAAAGAAAAGTGAACAACATCGATCGACACCATCGTCGATCGATACCATAGTCGATCGATACCACTCGGAAGCAAGAAATGATCGACAACAATTTGCAAGGTAGGAAGATGGCCGCGACTCTTGTGTTGATTCAGGATGAGAATGGGAACCTGCATGACCCCGAGGTTCATATGCATAGTGCAGCATGTCAGAAACTAGATGATCAGGGGGCTGTAATCCCTAAACCAGAAGTAGTTTCTCTAGATTCTGCTAATAGAGAGAACTTTGTAGCCAATAATGAGGCTGCAGCTGCTTTGGCTGCCCAACCCATATCGTTAGCTGACTAAAACTGTCTAGATCAGTACTACGCCAACATGTACCCTCCCCAACTATCTGTCATCTCAAGTATTGTTTCCATATCTTCTTTGAAATATTGATGATCCTTCTATTCTTAGCCTATGCATTGCCCTCCTCATTTTATGCTCCATGCTCTTCTAGTGTTACTACACAGACGTTTCTTGGGGGTGGAATGTTGGCTTCAACCGAAAAGCCTCTTAGAGTTCTTGAGTCGCATGGGTGTCGATCGATGGTTAAGGTTGGGCGTCGACCGACACCTTGCTGTCATCTTCATACTCTGTGCCAGAATCAGAATAGATGACTGCCAAAAATAATGGATCATCACTTATCTCAATGTATGGCGTGCTTCCCTTGACCACTTGAACAGGGTAATAAAAATCAGTTTCACTGACGAGTGAGAGATACAACCTGTTTGTCTTCATTTCCCAAACAACTCCTACATTAGCCATCAATGCTCTTCCAAGTAATATAGAAGAATTTCAGTCTATATTAATATTCATGACATGAAAAATTACTGGAAATAGGGCATTTTTGATATGTATCTGAAGGTTTCTGACAATCACTCCTGAATTCACCTTGGAACAATCCACAAAGGTGAATGAATCACTAGAAGGTTCTATCTTCAGACTCAGCTGCTCAGCCATCACCATGGGCATAATACTGACTGAAGAACATGTATCACATAGTGCATTAAGGTATCTATAACCTTCAATCATGCAGGGATACACGAAATTCCCAAGGTCACTTTTCTTCTTCAATGTAATCCTCTTCTTCATCTTCTCTATGATATAATGAAACATACTCTCAATGTTCTCATTTGTCTCCTTTCTCGCTCTGAAAAACATCTAGAGTCTGTGGGCCTAATAAGCATCATCGAATGGCATGTCCACTGGGATTCTCAACATCCTCTTGGTGAAACTGTCCATCTCTTTATTATTAGCCTCTCTCCTTAGATGCTTAGAACATTGTTCTTCTTTCTCTTAGAAATCTGTCCCTCTGTAGCCTGCCCAACAATCGCTCTGATGCATCTTCGGTTTGCTGATTGGTGTCCACTGTTGGCTTTGTTGATGTTTGAGACGAGTGTCTTGAAGCATTGAATCGGTTTGCATCAATACTGGGTAATCGAACTCGGTAAGTCACAGGTGGGTGTCGATCGATGAAAACGGTAGGGTGTCGACCGACGCTTTCTCTTTCACAAGATCCTATGGATTCAGTATGGTGTGTCAATTGGTGCTCAGCGGTTGGTGTCGATCGACACCATTGCGAACTGCTGAAGGACATGGAGCTTTCGAATTGAAAGTATCCTTCTTGAAATTTCTCCTTATTCACCAACACTTGCCAGAAACCATCAACTATGATGGCCCTCACGTGGTGCTTCTGTCCAGCCTCTCCTTTTCCAATAATAATCACCTCATGTCTTCTCACAACTTCACTAGTCTAAACCACTTGGTCTCCAACTTCTTCTCATGGGTGATGAGAGCTTCGAACTTGTCATTCAGTTTGGTGTATACATCATTTATATTCCCACTGAAATCCACTGCTAGTTTTTGCTGACCCTCAAGAACTTGATCAATCATTCGTTTTATCTCTCTTTCTTGAGTTTTTGGTGGAGTATTATGGTAAGAAGAAGTTTCATAGCTCATGTTGTTGTTGGTGGTGTTCTTGGTACTGCAAACTTTGGTTGTAATTAATTCTTTAACCGATGCAATAGAAGTTTCTGTTTTCAATCTGATTTACAGACCTCTGAAGACCAATGCCACATATGTAGTTCACATTCTCTTTGTCACCCTTATCACTGACAATATCAACAGCCTCGACATCTTCTGCAAAGCTCAGTTGCTTCTTGAAAGGCTTATGAACACAATCCATCTTGAATTTAACTTCATCCCTTTGCTTCTTGCCCAAGCTAGCAGCCGATTTCTTCCTCCCCAAATCAGTGTTCTTTGTGTTATTGCTAGATTTCAATTTCTCAATAAGTCTCACAGCTTCTTCTGCATTCTTAGTGTAGAAATTTCCCTCAGTAGCAGTGTCTAGATCCATTTGTAAACCAAAGCTATGCCTCTGAAGAAGGTATCAAGCAGTTGTACCTCGTTGAATCCATGGTGTCGACAGTCTCTTTGATATGACTTGAATCTAATCTAAGAGCTTCTGAAAGATTATGCAGGCTCTTGTGTGAATGTAGCATTTTTGTTTCTCAGCTCTTCAGAACGCGCATCATCAAAGAAATTAAACAGGAAGGTATTTTTGATGTTATCCTAGGATATAGGAGATCCTAGTGGTAACTACTTAAGCCAGTATGAAGCATCTTCAGCAAGTGAGTAATTGAAGAGCTTACAGAGAAGGTAGTCCTCAAGGAATCCTTGGTTTTGATAGCAGAAACTAGATCCTTGAGCCCCTCAAGATGGTTCATCAGATGCTCATGTGGGTGACCATGGTAAAGTGTATGCCACAAGTGTAAAGATGCATGCTTCAACTCAAAATCGTGTCTTTGGAAAGTAGAGAGGACGAATAGCAGATCTGTTGGCGTAGTATGGATTTGGACGATTGTCATAAGCCAAAGTTATGGGTCGAGCAGCCTGGATATTCTCATCAGCTTGAGCATTGGCTACATCATTCTCAACATTTTCAGCTTCTTAAGCAGCTGTTTATGAATCACGGATTATATCCCCTTGATCATCAATTCTCTGAATCACTGCATTACGTAAATGACCATCGGGTTCATCCAATACTCCATTCTCATCCCTCATTAGTATAAGAGTCGCAGCCATTCTTTGCTCGCAGGTTGGTATTGATTGATGAAGATGAGTTGGTGTCAATCGTTTCTCGCTCACAAGAAGTGTCAATCAATGAAGATGTGATGGTGTCGATCAACACTGTTCGCTTCTCTTTGCGGATCGTGTGTTCTAAACATGATGGGTCTATGAATACAAGATCTTCATCCTTGTTGCTTCAGATAATGTTGGGAGTGCATGTGAAAGACAAATAGTTTTTTTTTTTGCAAATAAAACAAAAAGTAATACCTAGACGAAACCTATTAATCTAGTCTAATGGCGAATCCAATGCTCCCCGGAAATGATGCCAAATCTGATATCGTTCAAATTAATCTAGAGAAACTTTTTTTTTCTCAAACAAGAGGTTCAATTCTAGTACTCAGAGATCAAATCCACAGGGAGCGTGAGCACACGATAAACTAGACATATTAAAACCAAGCTAGGCAGTAAATTATAAAGTAGTAAATAGGAGTTAAAAAATAAGCTATTGGTTTGTAAACGATATGATCAAGTAGCTAGACTTAGGGTTTCAAGCAATATAATTATGATGTATAGATACTAAGTATGTGTGATAAACCTTCCTAGAACTCGAATGCATAACTAAGATATCCAGCTCTCGTTGTGAGTCTAATCAGATGAATAAGTCTTTGTTCCAACGGGCACATGCAGACAAGGAACTAGCGTTGAACGATACTTGAGTGTCAATCAATGCTTCCTTAGGCAAGCCTTAGCTTCTTAATCGATATGTTCACTAAGTTATTTTGCATGTATCAGGTAATAAGCCTACTATCGCAGTTATTAGTATCCTAGCTACTCTAGAACACAAGCAATAAGTACAATTCTAATGAATGATCCTAATAGATGACCCTAGCAGTTCTATATCTCAGCAATTCATATAAAACCTAATAAAATCCTAAATCTAACAAGAGAAACTACTCATAAATTATTAAGCAAAACATAACAATAATCTGAACAGAATGCATACATAGATAGAGTAAGAAAACCTGGAGTTCCACTACAAATCTTTGAAGGAGTCTTGATCTTCTTTCCAAACAAACAAATAAAAATCTTCCAATAATGGTAGTGAATTGTAGGTAGTTGTGGTGTGTGTGTTTTGGGTGGATTGTTTCCCAAACAATGGCAAAACATCTAAATACTAGGTATAAATCGACCATGGGCAGTCTTGCAAATATGTGGATCTTCTAGGGTTGAGTCAGTCTTGACTTTCAGTCAACCCGTCTATACGTGTGAGTATCGATTGGCACCAAAGGGTCAGTGTCGATCGATATTCTTCTTGATTTCAACTATGACTTCTGATTTCTTCAACAGCTACAAGTTTCCTCATCATTAAACTCCATGATCTCCACATTGTTCCAAAATAAACATGGACCTGTAAACACTCTAAAATAGACTCCATACGCATATAATAGACTCTAAAAGCGCATATACTACGAGTGAAAACTGGTAAAATCCATAGTATATAACTTAGTATACACTAGATCGGATTCCTTGTTCATGTACGAAATGACAATTTTGTGTGAGTATGGTTCCCTCTCTCCCCCCTTCTGTTTAAAAAGTGAGTATGGTGCTTAGTACTTACCACCATTAAGAATGTCAAATAAATCAGTTGATAGATAAATATAAAATGATACCCCACAAAGTTGAGAGAAATCGGCTGAAGGAAATTAGTAAAGGGAGATGAAAAAAACATTAGTAAGATTGTTTGGGTGAACATAAACCTGAATGAGTAAGAGTCAATGTGTCATATAATCAACTGATCCATGGCAGGGATCGACCAATACATGTCATAGGGATCGACCAATACATGTCATAGGGATCGACCGATCCTTGCCATGTCAAGACCAACTTTCCTTATTTGCCATTAGACATGTTTTGAAGACCATTTTACCTAATAAATCGATTAGAGACTCATTTTTCTCTTTTAACATTCAATTTTCAAAGAGAGAGTTGTTGTAGAGAAATTTCAGAGAGCCTTTTGGAGATTTGTGACTTGGAGAAGATTTTTTACTCTTTTTAGTTATTTAATACAATTGCATCATGTTTTCATTGAATCATTACGTTTTTATTATTATTATTTAAATATGCTTGAGTAATCCGTTTGTTTCGTTTAGGGTTTCTCATAGGGAATTTCATGTTATTGACTTAGGATTGTTAGATTAGGATTGTTTGCTTGAATTCTTGAAAGAAAAGTAAATGAGCAAGGTGTCTTTAACTAGCGGAAGTTGATGTTACTGCGCCTTGGAAACTTATCAAACCTGAACTAATTGCTAGTATTTAGGATTTTATAATATATGGTGTTAGCGCTACGAAAGTAGATCAGTTATACTTTTGGGATTTGTGTTTGATATTGTGTGTATTATAATCCGTGTTAACTTATCTGTTTGTCAACATTGAAATGATATCCCTGAGAATTATCTACGCCGAACGCTTTATTCATTTGTTTACAACCTTTTTTCATTTCTTTCTTGGTTACTTGTTTTTCTTTATAGAGATTAAAAATAGAAAAAAAGCAATCTTCTTATCGCTTTAGCTAGGAACTTATCTTAACACTCTACGTGTGATCTCTTGTCGTTGTGGATTGATCTCATATTACTACTACATACTTAACTGTGGACTTGCATGCAGTTAGATAATCAGGTTAAAACCTTACCTATAAGATATACATGAGCTTATGCCTTTTAGGTGTTCAGTCTCTCAGCAGGAGAGCTTGACAAAATGAATTACATCAAGTGAAATCAAAGATTTGGTTTTCTCGATGCCTTTGAACAACAGTCCATGACCGAATGGGTACTCAGTTGTATTTATCTGCTCTTTTTGGAACAAAGTTGGATAAATAGTGGCAGTGGTGGTTGTAGTGTAATTTTTTTTTCCCAGAATGATAGATTGTTGAAGAATATTCATACGACTGCAAACTGCCTAATTCCAAAACCACTGTAAGCTTGTAAGTTGGGAAATCACATGCATATTAATTGTAAAATATCTACAAGATCATCTCTAAGATCATTGTTAGCTGGATGATGCTTATATTGCAAGAGAGCGTGAGCCCGGAACAAAGCTTCTGTTCTCCGAGGTAGGAGTCTAGGTGAGAACGTTATACTGGCTTCAGAACTTATCAAACACTACAACAAATCTACATGTCAAAAATCCGCATGCTTGATATGCTCAAATTAATCTTCAAGCTACTCTCTAAAATAAGATGTTCGCTGTAGTACTTGGGGATGCAATCAACAGAGACTCTATATTTCACACAATAGAATTGAGTTTCAAATCAAGCTAGGCAAATAATAATAAAATAATAAACAAAACAATAAATCGCAGGAACGGTTGTAAACAATAAGGAAGAAACGCTAGATCTAGGGATTTATCAATCAAGATATTCAAAACTACAATCAAGGATGCTAAGGGTTTAATTAGGTTCAATTCTAGAACTCGAATTCAATAAGGAAGTAATCGAGTTCTCGCAAGCAATCACTAATCAAATGTCTAATTCAAGGGGTTCCAACTCTCGTATCCGAATTCATGAAGAGTGTTGATTGATACCAATGGTTGAGTGTTGATTGACACTTCTTTTAGACAAGCATGACGTACAGATCCATAATGTTCAACTAAACCCTAGACCAACTGTCGTATGCGCCTAGATATCTAATCCATCAGACTTCGGATTCCATTAATTGATTGCACTCTCGTGCCTCCCAACTGTCGTATGATTCTAGGTTCAAATAATCAGTCACACGCTCGTGCTTTTCCAACTACTCTAGATCCTAATATTACAAGCTACTCTGGTGTAGATATCAGCAAGAAACCCCAGAAATCCTGTTATTATTAGTTTGAAATTAAGAACATGAAATCCCTAAACCTAACAAGATGATTACTCAGACATGGAAGCAATAACAGAAATTATAGTCTGAATAAATCATAGATAAAGAAATCAATGATAAAACCAAAAATTGTACCAATCAATCTCTGAAAGCGAATTGATCCTCTCTCCAAAACTAAAACAATGAATAAAAGAAAGTGTACAAAGTGTAACCGTCAACAATGGCTAAAAAACTAGGTATAAAATCGGCCATAGGCATTCGGGTAATTTGTGGTGACGTCTGGGCCATAGTCAGTCTTCAAATAGACTCGGCTGTCTTCTGACATCAGTTTCGATCGACACCAAGGCAATGTTTTCGATCGACACTCCTTCTCAGTCTCAATAGTTTCCTCTCGCGAAGCAGAGATACCAGACTTCAGTAAAATATGCATAAATTTATATCTAACCTTCAGCTGTATCTCACATTGGTGGTATTGGAAAGCTAACTCAAAGCTCTATAGTTTCTCAAAATATGACCTCAATCTGACCGTGAGAAGGTCTTCATCCATAGCTAAACTTCTGAGGTATTTGTGCAGTATTTGTGCAGTTATGCACCTCAAAAAGCTTCAGAATCTCTAAACTTCTCCAAAACGTACATGAACCTAAAAACACTCTAAAACAGTCTGCAAACATGTATAATAGACTCTAAAAACACATATACTATGAGTGAAAACAGGTAAAATTAACAGTATATCAAATTCCACAAACTTATCCTTTTGTTTGTCATCAAGTAAAGAATATCACAATCTGTAAAAGAGATTTGAAATAGCAGGGACTCACATTTTTTTTTAATCTTAATACTATAACCTCTGCAATGTTGCAGCCACAACAAATCAATTCCAACATTAGAGGTACTTTATATACCATAACCTAGCTTAGCAACCAAATCCATTCTAGCTAACTTAGCTAATACTGTCTAACATACTCCTCTACTAACCTAATTTCTTATAAATAAAAAGGTGCATGATTTACCTTGGGAGTATCGATCAAATGTCACATGGACTCCTACTCAAACAAGTATATGAACACACATGTAGTCTTCTCTGATCACTTTCTTCCCTCTTTCTCTCTTCTCTGAGTCTTTTTCTTCTCTTTTCTAATTAATTCAATGACTCAATGACGCTGATACAATCTATCTTGTTCATCGTCTTTTTCTTTCTTTTGATAAATTTAGGCGAATTAAGGGGTCATCAGTAATGTACCCACCCTTCGCTTCTATAGTGCGTGATCATTCCTTTATGAATTAGAATAATCAGGTCATAGGTAATTTATCTACCCCTCTACATCTTTCAAGAAATCATCTCAATATTTTTTTCGTAGTTGCCGAAAAGAGAGAGAAAGAAGGGAACCATAAACACACAAACTTTTACCTACGAGACTTGCTTGATGAATCTGATCCAATGTATACCAAGTCCCAACACAAGCATATTAAATTCAATTAGGTTGGAGGTGTGCTTCGGTTGATTCAAACATTCTTAGCAAGTGTGGATATAATAGTAGGTGATCTACTTTGGTATCTCTAGTACACTCTGCAGTCAATAAATATAAGAATTGTACTATAAAATGGTTATATAATAAGTAAAAGTTGAAAACAATCATAATCCTCTTCTTAACTCTATAAAACTTAATAAAGCACACATAAAGCTCAAAATAAAACAAAATATCACTAAAAACATCCCTTAGACTTAAATAACATTATCCCTAGTGTTATACAGTCCAAGATTGGCAAGAAAATAAATCTTAAAATAAAAATTTTAACAAGGAAAATCGAGTCATATTTGCCTTCTGATATTAGTGTTGATCGACACTGTTAAGTGGCGATCAAAATGTGATGCTTTGTCGACTGACACTGGCCAGCTGTCGATCGATGCTGGTATATTAACTCATCTTCCTCGGATCTTATTTTTTGTGACCTAAATATAACAAATCCAAAATTAGTAAAAATGAAAATTAAAACTAATTTAGAACTTACCAAATAGTGGGTTACCTCCCACTCAACGCTTATTTTTAGTCATTAGCTTGACTTTTGGAGATCTGTTTTAGTCTAGATGAGAATGAAAATTTTCTCCAAAACAAGTCTATGTGTCTCTCTTCATCATTTTGTTGATGTTGTTGACAAAAACTCTTGCAGATGCTTCTCCTCTGTATTTCAGCTCTGAAGCACAGAGCATTCTGACCTTGGTAAAAGGCTGTAGACCTCCCCTGCAGCGCACTCTATACGCAAGACTTTCTCCTGACATCGTGAAGGAACCAATGACAAAGAAATCTGCATCTACATTGTCTTTCTTCTTTCTTGCCTTTCCTCCAGACTTAGGTTTTACAGTCAGGGTCTGTTCTGAAATTGGGAGGGTTTCGATTGATACTGATGGCTGAGTGTCGATTGACGATGATGCTGGTTCTGCAGTCTCGCGATTTGTATCAGCTGTAGGTGCTAGATCTTACTCTATGCATGATATAAAATCCTCGCTTGTGTTCTTCTCCACATGATCGTAGAAGACAGTTTCATCAACATTAGTCAGGCACATCTTATTTCTCTTTAGATGAGATACTGCCCCCACTGTAGCCATGAAGGCTCTTCCAAAAAGAAGAGATTTCCAACCTGATTTGATATCCACGACATGAAAGTCCACAAGGACAGTACGTTACCCTATCTCTACTTTAACATTCTTGATCATCCCAGCTGAGTTTGCCTTGGAGTTATCCAAGAAGGTGAAACTATCTTGAGAAGGTTCCGCCTTTAATCCTAAAAGCTCAGCAGTTTCTTTGGCCATGTTGCTGAACGCAGATCCAGTATCGCAGAGGGCGTAAGGGATATCGGAGTCGTGTATGCAACATTGAATCAGAATCTTCCTGGATCTTGTTCCTTATTCAGTGTCTTCTTGGGTTTACATATTACCTTTTTGAAAATCAGCTCAATGTCCTTATTTGTCTCTTTGCTCTCTCTGAAGAAACTACCTTGTCTGTAATGATGATAGGCATCCTCGAAAAGACATATTTTTGGGAACCCTCTTCACTCTCTTGTGAAATTCATCAAGTTAAGCTTTGTTAGCTTCTCTCCTCAGGTGTTTGGTAACATTGAGCTTCCTAGATTTCGCTCTCTTCTCAATTGAACTTCTTTCTTTCGTCGCATGCTGATCCATGTCAGGTTCATGTTTGCCCATATGGTATCGATCGATACTGCGTGGGTGTCGTCGATCGACACTCTCAATGAAAGAGGAATCAACCAGGGTCAACTGCTCTTGTTTGGGTGCATCAGCAAGTTGCTGATTGGTGTTCACTATTTGTTTTGTTAATGTTTGAGATGGCTATCGAGTTGCACTCAAGCTGTGTGCATCAATACTTGGTAAGCGAACTCGGTAACTCACCGGTGGGTGTCGACCGACGACAATGTTAAGGTGTCGATCGAAACTCGGCTCAACAAAGTATAGCATAAGGGAAAAAGGGTGTCGATCAGCGAATTCTAGATGTCGGTCTATTCTCACCGTCTCACAAGATCCTACGGACTCTTCAAGGTGTCAATTGGTGCTCATGTGATGGTTGATCGACACAACTGCGAGCTGCCAACGGACATTGCACTTTCGACTTTAAAGTCCCCTTATTGGAGCTTCTCTTGCTCCACCACTTCCTTGAAATCCTCATCTAGGATGGCATAAACCTGGTGTCTTTTGCTTTCTTCAGATTTTCCTTTAACCAGAGCTTCGTGCTTCTTCACAGCTTATGCAGTCTGAAAAACTTGGATGTCTAGCATCATGACATGGGCGTCCAAGACTTCAAATTTTCCATTCAGCTTTTTTTAGAAAAAAAAATCTAGCCTTACATTTAAGTATGCAGTCATCTTCTGTTGAATCTCTAGGAATCGTTCCATCATAGACTCTACTCTTTGAATAAAAACCAGTTTCATTGATGTGACTGTCATCTTCTTCTTCAGCCCGTTCCACCATCAAGACTTCATGTACATAACCAATTTTATTCCTTGACCTCAGCGATCTTGTCACCAACAATTGCAGCGATTTCATTATGTGCATATCCATATTCATACTACTGTTGTGATATGCCATGGATTTTACCCACTTTTAGCCATGGTATATGAGTGCTGTAGGATATATTTACTATGATTTGGATTCTTTTTAGTGTATTTACAGGTTCAGGTACGTTTTGGAGAAATATGGTGAATTTGGAGCCTTTTGAAGCACTTTGAGGTGCAGAACTGGACATATGCGTCAGATGTTTAGCTATGGATGCAGACCTTCCCACCGTTAGATTGAGCTCATATTTTGATACAGAATAGAAATTTGTGTTATAATTCCAATACAAATGGTTTGAAGTCAATCAACATCCTTTAGCAGAAGGTTTGGCCGTTTTACTGAAGAGTGTCACTCTGCCTCGCAAGAGGAAGCTGTCGAGGATATGAAGGAACGTTGATCGATGACACAGCCTGGGTGTGGATCGACGATGATGCTAGAACGCGGGCCAAGTATATTTCAAGACCGAATTAAGCCCATAAGCTACCACAAATTACCATAACACCCATGGACGACCTAAAACCTTGTTTATGTGTTTTCTAAGCCATTGTTGACGGCTAAGCTTTATTATATTGACTGTTCTTAGTCAGGAGAGAAGAGAGGAACTCCTTCAAAGTCGTCTTGGAACTCTTTTGGTTTGAATATTTATTCTATTGCAATTTCATCTATTCATATATGGCTTTCTTTGACAACTATCAAGCTTGTATAGATCCACCTGTTAGATTTAGAGTTCATAATGGTACTGATGGATTAGCCCCAAAATAGGATTGCTAGGATGAATTAACATTAATCTTTGGAATTGTGTTCTTCTGTTTTAGAGTAGCTAACTATAACCTGAACTTAGGAAATGGACAACTATGAGAATAGGTTATGTGCCAGAATTGATTCCATTGAGCTAGGTTATTAGATGCATACGAGAGCTGGTCTAATTAGCATAGCAGACAAACTTCATGTCTGTTTAGTTTTGATTAACACTCGGGCTTAGCCTTTGGTCGACGGTGCACTTCTCTGTCCGCATACAAGAGTTGGGACAAGAGATGGTCAGAGTATTTAACATTCTTTGTCCTTGCATATTAATAATTCCATGCATTGTATCCATTAATTCACTTGCTTGAAACCCTAAATCTACTGCTTTCAATATTTGTATTGACTTTATTATTTTAGACAATTTCATATTTCTTAATAAACTTACAATCAAACCTCTATTTATAGCTTGCATAGCTTAACCATTCGAATTATAGAAATCTATTATGTGCCCTCGCTATTTGTGGATTCGATCCCTAAGTACTACATTTTGACCTCTCTTAGCAAGAGTAGTTCGTAGGGTTATTTTGATAGATTGCATTAACATAAACCTTAACCCGTACGCTGTCAAATTTGGCGCCGTTGCCAGGAAGCAAGGGTCGCCATTAGATTTATTTTCTAGGCTTTTTCATTACTGCAGTTTACTAATAATTTATTTTTCTTGTCTTTCAGGTACATACATCTTAGTACCAGGAATCAATGAGAAGAGTTTTTTTGGGCTCTTCAAAGAAGGATTCTGCTGATTCATGCACGATCTGTAAGTACGAGGGAAGTATGAATGGACACCCTCTAAGCAACAGTAATGGACAGCGTGAACCAAATATCGATTGACACCGACTCCTCGGTATCAATCGACGCCACTTGGAGAAGAGAGAGGAAATCAAAGTGCTCATATTTGAGGCTGATTAGAATGACATCTTACAAGACCAGGAAGGTCTTCCTCGGAAAAAGTACAAGACAATTGATTAATGCACAGGGTGCTGTGATCCCCGATGTTATTGTTGTTGCTGAAAAGAATAACTTCATAAAGAGCCGTGAATGGTTTGATTGGGTAGCTCATGAGCCCTTTCGGGGACTTCCTCACCAAGATACCAGAGACCATATCAAAGAACTTGAGGAGCTAGCCTCAGCAAGCGAGCAACATGAAATAGCTATAGACCACATTATCTGCAAGATTCTCCCATACTCTCTCTCTCTGGGAATGTATTTAGCTGGTTCAATCGACTGCAGCCAGGATCTCTAAAATTTTGGGAGGATATTAAAAGCACCTTCCTCAACAAATTGCTCGCCGATACAGCAGCAGCTTGGCAAATGAAGATTGATGATATGCTAGACTTGATGGTTAAAGGCCAGGAGAAAGAGCTGACGTTTAAGTTCAGTCAGATGTTGGATGTTGCCTATAGCGAGACAAATGAAGAATGCGAAACGGATGGAGAATGTGAATCAACGAACACTCATGCTAAGAAGTTAGATATTCAGGTTCAACAGACAGATGATGTTACACATAAAAGTGATGAACACCATGGATCTGAGCCGAGCAAAGCAGAAGAACCTGATATTAGTGATTCAACTCCAGTGTCGATCAACACTAAGACCTCAGCATCGATCAACACCACCACCTAAGCATCGATCGACACATAATCCTATCGAAACCCCTGAACGATCGAGTTTTCCTTAGGACATTGCAGACTCGACGCTGAAGAGCACTAATTTATCAAGCTGTGATCTTGCCTCATATGTAGACAGATAAATCACCATGGAAGATTTCTTGGAGGTTGAAGGAGGGAGGAAAGCTTGAATATATGGATGATGATAGGGAAGTCACTATGGAAGACTTTTTAAAGATGGAGGAATGGCTTGACTCAGACCAGAAGCTTGATGACGAACGACACACTACGAGAAAAGATCTGGAGACTTTTCCTGAGGCCAGCATCAATCGACAACATCCACCCGACATCGATCGACATCCTCCTAATGATATCGATCGACACCCACCTGATGATAACGATCGACACTCCAGGTTGGACGAACTACCAGGATACACAGTTGAGCTGGAACCGACTGAGGAAAGAGTGCACAAGTCTGAGACCTGACATCTTGCTGTCCCTAAACATCAGAGACCACCTATCTGCACAGAAGAAGTTGATGGGTGTCACAAATAAAAGTGAAGAGGATACATGATCTTGTGAAGATTGTGGTTCCATGCGCTGTATTTGAAGCTGAATCTCCTATTCCACCAGATAGAAGTGTGCATCTAGGTTCCTTTAACGGGGTATTTGATGATCATCGGCATGCACCAGATTTTCAGCGAGGGTTGAGATTTATAAGCAAAGTTGACAAAGGCCACACAAAAGCAGTATCGAACGACATCAACAAGTTGACATCGATCGACACTACCACTTCACCATCAATCGACACCCCTGGCGTACCAGAGCACGAGGAGTTTAAAGTGTGTTGAAGTGTTTTCGATGAAGTCAACCACACGAGATCAGACAACCCTGGAGGAAAGAAGTGGAAGAATTGGAAGAAGAGAAAAAGGACCATGGTCGTTCCTTAGTTATCATTGATTCCTCACTTTTCAAATGGTGTAAAAAAATCCAGAGTGCGCAAAATATGCTTCTCACAGACATTTGGAATGCTTCGAGCACTCCTTATTACTGAGATGATAGACAAAGGAGAAGAGTTTTTGGAGGCTTTCACATAAAGTATAATGAAGTTGAAGATATTCGACATTGGGAATTGTTTTGGAGCAAGTTCCCAATCTCATCCGGAGTAACTCAGAGCTCCAAACATAAAGCTAAAGACTGAAAATAGGCACTGAGTGGGAGGCAACCCACTGTGTAGTAAGTTTTAGTTTGGTTTTTCATTATTTAGTTATTAATTACGGTTTTTATTTAATTACTTTAGGTTTTAGGAGTAGAAAAGTTCAAAACCACCATTGGTTGACATCAACACTTCACCATCGGTCGACGGCTTGGATGGTTTACCATTAATCGACAATCATCACTCAACCATCGGTCAACACTTCTTACATAGTTTGGTAACCTCAACTTTCTCTCTACCTTTTACTTATAATTTAGTTTCTCTTAACTGAACCGGACGGAATAACACTGGGGACAGTTTTAATTAAGTCAAGGGAAGGTTTGCTGATGCTTTTATTTATATTGAGCTTTTATTTGTTATATTTACTTAAGTTTTTCGAAATGTTTTTATTGAATCAAGAAGGGAAATATGTTCAGACCTTATTTATTGACTACCCACACTATAGCACCGCTCTTAGACATGTTGATTGCAGAGATTACTAGAGATTCCAAATGGATTATCTGCCATTAGATCGCACTTAATAAGAAAGTTTGAAGGAACCAAAGCTGATCTCCAACCTAATACTGACTATTTTGCTTGCTGTGGGGCTTGGCATACATCAGATCGGATTCCTTCTGAATGTTTGTAAGATACTAGTCTTTGTATTTCTGATTCCTTTCTCTCTCTCTCT
Organism: Moricandia arvensis; assembly: GCA_905132765.1. Classification (NCBI taxonomy): domain Eukaryota; kingdom Viridiplantae; phylum Streptophyta; class Magnoliopsida; order Brassicales; family Brassicaceae; genus Moricandia; species Moricandia arvensis. The sequence continues at coordinate 216,562 of CAJHQP010000154.1, forward strand.
CTCTCTCTCTCTCTCTCTCTCTCTCTCTCTTCAGCATCTATAAAAAGAAAGGATTGAGATGATTTCTTGAGATGCAGAGGGGTAGGTACATTACCGATGACCCCACTATTCTAATTCAAAGGAATGATCACACATTGTTGGAAGCGAGGGGTAGGTACATTACCGATGACCCCACTATTCGCCTACAACTTTGCCCAAAGAAAAAAAAAGAAATCGAAAATAAGATGGCAAGATTGTTTTTATCAGCACCATTGTCCAGAAAGTTTAAGATCTAAAAAGATTCAAAGAAGAGAGAAAAAGGGAAGAAAGGGTTCAGGAAAGACATTATACCTGTGTATGCAGATTTGCAGGAGTTGAGTCCACGTGTCCTTTGATAGATACTCCCAAGGTACAGCCTGCACATTATTTATGCAAAGAAATGAGAGAGGCAAAGGGGTAAGTCAAATTAGTATTTGGTGAGTTGCTGACATAATGGATTTTGTTGCTATACTAGGATACGGCATATAGAGTTTTTCTTTGATTAGCATTATGTGATGTGGTTGCAATATAATAGGGATGAGAATTATACTAATACATTATGTGAGTCTCCGCTTTTGAAACCTTTTTCACATGCTACCTTTGTTTTGCTTGAGGATAAGAAAAATGTAAGTCTAGGGAAGTTGATATACCATATATTATACCCACTTTTCGCTTTGGTTTATGAGTATTTTAGGATATATTTACTACAATTTGGAGTCGTTTAATGTATTTACAGGTTCATGTACGTTTTGGAGAAATATGGTGAATTTGGAGCCTTTTGGAGCATTTCGAGGTGCAGAACTGCACAGGCGCATCAGATGTTTAGTTATGGATGGATACCTTCACACCGTTAGATTAAGCTCATCTTCTTAAATAAGATATATATTTTAGTTAACATTCCAATTCCACCGGTTTGAGGTCAGTCAGCATCATGTATTATATGTTATGCCCATTTTACTGAAGAGTGGGCTGTCTGCCTCGCGAGAGGAAGCTGACAAGGAGATGAAGGAACGTCGATCGACGACACAGACTGGATGTCGCTCGATGATGATGACAGAATGCGGGCCGAGTATATTTCAAGACCGAATCAAACCTAGAAGCTACCAAAAATTACCATAATACTATGGACTACCTAAAACCCTATTTATGTGTCTTCTAAGCCATTGTTGACAACTAAACTTTATTCTATTTATTTTTCTTAGTTAGGAGAGAAGAGAGGAACTCCTTCAGAGTCCTCTTGGAACTCCTTTGGTTATTATATATATTTTATTGCAATTGCATCTATTCGTCTATGGTTTTCTATGACAGCTATCATGATTAAATATATCCACCTGTTAGATTTATGGTTCATAATGATACTGATGAATTAGCCTCAAAATAGGATTGCTAGGATGAAGTAATATCAAACTTTGGAATTGTGTTTAATGCTTGCGTTCTAGAGTAGCTAACTAGAAACCTGAAAAGGACATGGACAACTACGAGAGTAGGCTTTGTGCCAGAATTGATTCCATTGAGCTAGGTTGTAGGATGCATGCGAGAGTTGGTCTAATTAGCCTAGCGGATGAACATCCTGTCTGATTAGCATCGATCGACACTTGGCCTTAGTCGTCAATCGGTGGTGCACTTCTCTGTCCGCATACGAAAGTTGGGACAAGAGGGGGTCAGACTAGTTAACATTTATTGTCCTCGCATATTAATAATTCTTTGCATCCTATCCATTATAATTCACTTGCCTGAAATCCTAGATCTACTTTTTCCATATTTGCATTAACTTTGGTATTTTAGACAATTTCATATTTCTGATAAACATACAATCAAACTTCATTTATAGCTTACCTAGCTTAACCATTAGAAAAATAGAAATCTATTGTGTGTCCTCGCTCTCTGTGGATTCAATCCCTGAGTACTGCAATCTGACCTCTCTTGGTAAGAGTAGTTCGTAGGGTTAATTTGATAGATTGCATTAACATAAACCTTAACCCGCACGCTGTCATGTTGCTAGACACCAAGTTCTTAATTTGTGTTTTGCTTCTTTTGGAGTCTTGTTCTTGATGTTTCCTCGCTTGCAGCATCCAGCATCAACATATAAGCAAATGAATACCCCCGAAGAATATATCCAAAAGTTAAACCTCCGTGTAACCATGATATGGAGAGTCCCTTTGATATTTGCTAAACCTTTCCCAAAAGCTTCGGAATGCTACAGTAAGTCCCTGAGAGAATTTCTAAACTCTATTCCTCACCTCTTCAGCCCTCGCACATCAAAGAATTCACTGAGAAACGCAGTCTTGACATCATTCCAGGTAGTGAAAGATCCTTGTGGTAGGCACTTCATCCAGTTAACCCCATTTTCAAAAAAGGATATTTAACAGCTTGCAGAGGACATAGTTGTTTCCTTCATGCTCCTCGATGCCAGACCCCAAAATATTCGAGTGCTTCAATATGATCCATGGGATTTTCTTGAGGAAGACCATGAAAAAGGTTCTGACCCACATAAGAGCAGTATGCTTGTTTAATATCAACCTCATAGATTGCTGAAGTTTAAATCGCATGCCTATTAGCATAGAATTAACTAGTCATGATTGATTTTGCTAACATTCTCTGTCGAAAAACTTTATCATTCTCGGTAGCAACAAATGGATCATGGATTAGACCCCCCTGTGTATCTATCTTCTGACCTGCTGCATTACACAGATGACCCTCGGGGTCATGGAGGTCTCCATTGTCATCTTGAATAGACACAAGGGCCGCGGCATCTTTGCCTCATAACATGCAATGTCGATCGATGTTATCAGATGAGTGTCGCCTGACACCAGAAGAGAAGTATCAATCGCTTCTTCGAGGGTGGAGTCGCTTGACACTGACCTCTTAGTTTACGGATCTACGTTTTATCTCAACTAGCTTCTGGTTTCAGAAGTTCAAGAGCTATTTTTCCTTGTTGCTTCTAGTACTCAGATGCATGTACCTGAAACGTAAGATTTTTTTATGTACGTAAACTAATAATAAAAAGCTAGACGAAATCCTATACCTAGTCTAATAGTGATCAAAGTCCCACGCAACGGCGCCAGTTTTGATATGCTCAAATAATCAGTCACATACTCATGCTTTCCAACTACTCTAGATCCTATTATTATGATATACCTTGTTATTTACAAGTTTTAGACCATCATTTGGACACTAATTGGAGTCTACTATGTGTGTCTACACTGTGTTTTAGAGTACTTTCAGGTCAAGGTACGTTTTGGAGCATCATGGAGATAATGGAGCTTGTTAGAGCATTCAGAGAAGATATCTAGTAGCTGTTCACGAGCAGCTTAGTACCAGTCGAAGTCAAGCATGAACATCGATCGACAGAATATCCGTGTTGTCGATCGACAGCCTAGTCGCAGAAGTTATGGCCGACTTCAAGCCCAAGTAAAGACAAATTATGAGAATGCCCACAAACGAGTTTTGACCTAGTTTATGAAGGGTCTACCATTGTTTAGGCAGAGAGAGAGAGAGATAGAGATAGATAGAGAGAGAGAGAGAGAGAGATAAATAGATTACTCAAAAGTATTATTTATAACTTTTATTTTTCTTAGTAGTTTAGGGGACAAGATTATTTATAACCTTTCTTGTAGTTAGGTCTACTCCTTTGTTCGCATATGAGAGTTAGGACAAGAGAGGGCCGGACTAGTTAATTAATGTCCTCGCATATTAATAATTTCTTGCATCCTATCCACTATAATTCATTTGCCTGAAATCCTAGATTTACCGTTTTCCATATTTGAATCAACTTACTTACTTAGACAATTTCCTTTTCATATAAACTTACAAAAACTTCCTATTTATAGATTGCCTAGCTTAGCCATTAGGAATAAAAAATTATATTGTGTGCCCTCGCTCTCTGTAGATTCAATCCCTAAGTACTACAATTAGATCTATCTTGGCAAGAGTAGTTCGTACAGTTATTTGGATAGATTGCATGATTTAAAATAAACCTCAACCCGCACGCTATCAAATTTGGCACGTTGTCGAGGAGCAATGATCGCCATTAGATTTATTTTCTAGGGTTCCATCCTCAAACAGTTACGACAAGCATCGATTGACAGTAGCACTCAACCGCCGATGGACGCTCCTTTATGACCAACATCAATCGGCAGTAACCACACGTCTTTGATCGGCGGTATTTCACGAGTTCAGATGGTCGCAACTTTAGGTGTGGTTTGATATGAGAGAGGAGACCTGTATGACCTTGAAGCTCATATGCGTAATGCAACAGGTAAGAGAATTTCTGATCAGGGGGTGTAATCCCTGAACAAGAAGTAGAAGCAGATGCTGCAGTAGCTCGACCTGAAGCTGCCGCCCAAGCTCCTCAATGGACACTGGCAGACTACAATCGTCCAGAAATGTTCTGCTAACAGATCCCCTATTCGTCCTCCATCTTTTCAGAGGAACGAATTTGAGATCAAACCGTCATTCTTTGCACTTGTTGCGCAGACACCCTAACATGGATTGCGACATGAGCATCCGATGGATCATCTAAAGCGGTTTGAGGATCGAATATCAGCTATGAAAGCCAATGGAGTCCCAGAGGATTATCTATTTTGTAAACTCTTCCAGTACTCACTTGTTGGAGAGGCTTCACATTGGCTTAAGCAGCTACCACTAGGATCTTTGACATCGTGGACATACATCAAGAATGCGTTCCTGCACAATTTCTTTGATGATGCGCGAGCAGAGGAATTGAGAAGCAGAATCGCTACATTCACTAAGGAACCTGGAGAATCATTCAGAAGCTCTTGGTTCAGATTCAAGTTCTACCAGAGAGAGTGCCCACACCACGGTTCAACGAGGTATAATTGCTTAGCACCTTCTTTATAGGTATTGACCTACATTACCAGATGGCCTTAGACACAACTAGTGAAGAAAACTTCAGCACTAGGAGTCAAGAAGGAGCAAAAAGGCTTATTGAGAACTTGACGTCTAGCTATAGAACCAAGAACACCGACTATGAGAAGAAGAAATCAGCTCCATCTTTGAGCAAGGAGCAAATAGATGAATTCAAAGAAAAGCTGGTTAGTGTTCAGAAATTTCTCAAGAAGCAAGAAGTAAAAACCATTGAAGAGGAAGAAAAAGAAGAGGAAGATGTGAATTTTGTTGGTGAAAACGGTTGTCAGAGACATGGAAATCAGGGCTACAACAGAACTCCTATGGTGGCAACATGAGTAATGACAACGAGAATTCACAAAGCAAGTTAGAAGCTATGGTTGACAAAGTATTGGACCAGCATAAGCAAATGAATGTGAACTGCAATGGAAAGATCGATGCTCTGAACATCAACCTCAACAAAAAGTTTGAAACTCTCACTCATGTCAAGAAGTTGGAAAATCAAGTGGTCCAGACAAGTGAGGCCATACAGAGACATCAGATCCTGATTTAGGAGAAAGGGGAAGCTACGCGTACACACCACGCAGTGCATTGATAGGTTATTATTTTGGCAGAGGTGAAGAGAGAACAGCTCCAAGAAGGAGATTTCTATGTGGAAAGTGCTATATCTTTTGACAGTTCGCATTGGTGTCGATCGACACCGAACAAGAGCATCAATTGACGGAACCTTGATAGTCTGTAGATTCATGTGAGTCTTCGAACATCGATCGACGTAGAGAAGCCAACATCGATCAACAGTCTCCAACAGCATAACCTATTCGCCTACCAAGTCTGAACGCCAGTCTATTGTCAGAACTTCGAGAATGGAGACTCAAGAACATAACGCTGATACACCCGAGCCAATAAAAGTTGATACGGCAACATAAAGGCACCCCGGAAGGAAGCAGAAGATCCCTAAACATCTTCGCAGAGAAGAAACTGACAAAGAGATGGATGTCTTTTCCAAAAGAGTTTTTAAAATTCCTTTAGATACTTAATTTGATGAAGCATATTATACTCATAGATTGTTGATGTATTTAGGGAATCCAAGGAAACAGAAAAGGACATAAATCGCATGTTCAATGACCTCAAAGATAAGCTGTAGCAGAGAACCACTCTTAAGAAGAAAAGTGAACCTTGGTAATTTTTGATTCCATGTTCTGTCAAAGGTCACGAGTATCCCAATGCCCTATGCGATACTGGATCAGCAATTAGCATCATGCATAGAGTTATGGCAGAAAAGCTATACTGGATCAGCAGTTAGCATCATGGCTAGAGTTATGGCAGAAAAGCTAAGCCTGAAAGTGGAGCCTTCTAGTTATTCATTCACCTTTCTTGATTGCTCCAAGATGAATTCAGGAGGGATAGCCAGAGACGTCCTTGTGCAGATTTGCAACGCCTTAGTCCCAATAGACTTCCGTGTGATGGATATAAAGATTGACTAGAACTGTTCCTTACTCCTTGGAAGATCATTCGTAGCCATAGTGGGAGCTATCTACGATATGAAGACAAACATGTTGTATCTATCCTTGATTGATCCAAACAATTTTTATGAACCTGTTAAATTCAAGAAAAGGCTACTCTTATAGAATGGGTGCTGATCCAGGCTTGATTGCTACATTCTTCTGCAAATACGATCAAGATGACGAGTCTGCGGACACAACATCGATTGACACCCAACCCTTGGTATCGTTCGACGGTAGCTACACCCAGAACCTGCATGAAACCCACCCTTCAGCATCGGTCGATACTCAACCTCTAACATCGATCAACAATTATGGCACATATCTGAATGACGAAGACAATCAAGAAGACATAGTCTACATTGGACAAAAATACCGTGAGATGACACCAGAAAACAATAACCCAGAATACGAGGCTTCGTACTTTGAAGAAGAGGTGGTTGAGTACCATGCTTTTGCACTAGAAGAGGCTGGAAATTTCATAGGATCCTATGGAACCAGAAGTGCCACATCGATCGACGGTGACTAAAAACCATATATCGACAAAAATCCGGTTTGATACGATGACGATTATGGTTATCTCAGACCAGATGAGTTTGGAATTATGAGGGATCCCAATGGATATGCACGAGAAATGGATGGAAGGATTCTCAATGTATCCAAGGACGATATCGCAGACATACTGGCTATGATTAACGGATCAGGGAATATCTTCAGAAAACAAACATCGATTGGGGCAGTCAGTTCAGCATCGACCGACAGAAACACTTGGCCATCGATCGACATCATTTAGGCAGAGGCTGGTAACAGAGAAGTTATTACAAGACAGGCTTGATGGAGTTTACTTTTCCCAAGACTTGATGAGGGATAGTATCTACCAGAATTTGGAAGATATTTCAGAGCCTATAGATGTCAGGCTTAACATGTTGATGGGATGCATTCAAGCACTCAAAGAAACAATGAGCAGAATGTTGATTGCTTAGGGACGGATGAACAACCAGAGAACCAGAGAAAAAGAAGCTGCGAGAGGCTTCCTCAGTGCATGGTTTGGGACGAGCAGAGAGTATGTGGATACTTGCTTCCACATCGGTTCGATGAACCACTTTCCTAGTCCAGAAGTCTAAATGTTGAGCTTAAGACTATAACCAAGCGCTGAGTGGGAGGCAACCCAATGTTTAGTAAGTTTTATTTTTTAGTTATTTACTTATTAATTACGTTTTTTGAATTACTTACTTTTGGTTTTTAAAGGAGGATTAGAGAAGTTTGAAACACCATCAGTCGACGGCTTGGATGGTTCACCATCAGTCGACATTCAACCTTTACTAACGGTTGCCATTCAACCCTCACCATCGGTCGACACTCTTTACGGAGTTTGGCAACATCGACTTTCTCTCTACTTTTTTCCTTATGATTTAGTTTTTATTAACGGAACCCGACGGGATATCACTTGGGACAATGTTGCTTAAGTCTGGGGGAGGTTCGATGATGCTTTTATCTATTTTGAGTTTTTTCCATTAAGTGTTTCAAATAGTTTTTATAGAGTCAAGAAGGGGATTATGATCAGAACTTATTTATTGACTAACGACTCTATAGCACCATTCTTAGACATGTTGATTGCAGATTACTAGAGATGCCAAAGTGGATCATCCTGCCATTATATCACACTTACTAAGAAAGTTCAAAGGAACCAAGGCTGATCTCCAACCTAATACTGACTACTTTGCTTGATTTTGGGCTTGGTATACATCGTATCGGATTCCTTCTGCAACTTTGTAAGGTACTGGTATTTGTATTTCTTATTTTCCTTCTCTCTCTCTTTCTCTCTTAAGGATCTATAAGAGAAAAGAGTGAAGTGATTTCCTGAGATGCAGAGGGGTACGTACATTACAGATCACCCCACTGTTCTAATTCAAAGGAATGATCACACATTGTTGGAAGCGAGGGGCAGGTACATTACTGATGACCCCACTATTTGACTACAACTTTGTCCAAAACAAAATCGAAAATGAGATGGCAAGAGGGACTGTATTAGCATAATTTTCCATTGAGTTTCAGATCCAAAACGATTCAGAGAAAGAATAGGGAAAAAAGGGATCAAGAAAGACTTTATACCTATACATGCCCATTTTTAGGAGATAAGTCTATGTGACCTTTGATCGACACTCCCCAAGTTAAGCATGCATTTTATTTTTATGCAAAGAAATGAGATCAATAGAGGGGTGAGTCAATTAGTATTTGTTTAGTTGTTGGTAGAATTTATTTGGTTGCTATACTAGGATAGGGCATATAAAGTTTATCTTTGATTAGCATTATTCGATGTGGTTGCGATATAGTAGGGGTGATAGTTATGTTTATGTATTATGTGAGTCTCTGCTTTTCAAACCTCTTTCACAGGCTACCTTTGATTTACTTGAGGGCAAGCAAAAGGTTATGTCTGGGGGAGTTGATATCCTTGTTATTTACCAGTTTTAGACCATCATTTGGACCCTCTTTAGAGTCTACTTTGTGTGTCTAGACTGTGTTTTAGAGTCTCTTCAGGTCAATGTACGTTTTGGAGCATTATGAGGATAATTGAGCTTGTTAGAGCATTTGGAGGAGATATATAGTAGTTGTTCACGAGTAGCTAAGTACGTGTCAAAGTCAAGAATGACCATCGATCGACGGAGCATCTTTGCTTCGATCGACGGCCTACCCGCAGAAGTTATGGCCGACTACAAGCCCAAGCCAGAATGCCCTTGAACGAGTTTTGACCTAGTTGAGAAAGATTCTACCATTGTTTAGGCAGAGAAGGAGACATACACTGATTACATAAAAGTATTATTTACAGCTTTTAGTTTTCTTATTAGTTTAGGGGAGAAGATCTGAACCCCTTCAGAGATTTGTATTGCGACCTCATTATATATTCTATGCATTATATTATTCAGTCAATCATGCTTTCTATGATTATGTCTGAGTAATTATCCTGTTAGATTTAGGGTTCATAGTGGTACTGATGAATTAGTCCCAAAATAGGATTGCTAGGATGAAGTAGTATCAATCGTTGGAGTTGTGTTTAATGCTTGCGTTCTAGAGTATCTAACTAGAAACCTGAACATAGTACATGGAAAACTACGAGAGTAGGTTCTGTGCCATAACTGATTCTATTGAGCTAGGTTGTTAGATACATGCGGGACCTGGTTTAATTAACCTAGTAGACGAACTTCATGTCTGATAACGTCGATCGACACTCGGCCTTAGCCTTTAATCGACGGTCTACTCTTATGGTCGCATATGAGAGTTGGGAAAAGAGGGAGTCGGACTAGTTAGTTAATGTCCTTGCTTCCTATCTATTGTAATTCCTTGCATCCTATCCATTGTAATTCACTTCCCTGAAACCCTAAATCTATCGTTTTCCATATTTGAATCAACTTACTTATTTAGACAATTTTCTTTTCGGATAAACTTACAATAAACTTCCTATTTATATCTTGCCTAGGTTAGCTATTAGGAATACATAAATCTATTGTTTGCCCTCGCTTCCTATGGATTCGATCCCTAAGTACTATAATTAGACCTTGCTTGGCAAGAGTAAATCGTAGGGTTAATTTGATAGATTGTCTGCTTTAAAATAAACCTTAACCTTCACACTGTTATATTACAAGCTATCATGGTGTAGAAATCAGTATGAAATCCAAGCAATCTTGTGATTTTCAGTTTGACATTAAGAACATGAAATCCCTAAACCTAACAAGATGATTACTTAGACATAGAAGCAATAACAAAAATCATAGTGTGAATAAATAAAAGATAAGGAAATCAACAATAAAACAAAAGGAGTTCCAATCAATCTTTGAAGAAGAATTTACCTTCTCCCCAAAATTAAGACAATGAATAAGAGAAAGTGTAGAAAGTGTAACTGTCAACAATAGCTTGGAAAACTAGGTATAAAGTCGGCCAATGGGCATTCTGGTAACTTGTGTTGACGTCTAGGCCTTAGTCGGTCTTGAAATAGACTCTTCCCGAATTCTGGCACCTGTTTCGATCGACACCAAGGCAGTGTTGCCGATCGACACTCCTTCTCAATCTCGACAGCTTCTCTCCCGAGACAGACATACCACTCTTTAGTAAAACATGCATAACTTTAGATGTAACCTTCTGTTGTACCTCACACCGGTGGTATTGGAAATCTAACTCAAAGCTCTATCGTTTCTCATAATATGAGCTAAATCTCACAGTGGGTAGATTTCCATCCATAGCTAAACTTATGACGCATTTGCGCAGTTCTGCACCTCAAAAAGCTCCAGAATCTCCAAAGTTCTCCAAAACGTACCTCAACCTGAAAACACTTTAAAACAAACTGCAAACATGTATAATAGACTCTAAAAACACATATACTATGGTGGAAAACTGGTAAACCAATAATATATCAACTCCCCCAGACTTATCCTTTTGTTGTCCTCAAGCAAAGAATAACACAATCTGTAAAAGAGATATGAAATCGTAGGGACACATTTTTTTAATCTCGCTATTATCACCTCTGTAATGTTGCAGACACATCAAATCAATTCCAACTTTAGAGTTTCTTCCTTATTGTTTACAATCGTTGCATCGATTTATTGATTTGTTTACTATTGTATTATTGTTTGCATAGCTTGATCTAAAACCCAAGTTTATTGTGTGAAAGATAGAGTTTGTAATTTGATTCTATAGTACTACATTTAACTTCTTATTTGAGAGAGTAGCTTCAAGGTTCATGAAAGGATGCATGTTAAGGTTTATGTTCTTAATAATGAAATCTATCATATTAACCCTACGAACTACTCTTGCCAAGAGAGGTCAAATTGCAGCACTTAGCGATCAAATCCACAGAGACCGAGGGGCACACTTAGATTTCTATAATTTAATGGTTAAGTTAGGCAAGCTATAAATAATGGCTTTGATTGTAAGTTTATCATAAATAGGAAATTATCTAAAATACTAAGTGAATGCAAATATGGAAAAAGATAGATCTAGGGTTTCAGGCAAGTAAATTATAATGGATATGATGCATAGAATTATTAATATGCAAGAACAATAAATGTTAACTAGTCCGGCCCCCTCTTGTCCCAACTCTCGTATGCGGACAGAAAAGTACACCGTCGATCGACGACTAAGGTCAAGTATCGATCGTCGCTAATCAGACAGGAAGTTCATCTACTATGCTAATTAGACCATCTCTCGCATGCATCTAACAACCTAGCTTTATGAAATCAATTCTAGCATAGAACATACTCTCGTAGTTGTCCATGTACTAAGTTCAGGTTTCTAGTTAGCTACTCTAGAACACAAGCATCAAACACAATTCCAAAGATTGATATTACTTCATCCTAACAATCCTATTTTGGGGCTAATTTATGAATACCATTATGAACCCTAAATCTAATAGGTGAATTACTCAGACATGATCAAAGAAAACATGATGAACTCAATAATATAATGCATAGAATAATAAATGGGGTCTAATACAAATCTCTGAAGAAGTTCAGATATTTTCTTCTAAACTACTATAAAGGCCAATGCAAGAAAACGAAAAGCTGTAAAAATGTGGTTCTCTGCCTAAACAATGGCAGATTGCATATAAACTAGGTCAAAACTCATCCAGAGGCATTATCATAATTTTCTTGACTTGGACTTGAATCAGCTAATACTCTGCGAGTGGGCCGTCGATCGACAGCAAGGATACTCCGTCGATCGATGGTCATGCTTGACTTCGACTCGTACATAGCTGAATGTGAACAGCTACTGGATATCTTCTCTAAATACAGTAACAAGCTCCATGATCTTCATAATGCTCCAAAACGTACTTGGACTTGTAAAGACTCTAAAACATTTCCCATACACACATAATAGACTCCAAACAGGGTCCAAATGATGGTCTAAAACTGATAAAAAAAAACAATGGATATCAGCTCCCCCAGACTTAACATTTTGCTTTTCCTCAAGCAAAACAAAGCTAGCATGTGAAAGAGGTTTGAAAAGCGATGACTCACATAATGATAAGTATAACTATCACCCCTACTATATTGCAACCACATCAAATAATGCTAATTAAAAAAACTCTATATGCCATATCCTAGTATAGCAACCAAATCCATTATGTCAGTAACTCAACAAATATTAATTTGACTCACACTCTACTGATCTCATTTATTTCGATAAGAATAAAGTGCAGTGTTTACCTTGGGAATATTGATCAAAGGACACGTGGACTCAACTCCTACAAATCTGCATACACATGTATAAAGTCTTTCTTGATCCCTTTCTTCTCTCTTTTCTCTCTTCTCTAGATCTTTTTAGATCTCAAACTCAATGGACAATGATGATGATACAGTTCATCTTGCCATCTTATTTTCGATTTTTTCTTTCTTTATTTTTTGGGCAAAGTTGTAGGCGAACATCATGGTTATCGGTAATGTACCTACCCTTTGCTAGAAACAATGTGTAATCATTCCTTTGACCTAGAATAATGGGGTGATCGGTAATGTACCTACCCCTCTGCATCTCAGAAAATTATCTCAATATTTTATTTTTATAGATGCTGAAGAGAGAGAGAGAGAGAAAGGAATCAGAAATATACAGACTAGTACCTTACAAACTTGCAGAAAGAATATGATCCAATGTATGCCAAGCCTCAAAGCAAGCAAAATAGTCAGTACTAGGTTAGATATAAACTTTGGTTCCTTGAAACTTTCTTAGTAAGTGCGAACAAATGGCAATATGATCCACTTTGGCATCTCTACTAATCTCTGCAGTGAACATGTCTAAGAGCGGTGCTATAGTGTGGTTAGTCAATAAATAAGGTCTGATTATAATCCCCTTTTTGACTCAATCTAGGTTTCTTGGAATGATAATAATATTTTCAAAAAGAAAGGGTTCTGGTTGAGAATTGATGCTCATCGGTTCTCTCCCAGTGTGTGGACTACGCTACATTTAAAACATCACATCTAATGTGCTCCAGTATTGGAGAGCGCAGATCCACATCATATTGCATGACTCTTGGAGAAACTTTGGTCCGTTGCTCTCTTTCATTGGTCAGCGTGGCACATCTCAGCTGTTACTCCCCTTGATTTCGACAATCTGAGAAGCAACAAGAAACAACCAGTGGTTGCTAGGGAGAGATTAGATGGGGTTGTGAGACAGTAAACCGAGTAACGATAAATAGACCCAATCTAGAGGTTCATCAAGAACCCAAAGATCGGAGAATCATAATCACACTTTGTTTTGCCTGACCGAGTAACCAATCTTGGAGTTAACAATTGGCACCCACCGTGGAGCCCGCAAAGCTATGTTCTCCAACCAACATGCCTCCTAACGACTCCCCCGCTGACGGGGCACCCGGACCGGGCGCCGCGACACCAGCGGACGGCGACGTGATGCAACGCGTCATGGAGCACCTCGCACAACAAGAGGAAACCAACAGAGTTACCAACGAGCGTCTAGCCGCACTCGCCGCCGCTTTCACTTCGATGGACGGCGACGCTGGTGAAGCAGAAATGGCGCGTCGGAGGCATTTCCCTGCAATGAATCCAACTCCAGCCGACGTTGGCCAGCAGACCGACTGTACGAACCGCCAAGCCAACCAACCGAATGGATGTGCCGAATCCTTCACCGATCGACAGATCGCAGAGCTGCGCCTTTCGCTACGGGACGTACACTCCAAAATACACCATGTGGCGACCTCCGCTCCAGAGATAGATAGAGTCCTCACCACCACCCTCCGAAATGCTTTCACTAAAAGGATTACGACGTCAAGGTTCAACCGACTGATAAGCTCCGCATTCCTTTGCACTCAGGCGACACGGACCCAGCGGATCATGTGACAAACTTTAACATAGCGATGGGAATAACTCGTTTTTCCTACGAGGAAAGGGACGCGGGTCTCTGCCAGCTCTTCGTTGAAAGTTTGTCCGGCCCAGCGCTCACCTGGTTCTCTTGGCTGGCCGAAGATTCGATCGGTAATTTCACCATCTCTCAGCGCAATTCTTGAAGCATTACATCATGTTCACCCGTCAAGGAGCCTCCTCAGAAGACCTCTGGAAAATGTCTCAACCAGCGATCGAAAGCCTCCAAGATTTCATGGAAAAGTTCAAGCAAGTAGTCTCCAAAGTTCACGTCCATCATAGCGCGGTCGAAGCCCTACAAATTGCTCTATGGATACACTCCAAACTCCGGAAGATCTCTACTCTAATCCCACTACGTCGCTGCAAGACGCCCTGCACCTTTCCAAAAACTTCATTTTAATGGAAGAAGATAAGTGGGCGATCGTCAAAAGGCAACTTAAACTAAAGCAAGCCGCCGTGAAAGTATCTAAGACGCACTACAAGCCCAGACAACACACACCGTATAGCAGGACAGACAAGAAGAAGGGTCTGGTCAACGCGATCCCCGACAATGAGCAACCAGACCCGGCAACAGCCGTCTGTGGACCAGGTTGGACCAAGTGGACGCTGGATGCCTAAGGAAAGAGACAAGCTGTTCGTCCGAACCCCTCGAGCAGCCTGTACGATGCAAACAAATGGTACGATTATCATAAAGCCAAAGGGCATGATACTAAAGAGTGCAAGCAGCTCCAAGAAGCCCTCCTCGCCGCGTTCGTAAGCGGGAATATAAACCCCAAACCTCCACGTTAAAGAGTGCAAGCAGCTCCAAAAAGCTCGCCAAGAACATCAAAATCTGGAGCAAGAGCAAAGACAAGAAAAAGAAGGGACAAGACGATCAAACGGGCAATTTCCCATCCAAGGGTGATGTCATACCCCTTCCGTCGAGGATCACGCGATGGGACACTACTGAGTCTTGTTCAAATAGCCATGATGATGAACGGCCGGTCCATTTACAAACGAGCGAAGACCTATGCAATTCGCTCAAACAGAAAGCTATGCCATCGACGTTCTAGCCCACAGCCCCAAATCTTCAGAAAACAATCGATAACTAAAAGCTTGGGAGGCTGAATGCGACAGACGCTCGTCATTCGCTCAACGTTAAAAACGCGATCTTTAATCGGTAATCAAATCCAAAGCGACCAATCTGCACAGCAAACTCAACGGTCGGCCCATGACCGACCAACGCCTTCTTCGGTCCCAGATCCCCCCAGCTTCAGACATGCGAGCAACGTTGAACAAATCCAGAGCAAGCCACTCAGAAAAATCAGCACGACTGAATGTAATCATCAAAGGGTCTCCCCCTTGAAAAGATTATATCCGGTCCGTCAAAGAATGTCGACGAAAAGCCATCGTTGCTCCAATGGCTTGCCTTCCCAGGAAGCGACCCAGATATAACATTCTCCACTGGAGACGCTGCCGAAGTGCACATGCCCCACAACGATTCCCTCCTCGTCTAAATCAGGATCGGGGGATTGCGAGGTCACTAAGGTCCTCGTCGATGCCGGTAGCTCTGTCGACCTCATCTTCAAGGACACCCTCGATAAAATGGGCATTGACCTTCGCACCGTTAACCCTTCGTGCGAACGCTAACAGGGTTCAACAGGTCGTCCGAAACGATGCCTGGAACCATCAGGCTACGAGTACACGCTCAAGGTGTGAATAAAAATGTCAATTTCTCCATCATATATGTGAAAACGCCATACAGTGCCATCCTTGGTAACCCATTGATACACACGATGAAGGCCATTCCCTCGACTTACCATCAATGCGTCAAGTTCCCTGGTCCCGACGGTCGGATTGACACTCTTCGAAGCGATCAGGCTGCATCTCGCGATATCCTTGTCAACGAAATCAAAACCCAAAGGACTCTTACCCATGTTAATGCAGTCACCAAGCCGGCCCAGAAGCTCCTCCCACTAAAGGAGGAAGAGGAAATGCTTGTGGTCCCGATCGATGAGAACGACCATAGTAGGACAATCACAATGGACGCTTATCTACCCGACGCAACAAGGGATAACATCATCACCTTTTTACGGGAAAATGCCTCGACCTTCTCCTGGTCAATGTCGGACATGAAAGGGATAATTCCTTCCATCACAACCCATGAGCTTAAGATCGACCCAACTTTTAAACTTGTCCGGCAGAAACGGCGCAAAGTAGGACCCAAGCGATCAAAAGCCGTCAATGATGAGGTCAAACAACTGCTTAATGCGGGCTTTATCACAGAAGTCAGATACCTTGAATGGTTGCTCAACCCGGTGGCAGTCAAAAAGAAGAATGGCAAATGGCGTATATGCGTCGATTTCACTGATTTGAATAAGGCGTGTCCAAAGGACAGTTTCCCTCTTGCACACATCGTTCGCCTCGTTGAATCAACAGCTGGCAACAAACTGTTGACGTTCATGGTTGCCTTCTCGGGATACAATCAGATCGCCATGAATCCACATGATCGCGAAAATATGGCATTTATCACGGATAGAGGAACACACTGCTACAAAGTCATGTCGTTTGGGCTCAAAAACGCGGGTGCGACTTGCTAGCATCTGGTCAATCGAATGTTCGCCGACCGAATCGGAGATACCATGGAAGTATATATAGACGACATGCTGGTAAAATCTCGCGCGGCGACCGATCACCTTAATCATTTGGCAGCGTGTTTCCACACTTTGAATGAATACAGCATGAAGCTCAACCCCGCTAAATGCATGTTTAGAGTCGTGTATGGCGAGTTCCTCAGATATATAGTGACTCAGAGAGGAATAGAGGCAAACCCAAAACTAATCTCCACCATCCTGGATCTACCAAGCCCCAAGAACAGTCACGAAGTCCAACGGTTAACTGGTCAGGTGGCAGCTCTGAATCGATTCATCTCACGATCGACCGATAAGTGTCTCCCCTTCTACAACTTGTTGCGTGGCAACAAGAAGTTTGTCTGGGACGAGAAATGTGAGAAGGCGTTTAACCAACTCAAACATTATCTCACCACCCCACCTGTACCATCCAAAACTAACCAAGGGGATTCACTCTATCTTTATATTGCAGTCTCACCCACAACGGTCAGCAGCATCCACGTCAAGGAGGATTGCGGCGTGCAAAAAAAATCTTCTACACTAGTAAGAGGATGATAGACGCGGAAGTTTGATATTCTACTCTGGAGAAAATGGCACTAGCCGTCCTCACTTCGGCAAGGAAACTCCAACCATATTTCCGATCACACACGATGGTCATATTAACTAATCAAGCCCTGTAGACGATCATGCAAAATACGAACCAATCTAGACGTCTGTGCAAGTGGGCGGTCAAATTAAGTGAACATGACATCACCTAACAAAGCAAACCGGCCGAAAAGTCCCAAGTGTTGGTCGATTTCATCATCAAACTCCCATTAGAGCTCGAGCAAGACATTGTGCTGCCAAACAACCGCTGGATCTTACATATCTATGGGTCGTCCTCCATCAAGGGATAAGGCATCAGTATCCACTTGCAGTCACCGACAGGAGAGCTTCTCCAACAATCGTACCGGCTCGAGTTCAAAGCATTTAACAACAAAGCTGAGTATAAACCTATTATCGCTGGGTTACGACTCCCTAAAGCCGTTGGTGCAAAACATGTGCACGCCTTCTGAGACTCTCAATTGGTCACAAACCAGTTCAGCGGTGACTACGATGCCCTAAACAACGGATGGACGCCTACCTCCGTCTAGTACAAAACCTTGCCAAAGAATTTGACTCTTTTGAACTAATGAGAATTCTGCGTGGGGAAATGACTGTGTCGGCGCCCTCGCAGCCTCTGTAGCAACCCAAAAAACCAAGTGCAACGAACGATCAAAATTCAGTTAATCGACATGCAAGCATCCTGACCAATCAAACGAGCCTCTCCGTCGCGTCAGACATAGTTACAGATGAAATGGAAGTCGACGGGCCAATCGATCACGAGCCTACCGAACCCCCAGATTGGCGCACCCCTTTTATCAAGTATTTAACCAATGCAATCTCGCTGAACGACAAGTGGGAGGCACGCCGAATGAAGACCAAAAGCTCTAACTATATTGTCACGAACGGTAAGCTATATTGAAGGACAGAAAATAAGGTCCTCCTCACTTGCATACACGGAGAGGAGACGCGCCTTGTAATGGCGGAAACTCATGAAGGTGCTGCTTGCAACCACTTCGGTGGCTGATCGCTGGTTCTCAAAATCAAGAGCCTCGACCACTACTGGCCGACGATGGTATTAGATTGTGAAGCATACTCCAAAAATGTGACAAATTTCAGCGGCATGGGCCCAATATCCATTCACCGACCTAATTCCTCCGAACAACCGCGACACTTTATCCTTTCATGCGTTGGGCGATGGACATCATCATGCCAATGCCCAGTTAAAGACAACGACGATTCTCGCTTGTCATGACCGACTATTTCACGAAATGGGTAGAAGCCAAGGGCGCTAATCCAGGTCACCGACAAGGATGTACAAAGCTTTGTCTGGAAACAAATCATCTGTCAGCACGACCTCCCTTATGAAATAATCACCGACAACAAAGCCCAATTCAAGCCAAACAATTTCAGAGGCTGCTGTGAGTGTTGGGAAATCTGTCTGAACACTTCGACACCCCTTTACCCAAAAGGAAGCGGCCAGGACGAGGCTACGAAAAGACGATCATCGACGGGATCAAAAATGCCTCGATCTCAAAAAAGGACATTAGGCGGACGAACTCGACGGGATCCTCTGGTCCCATCAAACTACCCCAAGAAGCGCGACCGGACAAACACCATCCTCCTGGCTTATGGAATCAAAGCTATGGCCCCGGCCGAAGTGAATGTAGGCAGCCTTCGTCGAACAAAAATGCCCTAAAACATCGAACTAAACAAAGAAATGATGATTGACGCACTTGACGCGATCGAGGAACGCCGGACCAAGCCCTGCTCAGGATCCATAACTACCAACACCTCGCAGAAGCCTATTACAATAAGAGAGTGCAAACGCGACCGTTAGCAATCAATGACTTAGTCCTGAGGAAAGTGTTCAAAAACACTAAGTAATGGAAGGCAGGCAAGATCGGCGCCAATTGGGAAGGTCCTTACAAAATAGTGGAAGTCGTAAAGCCAGGAGTATACCGATTGGAGACATCAGCCAAAGAACCACTACCAAGGTCATGGAATGCCGCGAATCTCCGTAGGTATCATCACTAAGGTCGCCTGATAAAAAAAGAGTCGTGCGAATGATTCTATCATCACTTTCGCCCAGCGTCGAACGAGTAACAGCGAGTCACGTTCTTTGGCCTTACAACAGCACAAGGCACTTAACTGGACACTGAGCTAATGACCTGTCGTCACTTTCGCCTCAACTACGAGGCGAATGACTATGTATCGCGCAGAACAATTGAACTACGAATGGCTTGATCCTCCTTCCTAGGGGGTAGGCAACTGGGCATCGGGTGCAGCCATAACAAAAAACACTTATATACACAAAAAACGAGCAAGCACTGCCCCTGTGATTGGCCTTCCATTCGAGTGATTAACGGGGGATCATGGCCCACCTCGCTCCCCGAGCGATGAAACTAGGGGTTTCATCTCGCTAAATCGACTATCTCTAAGGATTGTCCTGACCGATCAAATTTTCTTCTATCGGCACAATCGACAAACGAGAAGAGGAAGAGAGCCATTAGACTCATGTCTCCCCACACGAAGCTCTTGGTCGGACCAAGCGTTTGGGAAGAAACCCATAAAATCAAGTTTCGCACAACTTGAGATTGGGGGTTGCATCTCGCTAAATAGAGTATCTCAAAGGATTGTCCGACCGGTCGAATTTGCTTCTATCGGCACAATCGAAAAACGAGAAGAGGAAGAGAGATTCAGACTCATGTCTCCCCATGCGAAGCTCTCGGTCGGACCAACAGTTCGGGAAGAAACCTATTAAATCCAGTTCTGCACAATTATCAGGATATAATACAATAAATAAAACTAAGTTGTATTAAACTAAGTCATTCTTGCTGGGGGAGCTGATCGATTGGGTGTGGCGCGTCTGGATCCTCAACGGGATCTTGTTGCATTCGAGCGGCAAGAGCAAGCTCCATCAGGACGATCGAGGGATCTGTAGTACCCTGGACACTCGGGAGATGAGTGCTCTCAGGATCCTGAGAAGTAGAGGTGTGTTCTGGAGGATGGGCAGAGGGGTTCACCATGTCTGGATTCTCCGATCGATCGGCGTCTCGCGGGTCTTGAACAATAGGTACCTGTTCCCCCTTTGGGATTTGCGACCAAAATAACCATGACCGTCACCGGATAAATACCCCCAGGTTATACCCGAACTGATCGACGCCATAGAGAGGCTCCAAGCGAAGAGGGGAGAGAGTGAGTTCATGCTCGGTGATGTCCTCCACTTTGGTCTCCTTAGCCTACTTCTTGTACTTTGCCTTGTTGGAAACCAAGATATCCTTTAGTCTCTTCGGGACTTGTAAGCCCCACTTCCCTAGAAGGTTCATAGACCCCCAACGTCCCAAAAGCCTGGCTATGGAGGTACAGCTTGGCCTCATGCTTGTCCCGGTCGGTCATATACTTCCTAACTCGAACCGACGATTGCACTTCGATAACATGTTGGCCTCAGCACGCTTTCGCTTGAGAAACGCCTCGTAAGTACGCGACCGTCTCAGGCGATCCATCTCCCTATTCGTTCTCTTGAGACTCTTCAGCCTTCTCTTTTTCAATGCGCTTGATGGTCTCCCGATCGATCTCCCTCTCCTTCTCAAGCTTGGTTATCCTATGTTTGGATAGTTTGCATTCGTGATTGAGACGGTTCTTATCCGAAACCACTTTATTCCCCTTCTCAAGGACGCCCTTCTTGATCACCTCAAATTTGGCATCCTTAGCCGCCATGGCCGCCTCGGCCTTGCCAAGGTCGACCTTAGCCGTCCGTAGACCCATCTTGTACTCCAGGATGAAAAGTTTCGAGCAAGCAGTGGCGCAGTGAATAAGTTAAAAAAAGTGTCAATAAAACAAAGAAAAACTGATTTGCAACAGGAGCAGAGAAAGACTTACGATCACATCCGCCCGAACCTTCTCAGCGTATTTTTTTCTGGAAACGCGAGTTCCGAGACTTCAGCATAACTCGTACCCCTCCCCTGATCTGCCGGATCAGGTCACTGTGATGTGGGTTTTATATCACTCTCAAATTAACCTTATTCCCACTTTACTTTCTCATATAAGAGGTTCAGTGTAGTACTTAAGGATCAAATCCCCAGAGACTCTAGGATTGCACAATAGACTTATTGCTGTCGAGTTAAAGCTTGATAAATGATAATAATAGTAAATAAAGTGATTTCATGATTGATTTAGTTTGTGAATGTTAAATTAAGGGATTAGACTTAGGGTGAACTCTCAGGGAAGATTAATCATTGTATATTAAAATATTACTAGGGTTTTGTTTAAGTACCGTTCTCGAACTCAAACCTCAGGGTTTAGAAGATCACTCTCGCGCATCTCAGTTGAGTATCGATCGATGTCCATATAGTGGTATCGATCTAAACGCTACTGGTTTCGCGATTTGATGGGTTCTCTAAACTTCTAATTCAACGCTCGTTTGTTACCAATTTTTTAGATTGTTTAAGATATGTTCAGGGTCATAACCAGGCTCTCGCTTGCGTTATGGAACTCTAACTTCTAAGATTCAGGTAATTAAATTCAACTTAGCATTAAGAGTAACTTAGACAAATAACCAAGAAGATTACCCTAACAATTCTATAAACTCAACAAGACATTACTACCATGAAGAACCCTAAATCTAACAATGAACTACTCAGACATAGCAATAAAGAACATGATTACAGTCTGAATAAATTGAAGTAAATAAAATGAGTAAAAAGATAAGGAGTTCAAGATCTTCTATGTAATAATGGTCAGTTCTCTCTCCAATAGATGTAGCAAGGTATTCCAACTCTTAGAACTAATTCTCTGGCGGCCTCTTAAACTAAGATAGAAAAGCCTAATAAATAGTCTATTTCTCAGCCAATGACTTGTATTGCAAATGATGAAACTTCTGGGTAAAATTTGTAATTTCTCAGGTTTTCATAATCTCGCAGCCGACTAGGCCGTCGATCGACGCACAATGTGTGACGTCGATCGATGCTTCATAAATAAGCTGAATCTGACTCTGATTACTTCCAATGAGTACAAAGCTCTAATTGCTTCCAATGAGCACAAAGCTCTAATTGCTTCCAATGAGTACCTAGACCTGTAAATACTCCAAAACATAGTCTAGACACACATAATAGACCCTAAATAAAGCCTACAACATGGCCTTAAAATGGTAATAAATATGCTATATCTACTCCACCCAAACTTAACCTTTTGCTTGTCCTCAAGCAAACTAAGTCTGTGAAAGAGGTTTTGAATAGCGAAGACTCACATAAGGTATAAGTATAATTGTCACCTTACTTTGTTGCAACCATATCCTATCAAGTCAATCATAAAGAAATATTATATACCCTATCCTAGTATAGCAACCAAATCCAGTCCACCAACAACTTAGCAAATACTAGTCTGACTCACCCCTCCACTGATTTCATTTCTTTACATAAAATAAAAGTGTAGGCTTTACCTTGGGAGTATCGATTAAAGGACACATGGACTCTTACCTCTGTAAGTATCTGAACAACTATGCACAAAGTCTTCTCTGATTCCTTTCTTCCCGTTTTTTTCTCTGAATCTTTTTAGATCTCGAACTTAATGGACAATGATGCTGATAAAGTCCATCTTGCCATCTCATTTTCAAGTTTTTTTTCTTTTTCTTTTGGTTTTTGGGAAAAGTTGTAGGCGAATAGTAGGGTCATCGGTAATGTACCTACCCCTCACTTCCAACAATGTGTGATCACTCCTCCGAATTAGAATAGTGGGATCATAGGTAATTTACCTACCCCTATGCATCTCGGGAAGTCATCTCAATCTTTTAAGTTATTATGCAGATGCTGAGGAGAAAGTGAGAAGGGATTCAAAGGTGCAATGACTTGTACCTATAAACTTGCAGAAGAAATCCGATCCAGTGTATGCCAAGCCCCAAAGCAAGTAGATAATGTCGGGATTAGTGTTGGAAATCAGCTTCAGTTCCTTCAAACTTTCTAAAGTGTGATATAGTGGCAGGATGATCAACTCTGGTGTCTCTAGTAATATATGTAAACAACTTTTTAAGAATGATGCTAAAGTGTCGTTAGTCAATAATAAATCTTGATCATAGTCCCCTTCTTGACATAATAAAACTTATAGAAAAACTTATATATATATATAGTAGATAAACCTCAAAATAAATTAAATAGCATTAGCGAACCTCCCCTAGATTAAAATTACACTTTCTCCAGTGTAATTCATCTCGGATAGGTTAGAGATATTAAATCATAAGTAAATAGTGTAAGTAGAATACTCTATACCTCTCTCTGTATGAGAGTGACGATTGATGGTTATAAGTTTATGTCGACCGATGGTAAACCATCACCGTCGATCGATGGGGGACCCAAACTATCTACTAAATCGTCTTTGTTAGATCACTATCGATCGACAGCAATTATGTGCCGTTCATCGATGCTAGGCGTATCAGACTGAAATTTTGCCTGTGTTTAGTCTCCATTCTGGTCAGCTCTCTTTGGATTAGCTCTGTTAGACACTCAAACACACATCAAACATCCAAACAGCATAATAATAATAGTAAGTCTAAATCCAAAGGCAACAAAATAAAATAAGTACTAATATAAGTCTGAAAATGAGATAAGAGACGAAGGAGTAACAAAGGAGACTACTCCTCATCTGAGGTATCCGAGTCGATCTATTGCTGCTGTGCGGGTCCTGGTGGTGATCTCGATCTGGTCCAGGGACGGTTGAGACACTGGCATCGAGACATCATCTCCACCTTGCCCATATATCACAAAGTGTGTCCACCACGACTCTCTGGAAGTCACCATGGTCATGGATGCGGATCTCTGGAATCTGAGGGAAGGCTGGGAGATGTGGAGGTGGCCATGCTGGCTCGTCTGATGCGACTAGATGGGCTGGTCGGAGGCCTCCTCTGCGGCGTACTCTGGGAGGTGTTGTGTGGAGGTGTTGCTCAGCTGGTCTGAAGGCAAGGCGATCTGGATCATCATCAAAACCTGTCACCCCTTGTGTTGGAAGCGCTATCATCCTAGGCCCATCGTCATCCAAAAAAGACCAATAGCGTCCCTCCTTCAGCCATCCAGTCCTCGCCAAATGCCCATCATCCATGAAACACAAGTCCCTCTCTACTGAGGCTCCCTCAAAGCTGATGCCAAGAAAGCTGAATAGAGGCGTCAAGAGGCTCCCAATCGCCTCCTTCTTCGAGCCATAACCCTTGAAGGATTTCTCCTTCAGGGTCGCCAAGTGCTCAGAAAAAAACAGCTCCCAAGTTCACCCGTTGATTGCTCACTGGTGGCCAAAGATCTCGTCATTGAGCCCCACCAAATCCCTGACAGAGCAGTACATCAGTGTGAGATCCGGAACCCTAACCTTGTTGGGTTCCATCTTGCACAATAGATTGTTGGCAAGGACCTTCATGAAATAGCGCAGGGTGGGGTGACAGATATCCATCTTAGTGGCAGAGCCCGAGTCAGAAGGGCCTATAGCGATGAGTCCCCAAAAGAAGGCATACCAGGGAAAGGAGTGACTGTACAGGCGAGAGTACCAATGTCGAACCCATAGATCTCCCAGAGCTGCAGAATGGTGATCCGGTACTTGATGCCTCTGATTAGAAAATTCAAGGTAGCCTCATTCACCAGCTTTACCCAAGGGCTCTTGTAGGGAACCTAAGCTGTGGGGATGCACTATCGGACCAGGTCGGGATAGAGAGGGTATGGCTTAGTAGCCATGTTTCCCAGTCCTAGCTCCTGCACCATCTATGTGAAGTCTGTCAGGAGCCAAGCTTCTTCAAGGTGCGTTTGTCGACGAACCTGGTGGGCTCGATAGAAACGCTTTGCCAAGCGTTATAGTAGAGGCTGTCAAAATTTTCCTACTCCTCATGCGCAGGACAATGGGTGCATTCCCTCGATGCTACCACTTTCCCAGGGTGAGGGAACTTCTAGAACGTCTCAAGTAAACTCTCTTCCTCTTTGGGCCAAGGGTCTCGGCATGGAGGAACCCATGGCAGAGCACTGGACCTACTGGCCTTGTATCATGCCTTGCTGCGCCTTTTATTCATCTGCATTTAATAAACAAAGCCAAGAATCAGAATCAATGTAAAGGTAAACGACCATTGATCGATGGTCCCGCATGGCATCTATCGATTTGTCCTCAAGGCTATCGATTGACGGTGCCTCATGGACATCGATCGATACTGCATCGCGAACCATGGGATATGAAATCCAAAAGAACAAGCTCAAACCGTGCAAATCATATGTAAAGATGGTAGATAGTTCCTAATCTAGTACTCTAGCACCTTAGAGCGTTCTAAATTTTGGGTTAACACTATAAAATTTTGATTTTTCTGCAAAACCTAAAAGTTTCCCTAAACTAAGAGATTTAGAGAACATACCTTGAAGATCGGGTGATTTAGTGAACTAAACAGTAAGAGAGGGTGAAAATCGAGTGAATTAGGCTCAATAACGAGCAAAGTCGGCCAAGAATCGAGAGAAATCGGGTGCCTACTCATTTTTGTGTTTTGGTGGTTTTGAGAAAAGTGATTTATGAAATGGGGTCGTGTCGAGTTACCCACTCGACAGCCGACCTTCGATTGACGGTTCTATAGGGGCGTCGATCGATGGTATGTTCTGTGACTCCCTTTTTACTTAATAAATATGTAAATGCATAAATAGTTAATTAATTAATTAATTTTTTTAGATTTAGTGGGTTGCCTCTCAATTAGCGCTTGTTTAAAGTCATCATCTTGATAAAAATTGGGTTTATCAGTCGGGGTCAGGCACCTCCGACGCACGGTCTGAGTGTGCGGAATTTCAGCTTCAGCCCAATAATGTTTCACTCTCACCCCTTTCACCATGAAATCCTGTCCTTTAGGATTAAATATAACAACTGCCCCACTAGGCGTAACTTTTTTAATCGTGAAGGGTCCAGACCAACGAGAACGTAGTTTTTCGGGAAACATAGTTAAACGCGAATTATTCATGAGTACTTGATCGTTCGGTTCAAGATGCCTAGAAATGATTTTCTTGTCATGCTAGGCTTTCGTTCTTTCTTTGTATAACTTCGAGTTTTCGTAGCCGTAGTGCCTAATTTCATCTATCTTATTTAGCTTAATCAATCTCTTTTCTGCAGCGGATTTAGCATCGAAATTTGTCGTTTGGATGGTCTGTTCTGATTTATGCATTAATTCTACCGGAGATGGCATGCTTTTCCATAGAGTAAGTGAAATGGGGTAGTTCCTAACGGTGTTTTAAATGCTGTACGGTATGCCCAAAGCGCATCAACAAAGACATAGCGTTCTTTATTGCATGTTCGGATAAACATATGTAGCTCTGTTCAAACATATTAGCTCTCACTAGAACTGCTTTGATTTCTTCAGCTTGCACATTCACTACTCTTCCGTCTGTAGTTCGTGCATTACCATTCTCATCTCTGTAGATGCCATACTCATCTTTATTTTCCTAATGAAAAAGTATACCTTGCTCAAAATGCCAGTCGATCGATGGTTGTTTGATCCAGTCGATCGATTGTGGACTTCCTGGATTATAGGCATTGGAAGGACGAAGTTTGTGTATCTCCGGAAATGTGCTGTCGATCAATGCTCGATGGATGCTGTCGATCGATCTAGGATGCTTGGAAGTGTATGGAACATTACAGATCGTCTCGTTCTTCTGCTCCCCAATGTCCATCAACGCTGTAAGATGCACATCGATCGATGGCTGCTGCTGTCATCTGAATAAATTACCTGATCCATTAGGAATAATAAGGGCATCTGCAACATCCTCCTTAGATATATGTAGGATTCTCCCATAAAGACAATGTGCACGTCCGTCTGGGTTTCTGAAAATTCCGAACTCATCTGGTCTAAAACGACCAATATCTGTATCTTCTGCTCCAAGTTCGTGTTCTGGTTCGTCTGATGTCGTTCGATGGCCCGAAGTTGCCGTCGATCGATGCTCAATAACCAAATTGTTGCCCAAAAAGGTTTCCAGCTCCATTAGCCATGGCAAGTATATCCGCTACATCTTCCCTCGTGACATTTAGTAGTGTGCCATCCACAGCTCTTGCGTGACCGTCTGGATCTCTCATAATACTGAACTCATCTGGTTGTAGATAACCATATTCCTTCTTGCGTTCTTGATGTGGGGTTTTATATCACTCTCAAATTAACCCTATTTCCCAATTTTACTCTTTTAAATAAGAGGTCCAGTGTAGTACTTGGGGATCAAATCCACAGAGACTCTAAGATTGCACAATAGACTTATTGCTGTCAAATTAAAGCTAGAAAAAATTATAATAATAATAAATAAAGTGATTTCAAGATTGATTTGGTTTGTGAAGGTTAAATTAAGGTAATAGACTTATGAAGAATTCTCAGGTAGGATTAAGCGCTGCAGACTGATAGATTGCTAGGGTTTTAATAAAGTAGCGTTCTCGAACTCAAACCTTAGGGTTTAGGAGATCGCTCTCGCGCACCTCAATTGAGTATCGATCGATGTCCATATTGTGGTATCGATCGATGCTCTTTCTAAACGTTACTGGTTTCGCGGTTTGATGGGCTCTCTAAACTTCTAATTCAACTCCCGTTTGTTACAAGTTATTTAGATTGTTTATGATAGGTTCGGTGTCATAACCATGCTCCCGTTTGCACTATGGAACTCTAACTTATAAGATTAAGGTGATCAAATTCAACTTAGAATTAAGAGCAACTTAAACAAAGAACCAAGAAGATTACCCTAACAATTCTATAAAATCAGCAAGACATTACTACCATTGAAAAACCCAAAATTTAACAATGAATTACTTAAACATAACAATAAAGAACATGATCAAAGTCTGCGTAAATTGCATTAAATAAGTTGAGCAAAGAGATAAGGAGTTCAAGATCTTCTCCGTAATAATAGTCAGATGTCTCTCTACAATTGATATATCAAGGTATTCCAACTCTTAGAACTATTTCTCTGGCGGCCTCCTAAACTAAGACAGAAAACCCTAATAAATAGTCTAAATTTCGGCCAGGGACTTGTCTTGCAAATGATGAAACTTCTGGGTAAAACT
Source organism: Moricandia arvensis (assembly GCA_905132765.1). Taxonomy (NCBI): domain Eukaryota; kingdom Viridiplantae; phylum Streptophyta; class Magnoliopsida; order Brassicales; family Brassicaceae; genus Moricandia; species Moricandia arvensis. Next base: position 245,032 of record CAJHQP010000154.1, read on the forward strand.
TGTAATATTTCTCAGGTCTTCATTAATCTCGCAGCCGACTTGGCTGTCGATCAACGTACAATGTGCGACGTCGATCGATGCTATATAAATAAACTGAATCTGACTCTGAGTTTGTGGCTGAGCATCCTAATTGCTCCAAAATTGCCCAAAAGCTCAAATCGTTTCAAATGAGTACCTAGACCTGTAAGTACTTCAAAACATAGTCTAGACACATAATAGACCCTAAACAAAGCCTATAACATGACCTAAAACTGGTAATAAATAGGCTATATCAAATCCCCCAAACTTAACCTTTTCAAGCAAACTAAGCATGTGAAAGAGGTTTTGAAAAGCAGAGACTCACATGATGTCTAAGTATAACTGTCACCTTACTTTGTTGCAACCACATCCTATTAAGTCAATCACATAGGAACTTTATATACCCTATCCTAGTATAGCAACCAAATCTAGTCTACCAATAACTTAGGAAATACTAGTCTGACTCACCCCTCTACTGATTTCATTTCTTTACATAAAATAAAAGTGTAGGCTTTACCTTGGGAGTATCGATCAAAAGACACATGGACTCTATCTCTGCAAGTATCTGAACGACTAGGCACAAAGTCTTCTCTGATTCCTTTCTTCCCCCTTTTCTCTCTGAATCTTTGTAGATATCAAACTTAATGGACAATGTTGTTGATAAAGTCCATCTTGCCATCTCATTTTTGATTTTCCTCTTCTTTTCTTTTTTTTTGTTCTTTTATCGTTTGCATTTTCGGCGAAGTTTTAGGCGAATAGTGAGGTCATCGGTAATGTACCTAGCCATCTTTTCCAACAATGTGTGATCATTCCTCTGGATTAGAATAGTGGGATCATAGGTAATGTACCTACCTCTCTGCATCTCGGGAAGTCATCTCAATATTTTAAGCTATTAGGTATATGCTAATAAAAAGAGGAAGGGAACCAAAGGTGCAATGACTTGTACCTACAGACTTGAAGAAGGAATTCGATTCAATGTATACCAAGCCCCAAAGCAAGAAGATAATGTCAGGATTAGTGGTGAAAATCAGCTTCGGTTCTTTCAAACTTTCTAAGCAAGTGTGATGTAGTGGCAAGATGATCTACTTTGGTATCTCTAGTAATCTCTTCAAACAACCTTCTAAGATTGGTGCTAAAGTTTGGTTGGTCAATAATAAATCTTGATCATAGTCCCCTACTTGACTCAGCAAAATTTTTTATAAAACTTATATATATATATATATATATATATGTATGTAAGTAGAATACTCGATACCTTTCTCTGTATGAGAGTGTCGATCGCTGGTTATAAGTGTGTGTTGACTGATGGTAAACCATCAGCGTCGATCGATGGGGGATCCAAACTATCTACTAAACGTCTTTGTTAGATCGCTATCGATCGAGATAAACTAGATGTCGTCGATCGATGCCAGGCGTATCAGAATGAAATCATGCGTGTGTCTAGTCTCCATTCTGATCATCTCTCTTTCGGTTAGCTCTGTTAAACACTCAAACACACATCAAACATCCAAACATCATAATAATAATAAGTCTAAATCTAAGGACAACAAAATAAAATAAGTACTAGTATAAGTCTGAAAATGAGATAAGAGACGAAGGAGTAACAAAGGGGACTACTCATCTGAGGTGTATGTGTCTGGCTGCTGCTGCTGTGTTGCGGGTCCTGGTGGTGATCTCGCTCTGGTCCTGGGATGGCTGAAACACTGGCATCGAGACATCGTCTCCACCCTATCCTATATAGCACGGAGTGCGTCCACCACGACTCTCTGGAAGTCACCATGGCCGTGGATGGGGATCTGGTATCTAAGGGAAGGCAGGGAGAGATGGAGGTGGCTGTGCTGGCTCGTCTGCTGCTGCTGCTGCTGCTACTGGATGGGCTGGTCTAAGGCCTCCTCTGTGGCGTACTCTGAGAGGTGCTGTGTGGAGGTGCTGCTCAGCTGGTTTGAAGGCAAGGCATTCTGGATCATCATCAAAACCTGTCACCCCTGGCGCTGGAAGCGCTATCATCCTAGGCCCCTCGTTATCCACAAAAGACCAATATTCTCCCTCCTTCAGCCAGCCAGTCCTCGCCAAGTGCCCGTCATCCATGAAATGCAAGTCCCTCTCCACTAGGCTCCCTCAAAGCTGATGCCAAGAAAGCTGAATAGAGGCGTCAAGAGACTCCCAATCGTCTGCTTCTTTGGGCCAGAACCCTTGAAGGGTTTTTCGTTTAGGGTCGCCAAGTGCTCAGCAGAAACAGCCCCCAAGTTCACCCTCTGATCGCTCACTGGTGGGAAAAAATCTCGTCATCGAGCCCCACCAAATCTCTGCTAGAGTAGTACAGAAGTGTGAGATCCTGAACCCTAACCTTGTTGGGTTCTATCTTGCACAACAGAGTGTTGGCAAGGACCTTCATGAAGTAGTGCAGGGTGAGGTGACGGATATTCGTCTGAGTAGCAGAGCTTGAGTCGAAAGGGCTTGTAGCAGACCGGGGAAAGGAGGAACTGTATAGGCGAGAGTCCCCAAAAGGAAGGCAGAACGGGGAAAGGAGCAACTGTACAGGAAAGAGTACCAATCTCGAATCCATAGATCTCACAGAGCTTCGGAATGGTGATCCGGTACGTGATGCCTCTGATGAGAAAAGTCAAAGTAGCCTAATTTGCCAGCTTTACCGAGGACTCTTGTAGAGAGAACATGAGCTGTGGCGATGCACTGTCAGACCAGGTCTGGATAAAGAGGGTATGGCTTAGTAGCCATGGTGCCCAGTCCTAGCTCATGCACCATCTATGTGAAGTCTGTCAGGAGCCCCAGCTTCTTCAAGGTGCATCTATCGATGAACCTGGTGGGCTCAATAGAAACGTGTTGCCAAGCGTTATAGTAGAGGCTGTCAAAATTGTCCCACTCGCGCACATCACAATGGGTGCATTCCCTCGATGCTACAGATTTCCTAGGGTCAGGGAAGTTCTCGAATGTCTCAATTAAACCCTCTTCTTTCTTGGGCCAAGGATCTCGGCATGGAGGACCTTGTGGCGGAGCACTGGAGCTACCGGTTGCGTATTGTGCTTTGGTGCGCCTCTCGTTCATCTGCATTTAATAAAAAAAACCAGAATCAGAATCGATGTGAAGACAAACAACCATCGATCGATGGTGCATCATGGTCATCGATTGATGTGATCTCATGCCTATCAATCGAAAGCGCCGCATGGGCATCGATTGATGTTTCATCGCGAACCATGGGATTGGAAATCCAAACGAACAAGCTCAAATCGTGAAAATCATATGTAAAGATGGTAGATAGTTCCTAATCTAGTACTCCGTCACCTTAAATCGTTCTAAATTCCGGGTTAACACCATAAAATTTTATTTTTCCACAAATTCTAACAATTTCCATAAACTAAGAGATTTAGAGAACATACCTTGATGACCGGGCGATTTAGTAAACTAAACAGTAAGAGAGGGCGAAATCGAGTGAGTTAGGATCAAGAACGAGCAAAATTGGCCAAAATTCGAGAGAGAAATCGAGTTCCCACTCTTATTTGTGTTTTGGTGGTTTTGAACAAAAAATGATTTATGAAATGGGGTCGTTTCGAGTTAACCTACTCGACAGTCGACCGTCAATCAACGGTCATATAGGGGCGTCGATCGATGGTCTCTTTTATGACTTTTTTTTACTTAAGAAATTTGTGAATGCATACATAATTAATTAAATTTTTCTATTATATATTTATTATTTTATCATTATTATTATTATTATTATTATTATTATTTTTGAAATGGGTTTATCATTCGGGGTCAGGCACCTCCATACGCATGGTCTGAGTGTGCAGAATTTCGGCTACAGCCCAATAATTTTTCACTCTCTGCCCATTCACCATGAAATGCTCTCCTTTAGGATTAAATAGGACGACTTCCCCACAAGGCGTAATTCTTTTATGGTGAAGGGTCAGGATCAACGAGAACGTAGTTTTCGGGAAACAGAGTTAGACGCGAGTTCTACAGGTGTACTTGATCGTTCCGTTCTAGGCTTTTGTTTTTCTTTGTATAACTTCGAGTTTTCGTAGGCATGGTGCGTTATCTCGTCTAGCTCATTTATCTGGATCAATCTCTTTTCTGCTGCGGGTTTAGTATCAAAATTTTTCTTTTTGATGGCCCATTCTGCTTTATGCGTTAATTCTACAGGGAGATGGCATGCTTTTCCATAGAGTAAGTGAAATGGGGTAGTCCCTAACAGTGTTTTAAATGCTGTTCGGTATGCCCAAATCGCATCATCCAATTTTAGAGACCCGTCCTTTTGGGTTATCCTACCGTCTTTTCTAAGATTTCCTTGATTTGACGGTTGGATACTTCTACTTGTCTGCTGGTTTGAGGATGATAGGTTGTGGCTACTCGTTGGTGAACTCCATGTTTCTTGAGTAGTTTTTCGAACGCTCTGTTTATAAAGTGAGTAACTCCATCGCATATGACTACTCGAGGAACTCCAAATCTAGGAAAGATGACGCTTTTAAAAGAGTTCAACGACTACGGAAGCGTCATTTTTCGGAGTTGCTATCGCTTCGACCCATTTGGATATGCGGTCTACGGCAACTAGAATGTACTTATTTTTGTGCAAAGAAGGGAAATGGCCCATGAAATCGATACTCCAACAATCAAACACTTCAAATTCAAGTCTGAAATTTTGTTCCATTTCGTTTCTCTTGCTAATTTTTCCTCATCTTTGGCAGGGGTCACATTTTGCTACGTAGGCTTGAGCATCACGAAACATAGATGGCCACCAAAAGCCTGCCTGTAGAATATATGACACTATCTTGAAACTGGTGAAATGTCCGGCGTAATAGGATCCATGACAATGATACAAAATTTCATGAGTTTCGCTTCCAGCAACACATCGTCTGTATATGACATAAGAGCAGTTTCACTGGCGTAGTATATTGCATGAAAATTTTTCTCTTTCTTTTTCCCAAGTACCGCGCCTAAATCGAAATCGCTGGCGTCGCACATAATCTCAAATGGTAGATCCCAGTCTAGTGTTTGGACAACAGGGGCAGATACGTGTGCTGATTTGATTTCTTTAAAGGCCTCGAGACATTCAGGTGTCAAAAGGAATTTCACCTCTTTGCACAGGAGCGTAGTGAGGGGTCGAGCAATTTTGTTAAAATCTTTTTATGAATCTCCTACAAAATCCAACGTGTTGACATTAGCGGGTGGCGGCAATCCAGTCATTAGTTCAATCTTTGCCTTGACGACCTCAATTCCGGCCGCTGTGACTTTGTGTCCCAAGTCAATTCCGTTGTGACCATAAAGTGTCATTTTTCCCAATTCAAAACCAAATTTTTTTCTTCACATCTAGCTAGTACCTTGGACAGATTATCGATAAAAGTTTTGAAATTCGGACCATATACTGAGATATCGTCCATGAAAACCTCCATGAGATCCTCAATCATATCGGTGAATATCGACATCATGCATCTCTGGAAAGTCACAGGGGCGTTATAGAGGGGAAAGGCATCCTGCAATATGCAAACGTTCCATAGGGACAAGTGAAGGTGGTCTTTTATTGAACATCCGGATGTATGGGAATTTGGAAAAATCCTGAATTCCCATCGAGAAAACAGTAGTATTCGTGGCTCACAAGCCTTTCAAACATCTGATCGATAAAGGGTAAAGGGAAATGATCTTTCGTATCGTAGAATTCATTTTCCTGTAATTGATACACATCATATGTCCGTTTAGAGTTCTCATAGGGATCAATTCATCTTTGTCATTCTTTACCACTGTAATTTGGCCTTTCTTCAGAACACCATGAACCAGACTAACCCAGTTGCTGTCCGAGATCGGGTAGATAATGCCTGCTTCTAAAAGTTTCTTAATATCCTTTTTGACGACTTCCTTCAGGTTGGGATTTCATCTCCTCTGATGCTCAAAGGATGATTTTGATTCATTGTCTAGGTGTATTCTATGCATGCCTAAATTGGGAGAGATTCTCAGAATGTCATCTAACAAATATCCGAGAGCCTTGCGGTGCTTCCGCAATTTATTCAGTAACAATGCCTGCTCTCGCTACTCATGTTTTCATTTATGATGACAGCATATGAGTTTTCATAAAGGAAAACATATTTAAGACCAGCGGGAAGTGGTTTAAGCTCGATTTTAGGTGTTTTCGCTTTGCTCCAGTCATCGGTTACGGTACGTTATCGATCGATGGTTGTATCGGGGTGTCGATTGACGGGGGTGGATAGATCGAGCTCCTCAATATCAACATTGAAGACCTCCTCTGTGGTATCCATCAACCCTGTATAATCTTCATTCTGGTCATCTATCGCAAAGATGTCCCTTTCAAGAGATGTAGTTGCTCTCGAGAGAGGATCATTTGAGCACATAACCTTGAATAATTCTTCTGCTAGGTCGGATAGATAATCGATATGGTAGGTTTGACCGTCGATCAAGGGATGTTTTTATTAATTGTTCCATGTCAAAGACCATCGGTATCTTCCCGATATTGAGGCATATACGCCCTCCTCTGACATCAATGATTGTTCCAATAGTGGCCAGGAAAGGTTTTCCTAAAATAATCAGGTTTCTAGGTTCTTGCTCGTATTTAATCTCTATGAAATCTGCGGGTATATCGCAGTCATGAATGCGTACGGGCACATCCTCAAGCACGCCTTCCGGAATCCTAGTGGATCTATCAGCTAAAATGAGAGTGACCCTGGTAGGTTGAAACTGTGTTAGCCCGAAGGTGACTGCAACTGAATAAGTCATCAAATTTACACTAGAGCCTATTGCAGAGGGATTTGGAATCTCTAATCGCTAATAATGAAGTCCAGAACAAAACTACCGGGATCAGTGAGTTTAACTGGAGTTTTTCCTTGAATAATTTCGCTCACTTCTTTGGATACCATCATCACGCAGTGCTCTAATTCATGTAATCCTTGTGTTGTCGCATCTTTCAAGTACTGCTTAATAGCATATGAGATGTGAATTGAAACGCTAAGTGGCATCTCAATGCTTACTTTGTCAAACGCTTTCTTGCATATCGTTTTATCCAGCTGCTTCTTTTTGTGCTTAGCGGTTTTTTTGAGGAAAGAGGGCGTTTTCTTTATAGACCCTTGTTCTAACTGGTTCGGTTGGTTATAGATCAGAGTTTCGATCGATTATAGCTTCGGAGTGTTGCTCGATTCTCGGTGACGAGAGGTGATCGATGTTTCCTACTTCCATGATCTTTTCTTTTTGGTTATTAAACAATTCCTCAAGATCGTAAGTCTGGTCCAATTCTTCAGCTTCGAGAGCAATCTCAGGAATCTGCTCATTAGCTGCGAGCGAGACGGGGTATGATTTTTCTTTTTCATCTGTCGCGATTTTCGCGAATTCATTGATAGTGATGCTTTCTTTAACTCTAGGGGTGAATTGTCTACCACTTCGTAGAGCCACGACATTGCAGTAGCTCATGGGGTTTGCGTCCATTTTACCAGGTAAGAATCTGTCCTCTCTCCTGATGTACATAGCGTTACTCGCCACTTGGCTGTCGATCCACTTAATGTGTTCGCTTAGAGTTTCAAATTTTTTTGTCATCTTCGAGTATATCAGATCTAACTTCTCATTGAGGTCAGCGGGTATTCTATGATTTCATGTGAAGACTTGATTCATCTTTGACTTTAAACTTCTTTCGTGTCTGTCCACAGTGGTGTCGTAGTTGCTTCTGAAATTGCCAGTGCTTTCCCTAAATTATTGTTTGTTCAAACTCATCACTTCAGATAACTCAACTCGCTTTTCAAAGTCGGGAAAAACAGCATCTTCCAGAAGGGCCGCAACTGATGCCAGAGTCTTTCTAACTCGGATTGAGGGCTCCTCCTTTTCGGCGTCTCTCTTTTCGAAAGTTCTACCTAAAGCTATGTTCTCTCAGTCTTTTAGCGCTTGCGGGGCTTCGGGTACTGAAGTTCCCCTCGCTGGCTGTATCAAGGATGGTTTGATAGTCTAGGTTTAGTCCTCTATAATAAGTGTTGACGAGTTGGGGTTCTGAGAATCCATGGTGAGGGCACAAAAGCTGGTAGCCTTTGAATCTCGCCCAGACGTTTTTAAAAGATTGACGGCTACCTCGAATGAATGTGGATATTTCTCGTTTTGTCCCCCAGTATATGTTCTCGTCAAAGAAGTGGTTGATGAAGGCGCTTCTAATATCTTCCCAACAAGTCAGGAATACTGGTTGTAGCTGGTTCAGCCACCTCTTGGCGTGACCTTCAAGGGAAAAAGGAAAAACTTTCCAGCGATTGAAATCGCAGTTCACCATATCTTCTAGCATCTCGATGTGATCGTTCGGGTGTTCAGTAGGAAAAGAAATGAACAGATTTTTGCTCGCCATAATTAGGAAGTCGATATCAAGCTCAAAGCTTCTTCTGCGGTTGTCTGATAATCGAATTGCAGAGCTATTGGAATAGGTTCTCCTGGGGTTAAGCTAATCGAGCATTGGCAGTTCATGATTTATCTCATTCGTTGGAGATTTAGTGTTTTGATCAGGAATTGCAGCCCCCTTATGTTTAATAAGTTGACTTGCTTTGTTTCTCTTATTGTTCATTGGTTTAATCAATAATACATTCTTATTGTCAGAATCAGTAAAGGCGTACTTACCTGCTTCCGGCTGATCGGTATCGATCGATGGCAATGGAAGGGTGTCGCCCGACAGTAGTGGACTCGCGTCAATAGCCTCCGGATACTCTCCGTCGATCGATTCTTGTTGTCCCAAGTACATATTCTCCCCTTTAAGTACATGTGTCAAAGGATCAAGGAAAGAATAATTCAGCAAACAGTAAAGTGAAAATGTAGACAATATTCTAAAAAAGTCTAATGCCAATAAGAAAGAGTTCCCGGCAACAGCGCCAAATTTGATGTGGGGTTTTATATCACTCTCAAATTAACCCTATTTCCCACTTTTACTCTCTCAAATAAGAGGTTCAGTGTAGTGCTTAGGGATCGAATCCACAGAGACTCTAAGACTGCACAATAGACTTACTGTTGTTGAATTAAAGCTAGATAAATGATAATAATAATAAATAAAGTGATTTCAATATTGATTTGGTTTGTGAAGGTTAAATTAAGGGAATAGACTTCGGGACAATTCTCAGTTAGGATTAGGTGCTGCAGACTGATAGATTGCTAGGGTTTTAATTAAGTATTGTTCCCGAACTCAAACCTCAGGGTTTAGTTGATCACTCTCACGCATCCTAGTTGAGTATCAATCGATGTCCATATTGTGGTATTGATCGATGCTCTTTCTAAACGGTACTGGTTTCGCAGTTTGATGGGTTCTCAAAACTTCTAACTCAACTCTCGTTTGTTACCAGTTATTTATATTGTTTAAGATAGGTTCAGGGTCATAACCATGCTCTCGCTTGTGCTATGGAACCTTAACTTCTAAGATTAAGGTGATCAAATTCAACTTATCATTAAGAGCAACTTAAAAAGAACCAAGAAGATTATCCTAGCAGTTCTATAAAATCAGCAAGACATTACTACCATTGAAAAAACCCTAAATCTAACAATGAATTACTTAGACATAACAATAAAGAACATGATCAAAGTCTGAATAAATTGCATTAAATAAGTTGAGCAAAGAGATAAGGAGTTCAAGATCTTCTTTGTAATAATGGTCAAATCTCTCTCTCTCTCTCTCTCCAATAGATGTAGCAAGGTATTCCAACTCTTAGAACTATTTCTCTAGCGGCCTCCTAAACTAAGATAGAAAATCCTAATAAATAGTCTAAATTTCGGCCATGGACTTGTCTTGCAAATGATGAAACTTCTGGGTAAAACTTGTAATCTCTCAGGTCTTCATTAATCTCGCAACTGACTTGGCCGTCAATCGACGCACAATGTATGACGTCGATCGATGTTTCATAAATAAATTGCATCCGACTCTGAGTTTCTGGCTGAGCATCCTAATTGCTCCAAATTAGCCCAAGAGCTCCAACAGTGTCTAATGAGTACCTAGACTTGTAAATACTCAAAATATAGTCTGGCCACACATAATAGACTGTAAACATAGCCTATAACATGGCCTAAAACTAGTAATAAATAGGCTATATCAGTTCTGCAGCTGAATCTAGTTCGGACTCTGCTTCTGGATCAGTATCGATCAATGGCATAAGGTTACCGTCGATCGATGCCGATTTCCCGAATTGAAGGGAAATTTGATAAACACCAGCCTCTTCCATATCAATACCACAGTATTCGATTATCTCTCTTTCTCTGTAATCTTCGTTGTACTCGAGGTAGGCTGGGTTGTAACCACCATCTGCGTGGCAGTTGTTAATCGGTTCTGGAGTAGGGTTATCGATCTATAAAGAAGGGTGGGTGTCGACCGATTGTTGAACTGAAAACGTGTCGATCGATTGTTTAGGCTGGGTATCAAGCACTCCATCTTCCGACCCTTCATTGAACCCATAATCGCAGAAGCATGTGGCCACAAGTTCTGCATCATTACACAATTCAATCAGAGTGCCTTGCTCTTATTGTTGACAAGTTAATATAAAATATTTTGATCAATTAGAGATAGATACAATCTGTTGAGTTTCATATCGCAGATAGCTCCCAAGGTAGTCATGAATGCTCTCCCAAATAGTAGTGAAGAGATCCCACGTGGAAGCCTATTGGGACTAGGGTGTTGTTAATTTGTACTGGAACGTCTTTTACCATCCCTCTTGAATTCACTTTTTATCTGTCTACAAATGTGAAAGAATCATTGGAGGGTTCCGCTTTCAGTTTCAGCTCCTCTGCCATAGTTTTTGGCATAATGCTCACTGATGATCCAGTATCACAGAGGGTATTGGGGTATTCGTTGCTCTTGATGAATCATGGAACCACGAATTTCCCAGGATCACTTTTCTTCTTCAGGCAAGTCTTCTTTTTCATCTTCTCTCTGAGATGATTGAACATGATCTCTATATCATAGTCTGTCTCCCTTGTTTCCTTGAAAAACATCCATAACCTGTGAGTATAATAAGCTACATTAAAAAGACTCTCTAAAGAAATTTTGAAAACTCTTTTGACAAAGCTATCCCTCTCTTTTTCATTGCTTCTCTGCGTTGATGTTTGGGGATCTTTTGCTTCCTCTTGGAGTGTCCCTCATCTTTTCTCTCAACATTCATTGCTTCAGATGTGTCAGTATTCTGTTCTGAACCGTTATGGTTGGATGTACAATCAAATTCGCAGTGATGGTGGGCAGTCGAACCGGCTTTTTCATCTGTCGATCGATGCTCAGGTCGCATTATCGATCGATACCTCTATCTCTCAGTCGGTCAATTGTCTCGTGACGGTGTCGATCGATGTTAGTCAATTCACAAGAAGCTACTGACACCGCCGGAATCATTGTCGATCGATGCTCATTGATTGATGTCAATTGACACCAATGCGAACTGCCGAATAACATGGAACTTTCCACATGAAAATCTCCTTCTTGGAGCTTTTCCTTCTTAACTTCCTGCCAAAAATCATCGTCAATCAATGCATTGACGTGGTGCTTCTGTCCAGCCTATATTTTCTCGTTGATCTTTTGACCTGCTGCAGGTTATGCAGGTTCCATTCTCATCCCGAAAAAATATTAAAGTCGCAACCATCTGAACTCGTCTGCTTCTGTCGATTGATGAGGGTAAGTTGCTGTCGATCGGTGCTATGTGATCAGTATTGGTCGACCCTCGAGTTCTGATGTCGGCCGATGATTCTCATAAAGGAGTGTCTATCAACGCTGTATAGGTGTTGTCGATCGATGCTTGTCGTCTTTCTTTGCGGATCGTATGTTCAAGTTTGTCAGGGTCAGAGAATAATAGTTCTTGTCCTTTATTGCTCCTGGTGCTTCTTTGCTTGTACCTAAAAAACAAAGGAAAAGAAAAATTAGTAACTTAAAAAGTAGTAACAAACCTAGACTAAATCCTAGAAATTAAATATAATGGCGATCAATGCTCTCAGGCAGGATATAAACATCATAAACAATTAACTATCAAATTAACCCTAATCTTGACACACAAATAATACATTCGCCATACGAGCGAGTTGGACGGTAAGGACCGACAAGCTCACCCGTATGGTGAGTTGGACGGCAATGATCGACCAGCTCGCCCGTATGTCAAGTTGGACAAGCCCAACTCGCCATACGAGCGAGTTGGATGGCACGAGCAATCAGATTCGCTCGTTCGGGAAGTCAGATCAATCAATCCATTTTCACCTCGTCCTCGTTAACTCCCTCTCTCAATATTTGATCGAACTTATCTTTGTTCCGTCTCAATCAGGGTTGACATTGGAACTTTACCGAAAGAACTCGTTTTCACGAGAAAGGATAGGGTAAATCGTATGAGATGGTAACGGTTAACTAAACACCTAGATTCATACGGTCCATACGAAAGATCTTAACTCTCGGACGACGTTGTTTTAATAATACTATTTCGATAAAATTGTAGAAACGCATAAGTCTGGAAAACGACCCGGTGAGGTCTAAAGCTCGGCCAAAGGCCCACTCATGATTTTATCCGAAGCCAAGCCCAAACTTTGTGATGGTTTATCTTTTATTTTTCAGGAAGGGATAAATGATAAGTTCGGAAGATAAATGTCAAGATTGAAGGATAAATGTTAAGATTCCAAAGATAATCTTGAAGATCGAGGACAAAAGAATATTTCCGCAAAGCGATAATTTCGACCAAGGGTAGAAGGGGAAAGAGCAAACCGCATCTAGAGGAGTATATAAGGACATTGAGGGTGATGATGCAGAGGACACATGAAAATCCCCACTCAGGGCAAACATAGCTTAACACTTAGAACATTTAGGCAATTTTCTGTTTTTGTTATTCGAGCTGCGACTCAACTAGGGTTTTGCACTCTTAGGTTATTAGAACTAGGGATCTCGCCGAGGGCTCTCATAGCCGAGGCTTCTATCCTATTGTAAACGCTCATACCTAAATTCGGAATAAGACATCTATTTGCTCTCTTTTCAATTCGTACTTTGCTTTTGATATTTACTTTGTATTCTGACTGATTGGCGTGTGGTTTAGCAGATATTTGAGACCTCTGGGAAACTAGGGTTTACCATGCGTTCCTAATTCAACGGAAATCGACATTGCGAATTTCGGTTCCCACAACTAGGACGCCCTAAACGTTGATGCCACAGTGATTGATCAGAAGACCCGTAGACTGTGTGTATCTTTGCTGTAGCCACTTCCGTTAAGTAGTCCCATCAAGCTCTTCACTGGTTCCAATCAGTGAAGGTTGCAAGGCAATTCGTTTGTCACAAAATATTTGCCACCGATATCAAAGTGCAGTTCAAAGATGGCACATATAGGACATTAGTCTAGAAACTCTTCCTGAAAATGGAAGAACGCCCATACTCATGGGGAAGGTTCGACTACTGTCTGCAACACCCATCGAGCATGGTTGTATAGAGACAATATTTTTCAAAAGAGAGAGCTTCCCACTCATGTGATGGGAAGCCCATGTATCAAAAATAACGTCGCCATACATTTTCCTACCAGATAAAGAACCTGATTTCTCTTGGATCAGTTTAGTCAAAACTGTCCATTGATCTTGTGTAAACTCTGGAAAAGCAGACAGGTTGGACCTGATGGTGTGCACCACTGTTATTTGACCTCTACCTCGTCGACCTGAATTAGAAATGAATCCGCCACGGCGTCTTCCACGGCTAGAACCGCTACGGTGAGTACGATCAGCGCGTTCATTCCACCACGCCGGAAAGCCAACAATCTGCCAAATCGCTTTTCTCATATCCTCGCCGCCCGCAATGAGAACAGAGTGTCACAAGATATCTCTTTCGGAGGACTGACGAGTATTGGTTTTGATTATCACTGCAGGCAACATTCTCAGTATGGCGTGCAACAAATCCTGTATATTCCTGTTGCAGTTCATGGTTTCATGAAGAGATGGTTACAGGTCCATTTTGATCAGGAACGTGCAATAACTACCAAACCTAGAATCATCAAGATCCATAATGAACTGATAAACCTTGTCGTCATTTCTTTCCTTTCTGATTTCTTTGGCAGCCCTACATGTGAACATTAGCAAGCGTCCAGACTTTTGAGGAGTTATGCTTCATAAAGCCAATGCCAGACGGTTTGTACTCGGTGAAGATGCGACAGAACTACAACATAATAACTAGCCATCTGAACAAGTTTTCTGACTGGCAGCGCTACTATTTTTATACTAAGTCTGATGAGTCTGCATTTGAAGAGCCGCCGAACAACCAATTTTGTGTCCTTTGGAATTATCGTAACGGTAGATCGCCATTTTCTTACTGAAAAATAATTTTTCCGTGGTATTAACCTGTTTTTCTTTTGTTGTGCAGTTGATCATCCGGATACGATCGACTACCCGAAGGGATTTTTAGATAACACTCTGGCTTTACAGCGCTCAACCATCAACGTTGGCCCGACATAAGCGAGTTTGTCGAGCCTTGGAACGCATTGCTAAACGTTAGTCTTTTATGTTACTTGTATTCTTTCTTCCACCATTTTCGTCGAACTTGACTCATTTTTCTTTTTTTGGCTTATGCAGCTGATTGGGCTTCCGACTTTCCTACCCAGATTGTTTCCGGAAAAAGACGACTATCACTTTTCTAGATAGAAGAGCAGCAACAGGTGAGTAGAGCCAAAAATATGAAATCTTTGCCGGATCTCAGTGCTATTGTCGAAGGCCATTCGGGACCAAGGACCATTGATCTGATGGGGATGATCAATGGAATGGGTTTGGAAGGGGCAGACTACGCCGCTTCCGATACCATTGGTACGGAGATCCTGGAACCGGGTCTCTATATGGGGATTTCCAGATCCAAGAAGAAGAGTAAGAATAGGTCGAGGAATCACCTTTCTATCACAGAAGATAAAGGGGGCGTGCTCGAGACCGTCAAGAACACGCAGATGGAAGAGCATCTGAAAAACAAGAAAAAGAAGAAGTTTGCCGAGAAAAAAACCAAGTCCCAGCGAGGAGGAGTTAGTCCAGGAAACAGCGATCCATGAGTGGTCAAGGAACGAATATGCGGTGCCGACAGAAGGTGTTATGGATTCAGATCTTTCATATGAGGAAGAGGACGCTTCTCCTGAGGTTCCGCTCAAGAGAAAAAAGAGGAAGAAGAAGAACTCCAAAAAGGACCGGAGGCGCCGATTTCTAGGGAACTGGACGCTCGAAGGGCGGGTACTTGTGATATGGAAGACGTTGCCCCATTGGATGGTTCTGTTTTGCATGTCGTCCGACAAAATGCATGGAGTTAGGGGACTGATGCGTCCATCAAACCAGAAGCTGAACCGGAGGTCGACCCAACTCTCAACTCAACCAACCAAGGCGCCAACTAGGGTATATGTGCACTCAAAATCCCATATCTTACAAACCAGGAGGGTTTTCACCATGAAACTAATTTTCAAGGATTCTAAATTCAACAAGATTTCAATTCCAAGTGGAATCAGCCAAAAAATCCATCCGGAGCAGAAGTTATCGATTATACAAAATGGAGGTTTCCCAGCCCATCCATTTACGAGTATAAGCCATCTAAAGTGGATTCAGGCCCGACCAAGTAGCGGCCTTCACCAAAAGAACTTATTGAGTTCAAAAGGGATATTTATGGATCCATAAGGCTCGAATTAGGAGAAAATACCAAGTGCAATTGAAGTTACAATCAATTTCCCTAAACCAGCCAAACCGACATCAGGTGTGGAAAATCTTCAAGTTCTTCAATTTGGCTTGAACCAAACATTTCTTTGGAACCCAATAGACACTCTAATTCGTCCAGAAGGTATTCAAGACATCCTAAGCTGCACCAGAACCCAGAGAATTTGGAGAATCCTCATTAACTTGATCTTGCCTATTTTGGAGCCTTGGCAATTCAAACTCCAACAGCTCTTTGCATAGAAATCTGTCTTCAGAATTCATTGAGAGAATCAGTGAGATCTCACCGCCACACAGCATGTCTCATTGCCTCTGAGTCTCAGTGAGTCTCTCACTGTGTTCTCCTTTGAATCTCGATTGAAATGTTTTTCGTTTCATCTCCATTGGACTTTTCGTCAATCCATAGGATTGGAGATTTCTTCGAAGGTAATCGTTAAAACGTTTAAGTCATAAAACGTCCCAAAAAAGTCTAAAACACGATAAAAGCTCACTTATTATTTGAAACGAGAATAGGCCCAAGTACAATGATGGTTTACTCGATTTGGATAAGGAAAAATGGAAAAGAGGATAAATATGAAGTTTTCAAGATAAACATGAACTTTGAGAAGATAAGGAAAGATCTCCGTAAAAGGATAAAATTGAATCTCGAAGAGATAAGGAAAGAAGGCTGACTCTGGAGATATAAGCACATCTGAGGTAGAAAATAAGGAGGATAATTTTTAGACTCTTAGAACTCTCTGCACTTAGGAACCTTAGACATTATTCTCGACTTACTTAGTTTTCTATGTATTACTCTCAGGTGCTAGACGAACTCGCAAAGGCAGTTCAATCTCTTATTTAAACTTTTTAATTGAACTACGTTGGACTTGATCCTCGAAAGGGGTACATAGGCAGCCTTTCATAATGTTCAGTCCGTATTCAATACAAACTTTTTCGTTTTGTATATGTCTTTTGCTAAACGAGCTGCATAGGTCTTCTCTGGAACGCGCATACGCAAGTTCGCAATAAAGATCTACTCTTTCTTAACTCGTTTTGTTGTCTTTCTTTATTTTCCGCATATATTTGGTCACTTCTTGTTGGCTCTCGCAGAAAATCTGGATCTCAAAGAGAGCTACACTTCTTCCGCTAACAAATTTTCTAGTGAAAATTTTGGTTCCCACAGTTTAGCGCTAGAAGGAAGGGGGCTGATTACTCTTACTCACAGAGCCACAAAACGCTTGATCAAAACAATGTCTGGAAATATGAAGACAAACTCACAGCTCCCATTGACACTGTTAACAACAACAACAACGCTGGTAACACAACTCCAGCAGTGACTTCTCATATTGCCAACGTTAATGCAAATGCCGCAACGAAATAGAAAACCTAGTCGCAACTCTTCTCCACAAGACGAGTGACCAAACCAAGCTCGTAATTTCTCTGCCTTAATAGAAAAGGGCAACGATTGGATCTATCTAACCCCGCGAAATCGTTCCATTACAGAGTTGGAGAAATATCAATGCATAAGGGGTTCAGCTAAAAAAAATGTTTTCCGAAATCTTTCCCAAAAGAAAACTTCCTCTCCCCAAAATAATGGAGAAACCCTAGGTTACTCGTGGAAAAAAGAAGCACATTAAATCGGGTACACACCCTCATCGCTGTACTTCTTCCAAATAACTTCCGTAAAAGTCTTAGAAGAAATAAAACTTGCTTCCACTTCTCGAAATCGCAGATAAACTCTAGAATACTAGCAGAAAAAAACACAGCAAATCGGGTTGCAAATCCCTCACTGCTGTACTTCTTCTGAAAACTTTTGGAGAAATGAAGTTGATTTCTACAGAATCAATCCAAAACCTAAAACGGCTGAGGGAGACTAAACAAAGAAAATCGGGAGCTCATATCCCTCTCTGCTAAAACATCTTTTAAAACATATTATTTTGGAAAAAATCAAGTGTCACTTTTGTAACAACATATTCTGAAAATTCACGATATTTTCTACTAAGCTTACTTTGGAAAACCAACTCAAAAGTCCGTCGGGTTAATCCTACGGAAACAAAAGAATTTCCTGTTATCACTGTTGAAATTTTGATATAAACTTGGAACAGTCTGCAGAATTGCTTAAAATTTTAGTTTTCCAAAACCAGTTCTCGTTCAGCCAAACTCGAAAACATTTTATGAAATAAATTTCGTAAAATTAAACTAGACAACATTTTACAAAACGAGTTTCGTAAAATTAAACTTGGAAACATTTTATGAAATAGTTTTCATTAAACTAAACTGGATAACATTTTACGAAAAAACTTTTGTAAAATTATACTCGACAATATTTTACAAAACATCATTCGTAAAATTAAACATGACAGTATGGTACAATTTAACCTTCGTAGAGTAAATTTGAAAACATTTGTGAAATGATTCTCGTAAATAAAAATCGAAAAGCCTTCAGGAAGTAAAACAAGATCATACGAAACGGTCAACAGAAAACGAAGACAATAAGCGCTAGGACATGACCAGTTTGCTCACAGCCTGAAGAACTGAACACCTCACCCAAATGACATTGTGTCCATTGCTTATTCTTCCTCATCGCCCACTTCACTCTTCCACGAGTGTCATCTGCATCGCTTCACGTTGTTTCAATGATTTAGTAAAGTTCCTTTGATACGAAAGAGACAATCTAGTTTTACGAAATTCTGCCACATTAAGTCAAAATATCTACTTATAAACATTTGATAGAATTTTCAACAATATACGATGTGCACTTGGTCATGTTAGTAAAACCAGTGGTACAAAGAAACGAGAGCAAAAAACTTAGACGTAGTAATCTCTTCCTCCCTTGGACGTCG